>JAJEJH010000018.1:2934-398593 GCA_026122585.1 Anacardium occidentale
GCGGAAATACTGTTTATAATAATAAAATATACCCAAGACGGGGACCTCTACAGAAAAGAAACTGCTGCTGGATAAAATTTTTCTTTATAAAAGAAACTACTAATATAATTTACTGTAAAAGTAAATTAAAATATAAGCGTGGAAATCCCAGGCTACTCATGTATAGAAAATACTGAACTGTCATACAGTGCATACTATCATGTAATACACACATATACATGAGAAAACTAAAGCATGCGAGCCAACATGCTATCTGCTGCGCCAAGCCACATCCCCAAAATCTCGCAGCGGTCTCGCTCCAGCTCAGCCTCGAACTACTGACCTGCAAAAGGAAACAGGGAAGGGAGTGAGTGACAAAGTCACTCAGCAAGCGTTTCCAAACTCAACACTCGCAGGTCAACCAAATCACTGACTACGTGACTCGTCACGTAGAAGGTTCTGCTAGACAATTTTCTTATTCTGATTTCTGTTATTTTTCTGTTCTGATACTATTCTGTTTCTCATCTGTTCTCATGAGATGCTGTACATGACAATGAAATATATATGCTGATGTCATGTAAACTGAAAAGCTGTAAAACTTGCCCTCAGGCTTGTTTTTCTGAAAAAACTGTCTTTTCTGAAAACTCTTTCTGATAATAAAACTGTGATCCGAAGATCCTGAATATATACGTATAGTATATCTGAAATCTGTATCAGAAAGTACTGAAAATCTCTGAAATATCTGAAAATATCTGCTATGCTAGCCAGACTGATGAATACAGGGATTCGACACCCTGGCCGTGTGAGTTCAAAATCCTAATAAATCTACTGATGCACAACCAGCACTCTCTATTGAGTTTGGTCAGTGACCATGTCCTCTCTGGCGGACGCTGGTTTCCCTCTCTAGCGGGTGTGCGAACTCACAGGCGCCCCCTCGTATTCACCCCTATCTGATATATGAAAAATCATATATGTATATCTGAAAATCATGCTGTCGGATCCTTGGATCCAGTCTGAAAATATCTGATATGGCATGCCGTGCTAATGCTGATAATCATGCATGAAATGCTGATTTCTTAGCTGATTACTGAGTTCTGTGTGCTTAAAACTGGCTTAGAGTGGCTTAAATAGCTTTTAATCTCTTATTCTGAATTTCTGAAGGTGCACGGGCGTGTGTTCTGGCGTGCACGGGCGTGCGGCACAACACACGGGACCGTGTGCTGGCCGTGTCCCTGGGCGTGCGTGCTTCTGGAATATTTCAAGCAAAACTGGGCAAGGCACACGGGCGTGTGTGTTCGGGCACACGGGCGTGTGTCTGCCTTCTCTTCTCCCCGTGCTCATCAAACACGGGCGTGTGGAATTGGGGGAGAAAGCACACGGGCGTGTGTACTCGGGCACACGGGCGTGTGTCTGGGTTTCAGACGCACACGGGAGCATGCACGGCCGTGTCCCATGCAGGAAAAGAGGACGCACGGGCGTGCCTCAGGGACGCACGGTCGTGTGCTCGACCCAGAAACTACAGATGGCGTCTGGAAATCCAGAAATTCTCACACTAACACATCCACACTCCAAACTAACACACATACAAGCTTTAAACTGCTACTAGCACGCAAATAATCATCATATCATCAACTCAAACACGCCAATCATCATAACTGAAGCATATATCATCTGAAAACAATATATACGCATGAAAATCATGGAAACCACTCAATCATGGCATCATCCATCAAATCATAGCCCAAACATGCTGGAAATAACTCAACAAGCACACATCAAGTTCATATAAGCTGGAAACATCAAAGCATGTTCTGAACTCAGCGAAGGAGGTAAGGAAAACACTTACCTCGCGACATGGGAGCTTTATCTCTCCTTCTGGAAGACTCTGGATCTCTAATCTGAAGCTGAGCTGCTGGGGGATCTCTCTCTTGAACACTAGGGTTCACTGGAGCTGAGGAAGAAGAAGAGAAACTAAGCTGGGAGTTGAACTGCGCGACTGAAACTGAAAATAAAACATATATCTGGCTAAAAGGGCAGACACACGGTCGTGTGTCTAAGGCACACGGTCGTGTGTGGTGGAAAATAGCCATTTCCACCCCCACATGCGCAGGAACTACAACTAAGCCCCAAAGGACTTCTAAAAGGCTCTTCTACCCCCCTCAAACTCTCTAAAATGGCAACTACACCCCCTTGGGTCATTACATTATCGGTGGCCACCATCGTCGGTATCAACGACAGTGGCTGTTTAAATTTTTTTTAATTTTAAAATATATTTTTATATTTTTTAAAATTTTTTAAAATGTTTATATTTAAAAATTATTTTATAATTTTATTATAAATTTTAATTTAAAAAAAAACTAATTATTTTAATATAAAAATTATAAAAAATACTTTCAAAGATGAGAGATTGAATTTTTAAAATTTTGAGAGTGATATTTTATCTTGGCCCTAAACTATGGGTGGCGGCTAGTGCTGCCGACTGAGGTTTCCAATTAGTCAGCTGCTATAGTTCTGTGATGACCTAAAATATCCTCAAAGGAGACAATATTACATTCAGAAGAATCAAGGAAAGATCCTAAACTTGAAAGGCAAGCAACCAAAACTTTAGTAATGCTTTGCAACCTTAGATGGTGCCCACACAATATAATAAAAAGGAAAAAAATGTTTTAAAGAAAGCAAGTTCCTTTCCTTTGATTCTCTGTTTAATATTTGGTACAATAAGTATGCCACTGAGAGACGGGGCATCTTTTCTGTTCTTCAAGTTTCTCCTCAGATCATATGCTAAACACATGTTCAGACTTTCAGTTTCAGTAGAAGCAGCAGACAAAAATTTAAAAATGCAGTTTTATGTAGGCCAGAAATGTGGATCATGCCCTCAAAATGAATTTTATAATCCAGAACTCATCCATGGGATGTTGCACTGTTGTCGGTGGCACTTGCTCCATAGTGGGGTTCCAAAAGGAAAACATATTTTATTGAGATGGAGCAACATTCCCACTTCATTTTGGCTGAATAGTGGAAGATATAGCAATCCATCAGCATTCTGCTTGGCTGCCTGCTCCTAGGTCTGATTTAAATAGCATGAACAACTAAGTTGGAGCGACATAACCTCCTTTGAATCTGGCTGTTGTGTCATCTGTATGGAGCACATCTCACATTTAGGTAACCACACTCGGAGGAGAAAACAAGATAGGAAAATAAATTGCTAGGCAGCATCATAGAAAAAACAGTTTATAATAGCTCAATACCAACACCAACGAATTTGAAGATCTATTAGTTGAGTGGGATCAAATCAAAGAAAACAGTAAACATTAATTTTATTTTCAAATGAAGCAATCTATTACTTGATGAGGCATTTATGAAGTCATCTTTCAACTTCATTGAAACAAAGAGAAACTAACGTGCACACATAGATGTTCAGTTGATAATGTATAAACCCTAACTGAATCATTTGAGCCACCATTAAGTTGATCGAAGGGCAATAATTTGAAGCATATTACATGTTCACCACTTTTACATGGAAACAATGTACAATGAACTTTCAAATAGTCACTCTGATATACAATTGACTATTTTCACTTTCAATTCATCCTTGATTGTATATGCTCATATTCTAGACATCTACTCCTTTGGTTGTCCTTTTCAACAGTCAAGAGAGAAATCTGCTATCAAGAAAGTTTTTAAGTCTCTTGGCATAAAGACATTTGCATGGTAAAAAATTTAATCCAATTTCTTTTAATAATAATAAATTGCAGTAAAATTTTTGAAAATGAAAAAAGAAGTAAGGTAACTCCACTAATCCCCATCATTCTTGAGTTTTCCACACATTAAGGTGCATATGCAGTCAAGAAAATCCAAATATCTCATCATGTAGGAAACAACATTGAGATTCATATTTATTAAGTACTACATCTTGTACCTTTATAATAAAGAATTACGTAGTCTCAGTTCTCTACGCGTTTACAAAAGGATTTTTTTCAGCATTCATAGATTTCACAGTCATCAAACTCAAAAGAAGTAAACTGATTGCTTTGACTTAACCATAGCCATCCAAAAAAAACAAAATTACAAAAACAAAACAAAACAAAACTATGTTTATTGCGTGAATAATCAAAGTATAATATTATAATTTATATTTTGATCAGCTATTTCAATATATATACCATCAATTTGAGCTTGCATATGATTTTATCTTTTCACAATACCATCAAAAAATGGAAACTTACAGTCACAATAATATAAAACTGTATATTATTTAGAAATACAAGTATGGTATACAAATTACATGCAAAGTCATCTCCTAGCACACATTGAAGATTTGCGTAAACAAGACCATCCATAAGGTCTTTGTCTTGCATTTAAAAACTGTCTAACAATACAAACTCAATCACAATATTCGTCACAATACAAACAATCGGTGTACTAAATAGAGAATTTTATTTAACCCAAAACCTCACTCTACACAACTTAACTATGATTCAACTTAATGGAAATGAAAATGTACAACAATGAAAAGATAATATATCTTGGCAACAAGAGGTGCTAGAATTGTCTAACAATACAACCCCAAACATAATATTCGACACAATACAAACAATCGGTACAACAAATAGAAAATTTATTTATCCCAGAGTCTTCATCTATACACTTGAATAATGTATCAACTTAATGAAAATGGAAATGAAAATTTACAACAATGAAAAAAAATATATCCATGCAACAAGAGGTGCTAGTCCTCCCTTGGCCAAAGGCCCCTTAATGTTTACTGAAATATTCCTTGTTTTCTTCCATCCTTCCCTCTTCTTCTATAATTCTTCCTTGCTTCAGTTTCCCTTATCTTTCCATAATTTCTGCTTGTTTGTTTTGTCGAGACTTCAGTTGCTATTAGCTTACTATCCTCTAGTATTTTGTGCATAACTAAAGTATCCCTTGATAATTTGTTTGTGACTAAAGCATCAAACTCTTTGATATAAACTCTCTTGTGTTTCCTTTTGTATACTTTGCTTGATCGGTGCCCTGCTTGAGAAAGCATTTTGAATAGGAAGTAAGGTATTTCAACAAATCTTCTACCATCCTTTGGAGTTTTACATTTGCCGTAACCCTTTCCATAGCATCTTCGAGTTGGTGGAGGAATTGCAAGATAAAGACTTGGTGGAGGGGCATACTTACACAAAGCTTCAGTGTGTTCTAAGAGATGACTTTGCAGATTCAAACAGTGGAAACCACTTCAGGTAATATGTATATAATACTTGTATTTCTAAACATTATAGGGTGTTGTACTACTGAGACTAGAAATTGCCATCTCTGTGATGGTATTGTGAAAAAGTAAAATCATATGCATGCTCAAATTGATAGTGTAAATTTTATTGAAATATTTTATCAAAATCAAAATTATAATTTTATACTCTGATTCTTCTTGCAGATAAACATAGGCTTGTTATTTCTGGATGGCTATGGTTAAGTCAAAGCAATGAGTTTTTTTTTTTTTTTTTTTTTTGAGTTTGATGACTGAAATCTGCGAATACTGAAAGATATCCTTAAATGTAAAGGGGGCTTAGTCTGCCCAATTTTTTATTATAAAGGTGCAAGATCTGGTACTTGATATATATGAATCTCAATATTGTATTCATTCATGATGGCATATTTTGATTTTCCTGATTGTATATGCACTTTCATTATGAGGAAAACTCAAGAATGATCAGTGATTTGTGGAGTTACATTACTTTTTTTTTATTTTTCAGAAATGTCAATGCAATTTATTATTTGTAAAAGAATTGGATGAAATTTTTTGTTACGCAAATGTTTTTGTGCGTCCAAAAGACTCCAAACTCTTCCAGAATTCTCTCTTCTGTTGAAAAACAACATCCAGAGAAGTAGATGGCTAGATTATGAGCATATACGAAGTAGGGTAACTGAAAGTGAAATAGTCAAATATCCAGAAAAGTAGATGACTAGAGTATGAGAATTTACAATCTAGGATGTGCTGAAAGTGAAAATAGTCAAGTATATGTCAGAGTGACATTTTCACCTAAGGGCCAGAAGAATATGACCCTTTTATCTTCAAATTTGTTTCAGACAATGCTTTGCTCAAATGATAACTGATCTTAAAAAGTAACATCACTGTCAAAACCGAATCATGTTAGAAGAACTTGAGTGGTGGAAGGCTTTAGGGAGGAATCACAAATTCTTCATAACAATTTTATGGAGTAAATTACATTTTCCAACGCAAGGCTTGGCTTAAAAACACTTTTTCACCTTTAGATGTTATAGATAGCACTTTTCTATCCAAAATCAAACTACATGTTTAGTGTGCAAACACCAAGGACATTGGTCATAATTTCATTGTTTTCCTCGGCTGAATTAACATGCATCCTTATATACATACCATCTAATGCATGCAATTATTACAAGAAAAAAATGAAGTAACTCAATAATCCATATAATGTAGTCACCTAAGTATATGTATGAGTTTTATGTCTTATATATGCACCCCTGAAGCATTTCATCTTCCATCTGCTCAAATTCTCTGGTATTAGCTTTGCTTTTGAAGTGTGCCTATTCCTTTTAGTAATTCTTTATATTTACAATATATGAGTAGGATTACATGTACTAATAATGTTGAAGTGTCACTAACACAATAATGAATCTAACAATTATATTGTTATTGTAATTCCATCAATATAAAATAATTATATCAATTGCATAAATCTAATTTAATTAGTGATAGTTTTCTTACATAGACATAAGATGAAATAGAAATACAATCTTTAAGATATCAAGTTAAATTATCAAGTTATGTTTTCTTGGTTGTGTAAAGATAAAATCATTTTTATTCATAGTCTAAGTTGATTGGTGGATAAGTGATACAATAATTAATAGTCTCTTTGAATATTGCCTTTGAGTTTAACTTTAAAAATAATTTCGTTCCATCACAATGTTTTAAAAGCTTTATTCTTGAAACGGTGTCAAATAATATGAAAAACACTACTTGCCATTTTCCATAAAAAGAATACATAGTTGATTATAAAATTCCGTGATGTTTTAGTAATTCACATCAATTTGAAAGAATGTTTTCCTATCTATTCTACAAATCTCATCGCATTGCCTATGATAATGAAAAATCATATTATTTAAATTTTTATTAATGAAAGTTAAAAGATAAAATAACTAACTTAAAAAAGAATCTAATGGATTAGGTAACACGTTAAAAATTAATTGAGTATGAGTAGAATAAAATTAAATTTTTTTTAAAACCAAATAAAATAACATCATAAATTTTTATTACGTGTGTTTGGTTCTATAATATTTTATTATAAAAATAAAATATTATCATAAAGTAGATTATCTGAAAAATTATTAAATATAAATTATTGTTTTGTTGGATAAATTCATATATATAAATGATTATTATGTTTGGATTATAATAATAAAAAAATGTGATATATTATTTTATTTAATTGATATTAAAAATGTTAAATATAAATTAATATTACATTTAATTAAATTAAAATGTTTTATATATTTATTAAAATATTCTTCATGCTAATGTATATTAAGATTCTTTTATATTTTAAAATTATAAAATTAATATTATTCTTAAACTATTTTTATGTTAAAATTTTAGTAGTAAATGCTAAAATAACAAATATATTAACTCGCACGTCATGTTTACAATATACCAAATTGGACAAGGCAGCCTGATATTTTGAACCGTTTGATCTTGTTTATGTTATCCAACGGTGCAGAGTAAAACCCTAAACGCCGTGCAGAACACTGGCCAGTCACTTGATAAAAACCACACCCCTCTTACGTTGCAAACTCTCTCTTTCTGCTAGTTCAAGGTCTAGGCGGCGAGAGAGATCCTCAGCAATTTCAAATTTTTTTCCTGCAAGGTTCAGATCTCTCCACCTTTCGCGTATACTACTTATTCTTATTTTAAAACTTATTTGAGACTTTTTTTTTTTTTTTTTTGCAAGTGTGTGGGTTTGCTTTTAGTTTTGGATTTGGCTGTTTATTGTCTCAAAGTGAGTTAATATACGAGAATTTATCTAGGTCTAGGTGAGCTGATGTTTATTCCATTTTCTGATTTTTGTTTCATTAGTTTGATATTTTGTTAATTTGATTATCATGATTTAATTACAACTTGCTCAAATCTGTATGCTTATCTATCTTGTTCATGTTAAATTTGATAGTTTGTTTTGATTGAAGGCTGGACATTTATGTTGAAATCGGTATTAATAGTTTTATTCAGTTATCCTTTTCATAGTATGACGAGGCATACTGTAATAAGATTTTGTCGTGGATTATTGGTCTTGATCTACTGGGTTCCAATTTCTTTAATCATGGGGTGGGGTTAAGTTTTAATATGATTTGGATTTCTTCAGTGATTGGCTTGTGTAAGGGTTAGCTTTCTAAATTTTGAACATGTGTTTTGTTTCTTCTCACTTTTTCCAGTTTTTGTTACAAATCTATAATATGGGTAAGGAGAAGGTTCACATTAACATTGTGGTCATTGGCCATGTCGACTCTGGAAAGTCAACCACCACTGGACATTTGATCTACAAACTTGGAGGTATTGACAAGCGTGTGATTGAGAGGTTTGAGAAGGAGGCTGCTGAAATGAACAAGAGGTCATTCAAATATGCCTGGGTGCTTGACAAACTCAAGGCTGAACGAGAGCGTGGTATCACCATTGATATTGCCCTGTGGAAGTTTGAGACCACCAAGTACTACTGCACTGTTATTGATGCTCCTGGACATCGTGACTTTATCAAGAACATGATCACTGGTACTTCGCAGGCTGACTGTGCTGTCCTTATCATTGACTCCACCACTGGTGGTTTTGAAGCTGGTATTTCCAAGGACGGTCAGACTCGGGAGCATGCCTTGCTTGCTTTTACCCTTGGTGTCAAGCAGATGATTTGCTGCTGTAACAAGGTCAGCTTTACAATAGTTGAACAACTGTGATTATAAGCTTTATAGGGTTTTGTGCAATTTTAATTGTTGTTGATTTTGTGCAATTTTCTTATAGATGGATGCCACAACCCCCAAGTACTCCAAGGCAAGGTATGATGAAATCGTCAAGGAAGTCTCTTCCTACCTCAAGAAGGTTGGATACAACCCCGAGAAGATCCCTTTTGTTCCCATCTCCGGTTTTGAGGGTGACAACATGATCGAGAGATCTACCAACCTTGACTGGTACAAGGGTCCAACCCTCCTTGAGGCTCTTGATCAGATCAATGAGCCGAAGAGGCCCTCAGACAAGCCCCTCCGACTTCCACTTCAGGATGTGTACAAGATTGGTGGTATTGGAACTGTCCCAGTGGGTCGTGTGGAAACTGGTGTTCTGAAGCCTGGTATGGTTGTTACGTTTGGTCCCTCTGGACTGACTACCGAAGTTAAGTCTGTTGAAATGCACCATGAAGCTCTCCAGGAGGCTCTTCCTGGTGACAATGTTGGTTTTAATGTGAAGAACGTTGCTGTCAAGGATCTCAAGCGTGGTTTCGTTGCATCTAACTCCAAGGATGATCCTGCGAAGGAGGCTGCTAACTTCACCTCTCAGGTCATCATCATGAACCACCCAGGGCAGATTGGTAATGGATATGCCCCAGTGCTGGATTGCCACACCTCCCACATTGCTGTGAAGTTTGCTGAGATCTTGACCAAGATTGACAGACGATCTGGCAAGGAGCTTGAGAAGGAGCCCAAGTTTTTGAAGAATGGTGATGCTGGTATGATTAAGATGGTTCCCACCAAGCCCATGGTTGTGGAGACATTCTCAGAGTACCCACCTCTTGGTCGTTTTGCTGTTAGGGACATGAGGCAGACTGTGGCTGTTGGTGTCATCAAGAATGTTGAGAAGAAGGACCCAACAGGTGCTAAGGTAACCAAATCTGCAGCTAAGAAGAAGTGACAGGTGTTTTGGCTGTCTACCATAGCTAGGCCTATAATCTGAATTTTGTCTTTGGGTTTCTGTTGTTTTTTTTTTTTTTTTAAATGGATTATATTTTTCCATTACTGAACCGCTGGAGTTAAGCAGATGGATATTATCTGGGTGCTCAATTTGCGGGATTTTTCATATATTATTATTTTTAATGGTAGCTTTAAAATTTGGTGTGAAGTTGGACTGTGAATGGTCAAACTCAGTGGTTCTAATTTATTATCTAAATCTTCATTTCAAATTGGGTTTGGTTCTGTTAGATCGTTTAAACAAAATATCCGAAGTTTCTTCGTTGAATTTGTTTTAACGCGACTGGGGGCTCCTCTTTTCTCTTCTTAAGGTAACCACTTTTTAGCAATAATGATTGGGGTATGGTTTCCTGGTATTAGATCCCAATGAATACTCGGTTTATACGAGCACGTAATGGTTTGGGAACCTTTTTCAATTTTTGCTCGCTCAAGTTCTGGACTTCCGTTCAAACCTTTGCTTCATCAAGGCACAGAATGTGTTTTGGAGGAAATACATTATGATTGTTTGTGGTCATTAAACCTCTCAAAATACAATAATACGCTCTTCCATAATTATATTATTCAATCATATCTTGCCATCTTGTACATACAAATTTGTTATCATTGCATACCTAGGTTCGGAAGAAGTTATATTCTCAAAAAAATTCAAGGGAGTCAGGATCCTACTGATATGCTTACAAAGACCATCAAGAAACTGAAACTTAAGCAAATTCGTTACCATCTCACATTCCTAGTTGTAGAAGAAGATTTCAAGAGAGTCATAATCCTATTGATATGCTTACAGAGGTGGTAACAAAAAACTTTAGTTGTATACAATTTGAGTGGACTTGTAGCTTGAGGAAAAAGGTATTGATGTTGCAGATGAAAGTGAAGAATAGAAGATATGTGTTAAACTAATCTCTCAGTGGCATATTCTTAGGATTGTGGAGTCTAAATTACATTCTTCCAAAATTCTCCATTAACAAAAAATCTGTAGTTTAAACTTAAATTTGAATTATGGTATTTAAAAGTTTTTAACATGAACCTCAAATTTGAATTATACGAATCAAACTTAAATATGTTTGGGCACTCAAATATAACTTTATCATTTAAAAAAGTCTTAGATGGAAATAAATTATTTGATCAACTTTAATTTAATTTAATTTAATTCGAATTCAATCTACTATTAACAAATAAAATCAAGCTATCACCGATAAAAAGAATCCCACAATGAAAATAAAGAATATAATCTCAAGCAATCAAAAAGGTAGTCTTGATTCAGTTAATCATGTAATAGGCAGTAGTGCTCAAGCCACGATTCCACGATACAAACCATGGCTTGATGATAGGGCCTTTGATGGCAGAATCAGTAACCATCATTAGCCTATGTGGTGGGCCAATCAGGCTGTTGTTTTAGTCTCCTACGATTGGTCCGATCTATACGTTATGATAAGGACAATACATGAGAAGGAATAAAATGAAAAGAGAGAAAAGTAGGATAAGGTGAGAAATAATATGTTAATTTCATAATAAATATAAGAGTTATAGACAATACAAAATAATTCTGTTTTTTTGGAATCATAACAATTATAGTCTGGATAAAAAGCAATAATCTGTGTATTTGAAGGGTGAAAAAGTCTTTTTAGTTCAATCCGTATGTGTTAAGTGTTCATCACTCTGAACAGATACCACAAAATGGAAAAAAAGTGGAACAGTTTCTGTACTTTGTGAACTCTTTGTACAATAAATGCATGGCTAAAAAGAAAGACAACACTCAAGAAGAAGATCAAAACCAAATATATGACATAAATCATATAGGAAGAAGTACCCAAAGATCAAAGGAAAACATAAAAGAAATTAAGATAAATATAATCAAAGAGAAAATTTTATGGCTGCAGCTAGCATTTCTAATAATTTTAACTATCTATGCAGCTTTTGCTGTACAAGACGAAGAAATGTTGGACAGATCTCCATCAACCTCACCTTGTGTGATCTCTTCAACTTCTCTCACACTGTTTCCATCAGTCCCCATCGCTTGATTTGCATGCACTCCTGCTCTACCTCGTGATCTTTGCTTGTTCTTTATAGCCTCCCTTCTGCGATCATGATCAGCCATCCTGCACAAAAAATCATCACATAATTTTAAACTTTCATAGGATGATCAACAAAAGTACACAAAGCTAGAGGAAAATAGAGAGAGACTCTTTGCAGAGAGTGAGATGATGAGACTGAGTGATAGCAGAAACACATAGTGGAAGGCCATAAGAGCCATAAAGGTTCAGCATGGACTGCATTTTTTCGGATGAAGAAAGAAAGAAGAATTGAGGAAAATCAAGGCGATGGGTATGGTTCTTGTTGTAAAATTGCTTGTGATTTTGGTGGGTAGAGAGCTTTTCACTCTCACCCTAAAGGCATTTAAAGCAAAAGATGTTGGCGTTTATTGTAACTGTAGAAAAGCACTGACAGTAGATAGAGATGCCCCGTTTGTCTTTCTCTATATGCAGCCTACTGTAAATGCAGTAACTAGATTCTGCTGAACACATTTCTTTTATTCTTCATCCTTGGGATTATCCATGGATGAATTTCATTTAACCAATCTGAAAACTGATTTTACAAAAAGCACAAGTGAAATTTACAGTAACAGTTTGGTGGATCTTGGAAGGAAGGCCATGAATATTATTTTGTTTGTTTGTTTATTGATTGAGTGGACATATCAGCATTAATGAATTCAGTGATGCTGCTCCTGTTTCACATGTGATCTGATGTAAATTTATTCTTTGTTTGTCTCAGCAAAATTGTACGGCTTCCAAGACATTCATAAAATTAAACTAAGTATAAATCTAAATTTGGCTCTGTATAATGGACATTAAAGATCACAAAATATTCTTCTGAAAACTAAATAAAAAAATTGTAAAATTAGGTGATTGGTTAAGACCCTTTTCAAGAAAATTGTCATTCCCTTGGAGTTGTCACAATCCTTCTATTAAAATATCCAAACAGGGTCACAATTATTTACTTTTTTTTCCCCTTGAAGGTGCATGGACATTTGTCTTTTTTAATGGTAATATTTGTGTGTATTTGTATTTTATAAATTTATTATTTATAAACATAGTAGTTTGATATTATGTAAGTGTTTTGGTACCCTTCCTTCTTGGTATCATCGAGCTTGCTTTGCCCATCAATATATGATTATTTAGGTAGCGGTCCAAATCCTTGTTCAATTATTTACATGGCTAAATGACTATTTGCCACCCAAAGTACCATGAAATAACATAATTTTATTTGTTAAATTAAAAAAAAAAAACTAAATTCACATTTATTTATCAAATTCAAAATTAATTTTAATAACTAAAAAGTATTTATACCATTTTAATTAAATATTATTATGAAATTGTATTTAGGCTCATTTTTTAAAAACTTTTAAGGGTAAATAAAAATATTTTTTATTTTATTTAAAATATGTTATATTCACTTTATATATTTCGAAAATATATTATAATCTCAATAGTTTATAATATAATATTTATACCCTTAATTTATTATGTTTTTTGATAGTATAATTTTTACCTTTAAAACTATTGAGAGACAATATTAAAATTTAAAAATTTTAAATAATTCTTAAATTATTCTCAAATTTCAAAAATACCTTTTAAAATTGTATTAACACTTCTAAAATTTTCAAGTATCATAGTTTATTTTTAAACATACAATAATACATCATTAACACCCTTATTTTTGTACAAATAAAAATATAAATTAGAGTAAAAAAATATTTAATAAAATTTTAGGGGTAAAGTGTTATTTAGTTTGTCTTTTCACAAAAAATTTAACAAAATTTGTTAATAAATCAATAAAAATTTGATTTTTTAAAACTTAATAAATGAAAATCTTTTATCAAACCTTAAGTGGAAAATAGTCATTTGGCCTATTTAAAATTATCCATTTTATTTAAAATTCTCCAACTCTTTTCAAAAAGAGCTAACTTTCATCAACACATGGATTCTATTTTTATGATGAGTTGATTATGGACTAAAGTTTGTTTATTCTGGAGTATTTTTTTTTTTCTTAAATAAATATAATAAATTGTTCTTTTTCACACAAACACTTGAAAACATTAACATTTATTTTTTAATCCATCAAAATTTTTCATTATCATATTTTGATAAATTTACTTACCAACTTATGATGACAACAATGAAGAAATTAAATCTTCATCATCATCTTTTGATGGTTTAAAAACTAAATCATTGATTTTCAGCAATACTAGGAAAAAAAAAAAGTGAAAAAACTAGACTTAACCCAAGGGTTGACCAAAATAGATAAAGAAAAAGAAGGAAAGAAAAAAAAAAAAAAAAAAAAAAGAAGCCCAAAACATGTATTGTAAATACATGTCTAGACATGGAGCACACTATTAATTGCCAAGGAGAATGCCTGAGCTAGTTATGGTGATGGGTGGTGAACCCAAGTTTTGGAACATATTCATCTTCTCCAGTCTTGATCAACAAGGTAATAATTATATGTGGCTGTTTACCCTGAAAGTATGAGTGTTTATTTTACAATGGACATATAACTTTGATAAAACAACTTAAATTTTCTCTTATTCGATGATGGTAAGAACTTGTGCTTTCATTTTATGTGACTATGGGTGACTTAAATCGGGAATTATTTACATACTTAACAGGGTGTGTAAAGTTGCTGAAATATTAAATGCCAACTTCTAGGGCTGATTCAAATATTCAACTTAAACAATAATTGTTTTAGTTACCCTCTGATGATCAAACAAAGTTAACATAAAACTTTTCTTTTTTAAGATTATAACATCTTTTTTTTTTAAGATTTTAGGTATAAGTCTTCATAGTTTGTGTCTTAAACCGGTCTTACCAACTTGTTACCTACGGCATTAGAGTTAGACACTGTCCAAGATATGAATATCAAGGGTTAGAGGGCGAGGTATTTCCATTTCACTTTCAGAAAAAGAAAAACAGCTGAGCTGGCCACTGATGGAAAAGCAATTTTTGTTCTTCGAGATAATGCAATAATATAGTGAACGCATGGAGCAAAAAATATACAACTTTAAAAAGGGTGTTGAGTCGATGATAATTTTGATGGCATCCAATTCTCTCAGAATCAAATACAGAAACAAGAGATATACGTGCACATCACCGTATAGTTAAGAGCAAATTCTGATGCCGCCCGCGCCGGGCAGAAACAATTGCAAAATCGGAGCAAGCAGAAGGCTTTTCTTCTCCCCAGTAAACTTAAATTATCCTTTTGGCCGGTTTAACTGACGTACTAGAGCTGACCTCACATAGTCTCCTCATTGGTAATATCAGCCTTATCGACAATCCTAGCCACATGTATATAAAAATGAAAAACGACAAAAGTTACGGCTCAATCAACTTGTGTCCAGACCTCTAGAGGAGGTTTCAATGTTTCATCATTGTTTAGCTTCTAAAGGTGGAGCCAGTCTGAATTAAAGTGAATATTCCGAGCGCAAAGGGAAAATATTTTACTTCCATGTCCATTCATATAAATATAAGGCATCAGCTTTAACAGAGATATGACGATAATAAGCACCAAAATGTTTGCTATGCAGGGGAGATGGCACCGTCAACCATGCAGCCATGCCATGCCCATCTTTTGACCGGAGCTTGGCTGCCGGGACCATTTCTCCAGCATAGAAAACCTTATGGGCTGCATGCCAAAACAAGCTTTCAAGAGAACAAGAATTTTTAGCTGAGGTTGGTTCAAGTATCCTCCTTTATTTATTTATTTATTTTACCAAAAGTTTTTTTCTTTGGGTTTTCTATGTGGGCAAGGGGGAGGATCTTAAGATGGTGAACTCCTTTTACACTTTACTGCTGCGTTCAGTTCAAAGCACCCCAATTCGTTTTTTGTTACATGCAACGAAGGGCTCTGACAATAAAATATTTTAATAATCTTTTACTGATGACAAGACCATACAAGAGGTATGGATCTTAATTTTATAGCTATTTCATCCTTATTTCACTTTTAATATAAAATTTCACGATGACAAATTTCTTGTATTTTTATGTGAATTGTAGCTCTTCTAATTTTATCATTTATTATGACAAATTTACAAATTAATTTGAGTCAAAACAGTTTATTATTGTTTTGTAAACCCTTAATAATATTGATAAATAAATTTTATTGGGAGGTAGTGGAATATTCTTAAAACCATATGTAAAATTATACAGAGAATTGTGATATATAAGTGTAATATTATTCTACATTTAAAAGATATATATATATATATATATCTTACATTTTCCAAAATGTTATGCTAAAATAAATATTTTTAGATAGATAAAAATATAACAAGGGAATTAACATGTAATTTAATTTTGTAGTTCAAGGTATACTTTGTGCTGCAAGATATAATTTTGTATATTTTAATTTTTTAATTTTCATAATTATTTTTTTAAGGAACGATGACAATACATCAATACCTCTAAAATTTTATTAAATATCTCTCACTTGTACTAAGAGAAAATTGTGGTTATATACTGATGACAATTAAACCAATAAAATAAAAGAAATATATCTTATCTTTCATCTCTATCTAAATTTTTTAATCTTCATATATATCATCAACAACACCATTTTACTTCTTAAGATTTGTCTTCACTCAATGCATATAATAGTTTAACAATACTTGAATATAAATTTAATTTTTTACCGTCCAATACACATCCACCAGCGACCTTAGTAAATCATGTAATATGACAACAAATATAAGATAAATTTGTTTTTATGTGGTTTTCATCATACAAGAATATCAAATTAATCATTTTGATTCATAATTTTAAATAAATTATCAATGTTTAAATAATTTATAAATTCACAAAATGAAGCGTTTGAACTTACTAAATGTTTAATTTTAATGAAGATAAATCAAAGACGTTTACCTTTTAACGAACTCAAACTTAAATATGATTATGTTGTATTCCATATTTGATTTCATAAATTGAATATATTTCAAGAAAAAATTATTAACATCTTCTATTGTTAATATTAAAGGGATTTCTAGATTTTTTTAAAATAACTTCTAATAAATTTTTTACTTTTTATAAATTTGTTCTAAGTTCTAAGATCCAATATAATAGCTAAAGCATACAATATAGGTGTTTTTTTCTAATATTTTCTAAATTTTTGTTTCATTGTTTTCGCAATATGTTGAAAATTTTCATTATCTTTATAATCTTTAAAAACAAACTAATATGTATCATACAATACAAGGCTAACCAAATTGTAACAGAATAAATAACAAAACCTTGGTCAGTAGAATTATGAAAGATTTTTTAAAATTCATTCAAGAAAATCCAATGTGCCCAATGATATTGAGTCAATTGAGATTGATGCACAATTTTTAGTTAAGTAAACTAAAGTCTCCATCATCTTTAGAAGATATCTGTTTGGAGAATGATGTTATATAAACCCTAAGGAGAAGGAACTCAGTGGTTGCTAGTGGCATCAACCAAAAAAGAGCGTTGTCCGCACATGAGGTTGTTGCAGCCCAAGAGATCATAAAATTGGAGGTAGTAGAAGAAACGACAGGATGGAACGATGGACTCACCCAGGATAGTTCAAAGGGAACTTTCTTGTAAGATGGAAGGGCAAATGAGAAGCAGAAGAAAGAGAAAAATGTGGCGAAGGAGAAAAGAGGAAGGAGAAGAATAAGAAAGA
The DNA here is from genome assembly GCA_026122585.1 of Anacardium occidentale. Taxonomy (NCBI): domain Eukaryota; kingdom Viridiplantae; phylum Streptophyta; class Magnoliopsida; order Sapindales; family Anacardiaceae; genus Anacardium; species Anacardium occidentale. The sequence continues at coordinate 20,569 of JAJEJH010000018.1, forward strand.
GAAAGAATGAGAAGGGAAGGAAATGGTGGAAAAGAAGAAGAAGAAGAAGAGAGGAAGTATACTAGAGAGCCATATGATAATTTAATTCTCGGTACATGTGTTAAGGTCATTTTTCATTAATGACGTTAGAATTTAGGTAAGAAAATGTATTTTATCCATTAAGAGATGGATGATAGTCACTCCATTTGAAACACTGTATACAGCGTTTCAAATGTAAGGAGAGAGTGTCAAACACTACAGAGTGTTTGCAGTTTGCACTGCCAATTTTACCAATAGCATAAGGTCGATGACAAACCATTAAAGTCATAATTACAAGCATGCAGCAACTTGAAGCTTTTCTGTTTACGAGCAAGGATCTTAATACAGATCAAAACACCGGGCTGCTATTTCAGGAAGGTCGAAAAGTTGTTAAACAAGAACCCACTACTATACTGTGGCTAGGAATTAGACTACAATTGCACACGTCATTGTATGAACATATAACACTGTGCTTGCTAGGCACCTCTACTTCATGAGTTTGGTTTTTGCCTCAACCAGGAAATTGCCTTCACTTATTGGGCTGATGACTTAGTTCCATTTCTCACAAAGCAGTAGATGATTGATCAAACAAATATTATATAATTAATTGATTTTGAAACGGGAGAAAAAAATCAATAATTATATAATCCATCCTTATACTATCGCCTTAGTTCATATAAATAAATTTGTAAGCAAATCAATTTCCTTTCTATTTTGTTATATGTCAGATAGTTTTATGTTTTTATACCCACTTTATGCACTCATAATATGTCATCATATAATTAAATATTAATATATCTTTAATTTAAAATTATCCAATCACATGATGACATAATATTTGAATACACAAAGTGGATATAAAAATTGTATACTCAGTTTTATTGAAAATTAAAACCAGGAAAAAGTGGGCATTAATATTTTAAAAGATATCATAATATCCCTTGTTCTCACAAAGACAGGATTCCACAATCAGAGGCTCTGGTCTGTCATAGGGCATATCACAGCTTACAAGCAATGCTTCGAACAAAAGTAAAGATGCATAATTCCTAATAACGTTTTGTCCAACCCCATAAGCAATACAGGAAAAGAGATTTCAAAGAAGCTAATCCCATGTCAGTTACCATGATCCCTCAGCACCCACTGTTGGATTTTCAAAAGCAGAGAATCCCCAGAAGGTCTTCAGTGAGTAGGGCTGGGATATTGTCACACCTTCTTCAGTGATCTTAGCAATCTGAAAACATTCAAACATATCAAGTCATTTTGTAAACACATTTGCTCAGATAACCAAATTAGTTTACAATGTAAAATGAGGAATCTAAAGTTTGAAGGAGGTGGTTTCAAACATTTTATCAGTACACCCAGAGAAAATTGCAAAAAGATTCATTTAAAACATTAAAAACAATATTTGATTGGTTTAAAGGTATATCACTGAGCAAATGATTAGTTATTACATGAGAATGGAAGGTTATAACAAACCTGTAACTTATTGACAGCAGATCTATCACGATAGAGGAGCACTCGCATGCACTTTTCAAGTAACTTGACACCATCTTCAAAGCTCAAGTTCTCATGCCACTCATCACGAAGGATTGGTCTTGCAAGGTGATTCCCAAATCCAGTTGCTACATGGTTATCCTCGAAGTTGACCCCAATCATTGAGACCTAGAAAGTCATAGAAATAAAGAAGTGTCATTGTCAATTAAAATACCCCACTTTATTGTTGATCATTAGCAGTCAGATATAACAATCACTAACCATCCCAAGATACTTCTGTCCTTTTTTTACTCCGCCAAGCACAAGAGAGTTCCACAGAGGATCAAACTTGTTACGCCTGTTATACATTACCCTGGTTAAATAGTTGTGTACTTCTTTAGGCCCCAAAGAGTTTCCATCATCCCACATATTGTCATACAGGCTGCAAAATCAAACATCCAAAACCAGAAATCCAATAGTCATTTCAAACAAAACAAGTAGGAATAACACCAAGTTTTTCATTTCTCTAAATGATCAACGCTACATACATAAGCTCATCAAGATAACGCAAAATCTCCTGAAAATCGCTTATCTCTCCACTTGCACCAAGAAGAGAATGCTTTCCAACTGGCTTCAACCGATCCACAGTCTTGTATCGCAATGTGGACCCATAGGAACCTGCATACATTATTATACAAGCACATAAGTCATTCTTTCCACTTAAAACGGCACAAATGACATATGACAAGAGAATCCTAAATACTCTGAATTTCAAACAAATCCATAAAAGTAGAAAACATGGTTGAGTTAGTTAAAGCAAAATAATATAGAAAGTATAAATCACAACAATGTTTTTCATTTGGAGAAAAGTGAGATCTGGTTAGCCAGCAACCTTTCCGCACAATATAAAACAGACATGTTATCACTGGTGTAGATCAAAAAGGGAAATCAGAAGTACCAAGGCATGTGGAAAAAACATACAAGGAAAATAAGGACACAGCTCAGAGAAAAGCTAAAAAATGAAGAATATAAACAAGAACACAAGCAACAAAAGAAAAGACGACAGAAACATCTTTTATGATAATACACAGGCACAAACACTTTAGCATTGATGAAAGCTTTCTGCAGTTAACATATAGAAATAGTAGTTCATAAACTAGAAGAGGCAGAAAAAACATTAACATGAAATGGGTCACATACATTATGCTTCTGTAATAAATCAAAGGATTGAGAACACGAATGTGTCTACTAGGTTGCAGTAAGCCAAGGACCAAAAAATATGAACTTTGATTTTTTGTTAAAAATAGAAGTAAGAGGAAGAGAAGTGATAAATGTTGAGATTTCCCGGTAACTGTAAAATATTCCACACATAGCATGAACATTTTGGACATTACTAACTGCATTTTTTTTAAGTTTCCCATGACAAGAATCTTTTCTGATAATAACACAAAAATTAAATTTCAAACCTAAAACAAAACACAGCACGAGGAAAAAACAAGTGCGCTAAATCAAAATATTAAATATTAAGTGCGAATGATAAGTATGTAAACCAACCTCCCATGTCAGCAGCCATCAAAATCCCATCTTTGTACTTCAAAGCTACAACAGATGTACCTGTCACATATGGGTACCTGAAATTTTTTCATAAATTAATAAAATATATATAGGGTTTTCCACGTAATGCTTAATCCTCGTTTTTTCACTCATAAACCCTAGGTCTAGAGACACAGAAACATGAACAAAGAGGAATGAAAATGGAATAGTACTGAGTTCTCTGAATGTTGTCGTTAGAGCCCATAAGGCCGTGTGTAGCTTGGTTAGATTCCATTAACTGCATAAACAACATCGGAAGAGAGCGTTTTGAGTGAAGGATCTTAATCGGAGAAATAGTGAGACAGAAAACGATGAAACGAGAGTAGGAACTTACAGTAATTTGAGATTGGATTCACAGTAATTGAGAGCTGTTGAAGAAAAGCAAAGCCTAGGCTACCGATCTGATGATTTTTATTTTTATAAGAAGGAATGGGCTTTCCTTTTTGTGCAAGAAAAGATCAGTTAAATACCACTCCTCAAGTTTTCCCACGTATTGTAGCCCCCAAAACTTTGAAAACCTAAAGGCCTACCCCCGAGAGTTGATCCTTTGCCCTTGTTCAATAGGGCTGCATTTGACCTGTGTTTGTTCGCATATATTTTTTAGCTCAATTTGAAATGAGCTCTCCTCAAGTGAGCTCAAACATGCAGATGTGATATTTTTGAATTTGAATTTGAGCTTGAGAGGAGTTTAGATTGTCAAACTCACAAGACTAATCAAATTTAATTTGAATCAATTAAAATAATATCGTTTTAATTAATATACATTAAAATGATATCATTTTGATAATATTTATCAAAATAATATTATTTTGATTAATATACATAAAAATAATATTATTTTAACCACATATATTAAAAAACTTAGTTTGATTCATTAAACTTTAAATTTAAAATTTAGTTCATAATTTTTGAATTTATCGAATTTGATTTTAGTTTTAAATTTATCTCCTTACTAACTTAAACAAACTTGAAATTATTTTAATTTGAACTGACATGTAACCATCCATTAATTGGGCAAAAGTTAAAAGATTCATATTCCTTTGACAATAATAAACATAAACGCTACAAAATTTTTAGAATAAGATTTAAAGCATTTACTGTTTGGAATAAATTTCAAGCCCATATTTCGAGTTTCACTTCTATTACGTCATGTTTATTGTTCTAGGGGATGGATTTTAGTAAATTCTTAGTTAAATTTATTTTTGGTTTGAATAAATTAAAATTTAATTCAATCTAAATTTAAAGGGTTGTCAGTGGTTTTTCACTGTAACTCTTTTTTGGTTTTTTACTATTTTAATAATTTTTCTTTTAGTATTTTATTATCTTCATATACATCACACTTTACTATTTAAAATCATTTTAAATTTGAGTTAAATTCAAATTAATTATTATTTAAATTTAATTTGATTTAAATTCATACAGGGGAATTATATTTTAAAAACAGCAATCTACTTATTACCGAATCACAAAATAAAAGAATTCTTGTGTATCGGTAAATATTATAATATCACAGTATTCATATTAGGTATAGAGGAGTGGGACATGTGTGAGACTAACAGAAGAAAGGAAAAAATCTCCACATCACAGTTAAAATTTTATGAAATTATAAATTACAAAGATTTATTTAATTAAAAAACTTATATTAATTCACTATATCAAAAATACAAAATTCTGCCAGCACACTCAACAAGCTCCTTTGATGCATCTAAATTAAGGAAAAGGCCATGGCCAGTTCTTTGTTGATATGCTTTCTCCAATAAACTAAGTTGCTTACTTACCTATTTTCAATGTTTTAAAATTTAGATTAGGTTTTTAGGCTGATAAATTATTTAAATAAAAATTATAACAATGTTCTACTAAACAAAAATGTGACCTAATTTGGTACAAAATTTCATAATTGTTGGGACTAGGGTTAGATTCAAACTGAATCAAATGTGAACAGATATATATTCATTTTCGGGCTCATTCGTATTATTTGAATTCGGTTCGTATTCATATTCAATTCGTATAATTCAGTTCATATTCGATTCGTATTCATATTTGTATTCGATTCGTATAATTTGTATTTAATAAAATATAATTAAATTTTTTTAATTTAAGTTTGGGTTATGTTCGTGTTCGGTTCGTATAGTTCAAATTCGGGCTCGTGTTTGCTAATTTTTAAAATTACTGTTCGGATTCGAGTTCGTATTCGGATTCATACAATTCGTTTCGGGTTTGTTCGAGCTGAATTTAAAAACGAATCTAAATATATTCGATTCGAATCTAACCCTAATTGGGACTAAAGCAATTGCCATTATTTTATTTTAATTCGAATATCTAATTGATTTATGTTCTACATTTACAAAAGATAATGTAGTAATGGATTAAATGTTGCCTTCCAGTTTACAACATTACCTAATACTATAAAAACAAAACTTATAGTAGATTTTCTATTGTCCTTATCTCTAACCTTGAATTGTGGCGAAAAAATTTTGTCCTAGTCAAATCCTTCAATTTGAGTTAAACCTTCAGCCAATAACCTCACCTTGAATCGTGGCTTCTCGACTCTTAGAATTCTTGGTCTTTTCGTGTAAATCCATTTACGCTTTACCACTCTTCGAGTCTTTAACTCGTTAACTAATTTTCAAATCTCATTTTTAATCAAGGACTTAGTCTTCGTCCATAGCAAGCTTTTATGGTCTTCTCTCTTTTCCAAGCTTCACTATAGCTTTTAAGCTCATCACTTGGGACATATATTGCTTGTAAAACATATGTGACCAGATCGACAGCACCAAACCTAGTAGAAGGCTTTGTTATGTGTTGTACTTTGTCATGCCCAACATCTAATTGTCATGTCTTTAGGGTTGGATTCAAATTGAGTCGAACTTAAGTTTGATGAACTTAGGGTGAGTCGAATCTAAATTTGATTTGATTTGATAAAATAACATTGTTTTTTGTTAAAATGATTTCGTTTTAATTAATTTAAATGATTTTTGTTGATACACCGGTTTCACAAACCAAACTCGTTAAAAACTCAAATTTAAATTTTTTATAAACTCGAGCTTAATTTTCATATTTAAACTTGATTCAAACTTGTAAAAGGAGAGCTCATTTGAGTAAAACTGGAGCTCGATTTCAAATTAGTTTGACTCGAATCTAGTCTTACATGTCCTCACCACCTTCAATTAAATCTAGTTTTGGTATATTGATAAAAAATTCATAGTTAACATCTACCAAATTTTCTATTAAACTACGCTCCTAACCTTATTAACATTAGTGTTAACTCTATTATTAACTCAACTACTTAACAACACTTCTCTTTAAACGATTACCCTTCAAATAAAATATATAACCAAAAATAGATTGTCATTACGTAAACTTAACCTTAAACATACATTTACTCAATTACTTAACACAAGAGGAATAAATCAAACTTCCACATAACTTCACATCATAAATGGAAGTGTGCAAGAGATGCTTATAAAAATAATCAACCATACATATATAGACTAAAGTGTACTGTTTAGAGATAATAAATAGTAAATAAAATATCACATAAGAGTCCTATCATGCTCTTGCTTACTTCACTTACATCTCCATATCGACCACTTATTTGTTACATGTAAAACATGAAAGGAACAAATACAAAATACTTAATAAGTAGGTTACCATTTAACACTTTCATTTTACTTCTTTTTGTTCAGTTTTCATTTATCTTATCGTTTTATAGCCTTATCACAAACCCTCGTCATCTAGGATATAAATTGTTGTCTCTCACTATGATCACACAAGATGCAATGTATATTGTAAAATATTATAAACTTATGAAAGCATTATATAACATATTTCTAAACAAGTATTTGTCTATGTCAATCTAACTAAATTGAGATAAGAATTTGGTTTCTTGGTCATGTAAGCTAACATAACTACAAAATCTCTCTTTATGTACATAATGCACATACTTGCACACAATTATGAGATTGCCGTTGACCTTACTATGGCATGCCCTATTACGAGTGTGTGCGTAAAGAAACTCATGTATGCACCTTCATAACAACCTTAACAAAACATATTGAAAACTTATGAGAAAAACATGTTTTATTGGAGTGTTATAAAACATTTATAATTGATTGGATTGTGTCCCACATGCATATACTCATAAAACTCAACGTTTCTCTACTCTTTTAGAAAGCATATATATGTAGACAACTAACTTATCTCATGCAAAAACTTGGTGTATACTTTCACGCAACTTGTAGCTAATATCAAGCAAACATTAATGAATCTCATGTCTTGTATTATACTTTTACATTGTTATTATGTTTAAGTTGCCATTTCTTACTTTCTTATGGCTTCTATGTTCTAGACTTGGAACATGCAATTTGTTTGCTTTGATAGAACACAAAATTTAGACTTGGAGCATTATTTGACAAAAAATTTGAATATGTTTGCTTTGATAGAAACTAGGGTTGCATTCAAACCGAATATGTTCGGGTTTGTTTTTAAGTTCGGCTCAAATGAGCCCAAAACGAACTTTACGAATCTGAATACGAACATGAACCCGAACTATATGAACACGAACTCGAACTTAAATTAAAAAATTTTAATTATATTTTATTAAATATAAATACAGATTATACGAATTGAATACGAATACGAATCAAATACAAACTGAACACGAATACGAACTTTGCTATAAAAATATTCGGCGAACATAAACACGAATCTAAATCCAAACAATACGAACGAGCCCGAAAACGAACATATACATGTTCACGTTCGGTTTGGCTCAAATCCAGCCCTAATGGAAACCTAACAAAATGCAATTTGTTGGTAGAATTTTGAAAAAGAATTGAAAAACCTAATATTCAAAATCTAAAATTCGAAATCCATATTTTGATAGTTATAAATTATAATAATGTATTGAAGTAAGTTGAAATTTAATAACAAGAAGTTCAATATACATATTCGGTAATTGATATTTTTTAAGTTATGGTACAAATTATAATTTACAAAACCAAAATACATAAGGTTGCATAAAAATATTATGTAGACGGGTAGAATTAACCAAGCCCAACTTAAACAACAAAACCACTTAAGAACAACATAAATCAATAGAGAAAGTCGCTATCTACTTAGCAGCTGAATGCATTTATCATTAGCAGAGACATTGTTTACAATGAAGTTGTGCATGTGTAGGATTTAGAATCACTAAGAAAAACCATATTAATACATATAACAAAAAGTAAATCTCAAAAGTCAATAACTAAATATTATCAATTTACCTTCTATTTTATTCCTCATTCCACAAACCAATTGTAAATGCTTGAACAACTTTAACAAAATGCTCAAAAATCGGATTTCGTTTGTTTATGATCAATTTTTTCATACAAGGTGTGCGAAAAACACTACAAATAAAAATTAAATCACGAATGCTCCACAAGATTAAAAGGCTACTCAATCATTATGAGTGCATGAGTAAGTGTCTCTCTAACCTGTAAAAATACTAGCCTTTCATTAGTAAGTGGGACAAATATTCAAGTATTGAAATTGCACCTTATTATACTCAAATGTTTTACTTATTTTCAAAATTGATAGACTTCCGAAAATTAAGATTCAATAGGGTTTGAACCCAAAAACTCTTTGCCCCTTAGGGAGAACACCTTTGCCCAATGCCTAAGGCATTATTTATATGACGCGTGAGATGTGTCATACTCCTTGTGTTCTGTAGCTTTAATCTATTATCACATAACTTGCAAATAATATATCATATATCCCTTCTTGTTATAATTCAAAATTAAGGATAATTCTAAAAAGGAAATGAGAATTTAAAATAAGTTTTTTCTCTTTAACAATTTGTCTACAAGAGGAGAAATAAAATAAAGAAGATGAACAGATATAATTATTGTATTATTCTTGTATTACATTATTTCTAGTGAAAATACTATGAATATAGATATTTCAATTAGATTGATAAATTTATAGTTCTATCTCTTTCATCACTTTATCATAATTCATCTTCATACTTTTCAATCTATTACAAAAATAATTAGATCAACTAAGTTGCTACCCAGCCACCTCTCTGAAGGCTTCTATAGTTTGTTTTGCACAAAACCTTTAATTGCGTATGTCAGTGGGTGATGAGATATCATATCAATAATTACAATACACTGATTTTGAAGCCCTTCTTTTTTTGTAAATGAAAAAATGAGAGTGATGCTTTTGACTTTCATATGATTGTATAACTTGCTACATAAAATAAAATGATCACTTTAGTCACACTTTAACCATTGATTGATTTAAAATCATTTATTTAGTCTAACAATGATTGAATCGTGTCTACCACAAATTTATTTTGAAATATGGTATTTTTTTTAAAAATACGAAATAATTATAATCTACTAATATTGTTTCGATCTTTCTATTTAATCCAACTTTATATAGAGAGAATTATGGAGTTGATATTAGGGAAAATATTTTTAAACTTCCATTTCTTGCCTATTAATTTGTTACAGAGACGCAAAAATTTTGTTATAATTAGAAGTGTTTGCTGTTGACATGCGTATAGAGTGGGGCATAAAAAGGAAGCAAAAAATTCCACATTTTGGTTCTCTTTTTCTTTTTGTTTTTAAATTCTTAGTCCCCGTCGTCGCACGAGGCCACTTCATAATGCGGTCAGGCATTGGTGTAAATCCTCTTTGTTTATCTGCTGTTTTCCCATTTTAGACATGTTGATCGCTAGTCAAAGTCTTTGCATGATTCGATCAAAGATTCGATTTGTCAACAATTGATTTCTATCATATCAACGGTTATGATTCACCTAAGCCGACCGACCAAATGAACCTACGTACACCGTACACGTTCTTGCTTTAAGAAAGGAGAAAGAAATTGATAATAGTAATAAACAACGTAAGGGCGTGCATCATAAGATTCACTCGGCAATTGCACGGAAATAAAACCCGGACGTCTACCGTTAAAAAAAACCAAATTTGATAATCGGCGATAGGTCCCGGACTTTTGTGAATTTTTGGTGGATTTTGCTTGCTTGCTGGCTTGCTTACTTTCTTGTTCTGGATGGTTCTCTATTTCCATCGGTCAAAAAAGGCGTCGGCGTTTCATGTGACAGTATTTGCAAACCCTAATTCGATCAGTACTTCGTCTCTTTTCTTTAATTCATGTTAATTTTGTTAATCATACCGTGAGCTCTCTGCTTAATAAAGTTTCGGTTTTGTAATTATCGATATATCTCGGTGATTTTTTGGTGTTTACATTGCTTAAATTTGATTAATTCTTATTGCTTGTTTTTATCAGATCGGCGGCTGTTTGAAGTCTGTATCGGCTGATTTGGTTGATGATTGATTTTTGCGGCGATTAATTTGATACTGATTGAGGCTTCGTTTTGTCGAAAATATAAACTAATAAAGACAGAGATGGATTTGATTACTAGCTGCAAGGTACTTAAATTTACTGGATTGGTGTATGTTCGGTTTATCCTCGTAGTTTGATTTGACTTTGGTGCAGGTTTTCGTAGGTTTAATTTTTCTTGCTTATTAATTGTAGTTTTGTTTGTGTGGTTTAGTGAATTCTTTCTAGCTGTAATTGGAAGATAGTAACAAAGAGAGTTTGCGGATTGCAAATTCTGAGTTATTAGTAGCATGATAATTGCTGGTTACGAGGTGATGAAAAAATTTTGTTGTGTAGTTGGGTGTAGCAATATGTAAATTATGGCATGTGTAGCGTGTACTCGGGCCCGTGCAATTTTGAGTTCGTTTATTGATTGCGTACTGTGCTCATATGCTTACACTCGGTGTCACGTCTCCATCTCATTGTATTTTGATAATACAGCTATTAAATGAATAACACTTTGAATGGTTATGATTGTATATACTGTTGAATTTATTTCATATTTAATATTATTATTTTTAATGAAAGCATCAGGAAATTGTTTATTTGAATGAATAAAATGATATGCTTTTCTATGATGTTTAATGCACAACATTTTTCCAACATCACTTTTTATCTTCTTTGTCTAAGCATGTGTCTGCGAGTTGCAGCGCATGCAAATTTGCAACTGTTACTTTTGAATCCAAGAGTTGGTAGGTATGCTTAATGGATTGTTTTTCTAATACGTTTTTATAAGTGCTTTTGAATTCACCATCCTTATCCAATATTATAAAGAGGAAAGAACCCAGCACTGAATAGATTAGTTCATTAATTTACCTTAGAAAGAAAAAAGTAGAAATAAAACGATGAGTATGTCATGCTGGGGAGTGCCTCCGTCCACACCCTACTTAAAGCTTTTGATGCTGCTAGTATGTGTGATTAAATATTTTAAGATTTGTGGTCTTTTGTTTCTCCTCATCTCACCACTGTGATGTTGTGCTAAGAGTTTTTTTGACACTTGCATTTTCCATTATAGGACAAATTGGCATACTTCCGAATAAAGGAGCTGAAAGATGTACTCACTCAACTAGGTCTTTCTAAGCAGGGAAAGAAACAGGTTAGATGTCTTATTTATTTCTTATTATTCTCATCAGCTTGTAATTGTGCTTTTATAGTAAGTGTTCTGAAAGTTCTCAATTTTAAGGCCATTCATTATAGTTCCCTTGGTTACTTCCAAATAAGGAAAAAGGTCCAATACTGACTAGCCTTATTTGGTTATTGTTGGATGTCACTGAAGGATTGTGCTTGATATTTTTTTTGGGATGTGCAGGATCTTGTTGATCGGATATTAGCCATTCTATCTGATGATCAAGGTAATTGTTTTATTTCCCATATTTCTTTTTTTACATCTGGAAATAGTTTTGTTGTTTTCTCAACAATTGGTTGTTGCATTTTTTAGCCTGTGAAGGAATACTAAGGGTGTTTGTAATGTTATAATTTTTTTTATTGTCATGTTTTATCAAAGGTTTTATTTTATAGCAGAATATATGCTATGATCGGTTTCTTATAACTTAAGGTTTAGTGCTTTATTGAAGCTGGAATTACTGTATTTCTTTCTCCTTTTTTTGATGTTCACCTCTTTGTAGCGTGCATCTGTGTTTGCATGTGAACCAGTTTTTGAGTGAAAGATTTTGACATGACAGGAAGATGTCGCTTTTAATTTTTGCTTCCAATGAAGAAGCTTGGGTGACCTACTTGGTTATATTTTGTTTGTCTTCTTTGTGTGTTATTGTTGTGTGCATATGTTAGAGAAAGAGCAAGAGTCTTATTTGAAAAAGGATTCTTGAGATATTAGGATAAGCTTTTAGTTGTGGCATGTGCTTCTCCTGCTGAGATGATTGTGAGGTTTCATTATTGAAATGTGTCTATGCTTTTATATCTTGGCCCTGATCATTCGGATCTAGCGTTCAATTTGGTGGCAGTTGTGATGATAGTGGTGGTAATCCAATGTGTCAGTGGCATTTTTAAATAGAATTGACAGAATTTATTGAACTTTAAAGTGGTTAATGTAATTCCTTACTTTTAAGTAAGGATTAGATAGAGAGACTTGAGTTCAGCTGTTGATATGAAGGCTCTTTTGTCAATATCAGAATCTTAAATAAATGTGTTCAGTCTGGTGAGTTATATTGAAGGCATTCTGATCACCAACTGAGAATGTGCAAAATGAAAAATGTAGTTGCTTTTGACCCTTCTAAGGTTTCTTACACTCCCAAATTGACCTCTAGACACCTGTTTGCCATGTCTAGGTTGTAATTCAACTTGAATGAGTAGTCCCTTTTTGTGTCTTCTTGTAGTTTTACTTTATATGTTGTTAAATGTGCATGCATTCATAAATATACATTAATCTATATATTATTATATTTTGGGGGTTGGGTAAGGGAGGGGCTTTGACATATGTGTATCGTTGTTTATGGTCTGGCAGATGGTTTTGGTATTGCTTTTGAACATTCCTCGTGGCAGCTGAACCTTTATTTAAGCAATGTTATAATTTGAGATTATTTATCATGGAAATCCTATAATCTTTGTCACTTATTTGTGTTTCGTCTTTTTTTTTTTCCTCAGTTTCCAAGATGTGGGCAAAGAAGAGTACCGTGAGTAAGGAAGATGTGGCCAAACTGGTAGATGATACATTTAGGTATCTGATACATACTGTTAGATGTGGCCAAACTGGTAGCAAATTGTGAATAGTGTTTTCCTGCTGATGTTGCTTGGCTAATTGATATCTTGTGTTTCAGATACAATACTTATATTTTTTGTAGTGCCCTCTAGATGTGAATTCTTATTCCATCTCTTATTCCCAGAAAATTGCAGGTCTCTGTGGCCCCGGATTTGGCATCAAAGGGACAGGGCGTTTCAAATAGCAGTGACATGAAAATTAAAGGGGAAATGGATGACTACTCTCGCCCAGATACTAAAGTTCGCTGTCCTTGTGGAAATTTGCTGGAATCTGAGTCAATGATCAAGGTTATACCATATGCGTGTATTTGTGTTCACTATTTATATGCTTGGATATATGGTTGTGCTAGATCATGAGCTTCACATGCTAATTTTTTTTATTAATGTCTAAAATTTTAGCTTCTATGACTGTCGCTCTTGTGTTTCCATTATTATACCTACGATGAACTGCTGATACTTTCTACTTTGTCTTTCTTTTTTTAATTCGCAGTGTGAAGACCCTAGTTGTCATGTGTGGCAGCACTTGAGTTGTGTAATAATCCCTGAGAAACCTATGGAGGGAACGCCACCTGTTCCTGACTTGTATTATTGTGAAATCTGTAGACTCAGCCGAGCTGACCCGTATGTATTACTTCAAATTCCATTTTTTCCTGTATGAACAGTAATGTGCTTGGTTTAGTACTGATTCTACCTTGCCTCAATCCTGACAGTTAGATAACCTTTAATACAGCCGCCACGAAATTTTTCTAATCAACTATAATCATTTCATGATCTGCATTCTGTTAATAATTACTTTCTTCTGCTCTTGTTTATTTCTTTCATCGTAGGTGTTAATGTGAGATATGCTGTTTATTTACTATCTATATTTACCCATTCCATGATATTTTGTGGGCATTCGCATCATAATTGGACAAACAAAGTCATAAGACTATGGCTGGATTCAAGTTGAGCTCGCTTGAGTTCAGTTGCCAATTCAGCTCATGCTCAATGGAAAAACATTTTTTTATTTATAAAAAATATTTTTTAACTTTTATGTTCTCTGATAAAAAAAAAACATTGGAGAGAAGTCAAAGTGTGTTGAGAAAGGATAAATTAAGCTTATTTTTAGGAGATGAAGTGAGTTGTTAAAATTTTTCTTCTCAATATAGGATTTTTGGAATTGCGGTGAACTTATTCATAATAGGAGAAGTGGGTTGTTAAAATGTCTCTTTCCAATGTATGATTTCTCAAACCTATGTGACAAAATTTCACATTAGAGAGAGACATTTTCACATTTTTCTTCACCTACTATAAAAATAGTTCAAAGCCAATTCCAATAATCCCATGTTGGGTGGGAAAACTTTAACAACTCACTTCACCCGTTATAAATAAGCTTTCACATTTCCTTTCTCTACATAATTTAACTTCCTTCCAATGTTTTCTTCTAAGAGAACATAGTTTTTTATAATTAACAATTAAATTTGAAAAATTCTATAGTATGAGTTTGGCTCTTTCAAAACTTGTCGTGCTTGACTCCCTTGAGATGAGCCAAACTCGAGCAAGGCTGAGCTCGGCTCGGTTTGAATCCACCAGTACATAAGATTAATTGCTAATATGCTTTTATAGAATGCTATCTGGATGGAATATTTCTTGGTGATCATAACAACTATGATAACTATAGTGCTACTTGACGATCATATGTGCATAGGGGTGGATGCCATGCCAACATGATGACAGTTAAAATATATTAATAAAAGAGAAGCAATATATTATGCTGTAGGATTTGTTAATAAATAAAGTAGTTATTTTACTTTACAACGTTCTTTTGTTATTATTTGGTCCAAACTTTATACCACATTGTTATGTGGCCGAATAGGGTGGGGTTATGCCTGATAATCATTGTATCCTTTTTCTTTTATACTAAAAAAAAATAAAAATTATATGTGTTGTTTATTGGTTGGAGTAAAGAAAACCTGCTTCTGCTCTGAATGTGTATTATGATCTGAAATTAGAAAAATTTAACCTGACAGATTAGCTTGTATGCAGCATTTTGTATGAACTGACTTGGAGCATTTGGGTAACAGGATTCTTTTGAAGTATGCCTCTAGGCTTAACTTTCTGTTAACACTGTTGAGGGAAGTCAAGTTCTACTTTTTAAATCTGGAATTTAATAAGGTTTCTAGACCTCAACTTCCTGACCGGCCTTTGCCTTCCTATGATTGCTTATTTGATTCAGTTACTTCTTGGTGTTATAGTAAAGATATTTAATTGCATTTTGTTTTTTCTTTGGTTTTTATTAGTATTATTATTATTATCATCATTATTAATATTATTATTAAATAACGTGATTCTATGTGAACAGTTTTTGGGTTACAAGATCAAATCTTCTATACCCTGTCAAATTGACAACTACAAATATTCCAACCGATGGGTAAGTTCATTTTATTGCATTTCCCTTTAAGCATTTTTGAGATTTTTAAATGTGTAATTCGCTACGATTTTTTTTTTATAGTGAGGTAGTGCACAGACCTTAATTTGTAAGGAACAAATAGCAGATTGGTGCTTGGGTCTTGACTTAAACCTAATGGCTTATAGCATTCTATTAACACCCACAGTTTTTTATGGTATTTTTCCGGCTATTGACTAAATTAGGGACTGTGAGATCAAATCTCCATGGTCTTTAAATATCTGATTTCAATAGTCTAATGATTGTTGGAGGATCTCTTTTATTACTCTCGTGTTGTTTTCCAGTGCCTAAATTAATTGGTTTTTGATATTGGTTATGTGCTGTGTGATGCAATGGATGTATTTTCAAATGGATTTAACAAGTTGTTTGTGCTTTTGTTATATCTTCTGTGTTGCAATGAAATGGCGCCTTAGGTCTTGGCTTTGATGTATGAATTGCATGATGTAGCCTCTATCATTGAATTTAAATGGACAATTTTTGTTTGATTTGCTCTATGTAAACAATTCGTATCATAATTATCCTACCAAGCAATGTGTATGTGTTAATAGTATTGCTATCAATAAAATTTCATTATAGTAATTAACATGCTATTGGGGTTATCTATCTGTGTCAACGTCTTTTCTTATAGAAATTTATGTACAATGTTTCCAGTACAAATCCAGTGCAGAGTGTAGAGAAAACATTTCCGCTTACAAGGACACAGAAGGACTTACTTTCAATGCAAGAGTATGATGTTCAGGTTGGTCTGCACATTAAATGAGGCCTTGCTGTTCAATATTGTTTATTGGTTAAACATGTGCTAATGCTCTGTTTTTAATGTTATCATTCAGGCATGGTGTATGCTTTTGAATGACAAAGTTCCATTTAGAATGCAGTGGCCACAGTATGCTGATCTGCAAGTCAATGGTACTGTGATTGAAGTTTCTTTGAATGATTGTTGATGTAGTGCATAATTCTTTTTTCACCAGGAAACCAGAAAATGCAGTGCTTAAGCTTTGCCAGGATTTAACTTTCTGATCATAGTTATAATCAACTTGTACTGATATAATGAATTGCATATATAACTCCTTGCATTTAATTTGTTTACACTATTATAAAATTATTTGTGAGTAGAAACCAGAACTTAGATGTTTAGGTTGAGGATTTCTAGCTATCAAAAAATAAAAATTGTAAAGAGGTCTTCTCAACAATTAGTGAGTGGTTGTTCCCTTGGGCGACATATGGCTTATGATTTAATTTATGTATTTATTGTTGTACAGGTGAACCTGTTCGAGCTGTTAATAGGCCTGGCTCACAACTACTTGGTGCTAATGGTCGTGATGATGGTCCAATTGTGAGTTTTCTTTCTACAAAGGCTTGGACTTTCTTATGCCCAATTTCTTTCTCATATGTGTGTCTCTTTATGCTCGCTATGTATGTGCATGGTTGTGTCTACTTTTCTGTCACCTTCTCCTGATTGTGCACATTATGTGTGTCGGCATGAGCGAGTCAGTTACTGTGACTGATTTGTATTCTATTATATTTTTATTTTGCTTTACTAGTGAAACATTTCTTCTGTGGTTTAATTGACATTCATGTGTCAACTCAGTTTCTATTTTGTTGTCAGATTACACGATTCACAAAAGACGGAATTAATAAAATTTTCTTAACCGGATGTGATGCTCGCATCTTCTGTTTAGGGGTTAGAATTGTAGAGCGGCAAACAGTTCAACAGGTAATTTCTTTTTCTGAATGACCTACTTTGGTTGAACTATTGTCTTTTGGTCATCTTTCTCCCTCTCTTTTTCTCTTTCTTTCACTGCCTTTTTATTTTTTAATTTATTTATAAGTTTCAGTTTCTGGGGGCGGGTTGAGGGTTGGTATCTTTTAATTTTCTTTCTGTTATTGAATAGACAGTTATTAGTGGTTTGCTAGTCCTTATTCCTTTATGCAGTTATTGGAAATTATTCCTTTTGTCTTCTCTGTAATATCATCTGGTAATGGGATGGGATGGAAGAAGGTTTTGTTTTGGCAGAGTGGTGAAACGGTTTGCTGCCTTTCCAGTCTTGCCCATTTTCCTTACTCTGCTGTGTTTGACATGATAGTCTTTCATATTTAATCCTTGCTGCAGCACGTTATGATTCATGAAAAGATCATTTATGTTGATTTAATTCCTGGATTGGACCTTTAATGCTTTCAATGATTTCTCTTTTCATGGTAGGATATTATATATGTACTTTGTCTTGATTTGTAGGTTCTGAACTTGATACCTAAGGAATCTGAAGGTGAGCGTTTTGAAGATGCTCTTGCTCGTGTTTGTCGTTGTGTTGGTGGTGGGAATGCAGCAGACAATGCTGACAGTGATAGTGATTTGGAAATTGTTGCTGACGCAATTGGTGTCAATTTACGTTGTCCTGTAAGTACCATATCTTTCTTCGTAAAATGGTCTCATATTGTGTAGAGTTATGATTTATGCGCCAAACATGGTATATGCCAATGATTTAGTCATTGGGATGTGCTATTTCTAAAATTGGTTTATTACATTGACATCTGAAGAAGCATTGGAACTGTGGCTAAGTTGCTTGTATAAAGTACTACAAGAGAATAACAAAGAGAATTTGTAAACAGTTAGAATTAAACATCACGAATCTAGTTATATTTGAAGAAGGCCTGCAATGGCAGCTGCAGAAATAGCAAGTACAGAGCCAATAACAAACTCCTCTTCGCCTTCACTTGCTTCCAATAAGCTTACGCATGATGCTGACTAGCTTTCAAGTTCAATCTTTTTGTTGCTTCTTTTGAAAGCGATGAGAAAGTGACCTAAAAAGATGTCCATTTGGCATTCTGTGGTTGTATTTAGGGTGGTTTACCCTTCATTTCTTTGGTGCTTATTTGGGGATTCGGAGAGATCTTCTAAATTTTCGTTTTTGGAGCTCTAAGCATCTGAAACCTCTGGCAACTAATTTTCTGTGATGTTGCTTATGGGAATCACCTAAACATTAGTCAACTTGAGTTACATTTGGAACATTTGGTGATGATGGTTAAGTTCTCAATGTTTAGCCTTCTTTGCCTTCCCCAGTGGAAAGCTTAAAAGTTAAAATGTAAAAGCACATGCAAGCACGAATGTTCACTTGCGCACTTGGTCTCCAAACAAATGAAGATATATTCTTGGAAAGAGGCCCAATTTCTTGGACAATTTTGCAGTTAACATCTAAGTTAGTATTGTTGGCGATTAATCTGCTCTTATATGTGAATTAGTAGTTTGAATGCAAACTTCCAATTAAACCTTGCATTACAATATCTTGCCCTTGTCTTGGGTCTGTCTTCATGTTAGATTGATACTATCCAGTCTTGTATTTTTGGTACATTAATAGATGTGTGGTCTTCATAGCATATTCCTGCATGCTTCTTGTGAATGATTGGCTATTTGCTAATTCCTGATTGTGATATGGACATGTTTGGAATTTGACTATTATATCTTCTTCATTTGTAGGGTTCATGCAAGTTGTTTGGTGGTTTAACTTGACTTAGGATGGATTTAAATTTGAAGCAAAAAGTGGCTGAATTTAAATAATGAGCTGCTAGAAATTGCCATAATTTCTGGTTCTTCTGGAAAACCATACATGGTCTTGATTATCATTAAAATGAAGGCAATTTGTGGTTCAAGGGTTTCAGTGTTGGTACCTTGCCTCTTAAATTTTGGGCTGAGCTTTAATTAACATTAAAACCACATGGTTTTGAGGGTTTTAACTATAACATCATGTTTCATTGAAGAGATTTTGGGAACAACAGTTTTGATTTCATTGAGGAGATTTTGTCTAAAGATTTTTATGTAAATCTTTATTTGTTTATGTGAATTAAGTTTGTTTGCAGTTTTTTTCTTTACTGCATCATGTTGATTAGACTTTGGTTATGTTAGGCAGTAATAAGTATATTGATTGAAAAGCTGCGTCACTGTCATTTTGAAATATAAAAGTATATGTTTGTATTATCTTTTCACCTGTATTTAGGTGAGTGGTTCAAGGATGAAGGTTGCTGGAAGATTTAAACCCTGTGCTCATATGGGTTGTTTTGATCTTGATGTTTTTGTGGAACTCAACCAACGTTCTAGAAAGGTAAGTCAACTGAATCTGTTAAATTAGTTTCATTGTCGTATTTCTTTCGCTTTTTGCCTCCCTTCATGTCCTTCTTTAGCCAGTTTGTTAATTTTAACCGGCATTGGTCTTTGACTGCAGTGGCAGTGCCCTATTTGTCTCAAGAACTACTCATGGGAAAATTTAATTATTGATCCTTACTTCAATCGGATTGCATCTAAGGTAGTGCTCTTTTTTGGACCTTCTGTATTTATGTGTTACTGAGATGGATTCATATATATATGGTTTACTTTTGTGGTCTAGATGAGGAACTGTGGAGAGGACATAGCTGAAATTGAGGTGAAGCCTGATGGTTCCTGGCGTGTAAAAACAAAAAGTGAAAGTGAGTATAGGGAAGTTGGGGATCTTTCACTCTGGCACTTTCCAGATGGCTCTCTTTGTGCCGCTGTTGAGGAAGTTAAACCAATCATGGAAACATTGAAGCATGTTAAACAGGAAGGTACTTCTGAAGGTCATATTGGTTTGAAACTTGGAATCAGGAAGAATCACAATGGTTTTTGGGAAGTAAGCAAACCTGAAGATATGAATACCTCTTCTGGTAATAGATTCCAGGAAAAGTTAGAGAATTATGAGCCAAAAGTTATCCCAATGAGTAGCAGTGGCACTGGAAGCGGTAGGGATGGTGAAGATCCAAGTGTAAATCAGGATGGTGGTGGGACTTTTGATTTTGTGAACAATGAGGTTGAGCTTGATTCTATGTCATTGAATGTTGATCCAACATATGGATTTACCAACCTAAATCCATCTGCACCAGTTGCAAATGCAGATGTTATTATTCTTAGTGATTCAGAGGATGAAAATGACATGCTAATATCGTCTGGGAACATATACAGGGATCAAACTGACGCTGCTGGTGTTAATTTTTCAATACCCCCTACTGGATTTGGTGATAACTTTCCTGAAGCTATGGGTTCTATAGCTGCTGGTGGGAATTCTTGCTTGGGTCTCTTTGCTTCCAATGATGATGACTTTGGAATTCCCCTCTGGTCATTAACTTCTGGAGCCCAAGGTCCCTCAGGTTTTCAGCTATTTACTTCAAATGCAGATGTTTCAGATGCCTTGGTGGATTTGCAGCATGGCCCTATCAACTGTCCGACCCAGATGAATGACTATACATTGGCTCCAGACACTGCAATGGGGTCTATATCTTTGGTCCCAGATTCTTCTGTTGGTCAGCCTGCTGCTGAGCCCAGTGATGGCTTAGTTGACAATCCTTTGTTATTTGGTAGGGAAGATCCTTCTCTTCAAATATTTCTTCCAACAAGGCCTTCAGATGTGTCAGTACAGTCTGATTTGAGAGATCAAGCTAATGTGTCAAATGGGATCCGTACTGAGGATTGGATCTCTCTTAGGCTTGGGGATGGTGCCAGTGGTGGTCACAGTGAACCATCAGCTATAAATGGATTAAATGCAAGGCAGCCAGTACAGTCTAGAGAAGATGCCATGGATTCTTTGGCTGACACTGGTTTGTTCCCTTGTTCTTTTAAGAGTTACAATATTGTTTAAATTTCAGATATGATCATTACAGATTAATTGGAGCAGCTTCCTGCTGGTTGCTTTTCACAAGCTTGAGTATATTTATTTTGGTTCTCTGTTACTGTTGTCAGTGCAGACTCTTGATCTGGGATAATTAGTTTAAGCGAAAGTCTATTTGGCGGTGTTATGAACTTACTTCTTAACCCTTTCCCCTATATATAACCATGATTCTCATTTTTGGGTTGGGATTCTGCTAGGAATTTTGTGCCTTTTTGGTGGCAGGGATTGTCCAGGTGTAGTTTGTCAAAGCATTCCTAGGATTGCTCCAGGGTCTTTATATCATTCCTCTCTTGTGAGTTTTTTTTTTTTTTTATAATCTTTGCCTGGCATTTTTCATTTTTTGCAGCTTCCTTACTTCTCGGTATGAATGACAGAAGATCTGAGATGGCAAGCAGGCAAAGGTCAGATAGTCCTTTCATGTTCCCTCGCCAGAAACGTTCTGTAAGACCGCGATTGTATCTTTCTATCGACTCAGACACTTCTGAATAGAAATTTTGATCCCTGTATCCACAAAATACGTAGCATTCGTGTTTGAACCTTTTGGGTGTAGAAGTCACCTTATTGGAGGTTTGTTGATCAGCCCTTAATGATTTGGAAGAAAGTGGACAAATATTTGGTCCTTTTAAAAGGCTCAAAGGAAGGAAATACATAGCAGAACTAAAGTACGCAAGAAACATTTCTCTGAAAAATTTGTTGCTAGTTCCTGCAGAAGTTTTCCATTAATGGAAAGTTACAGGCCCAATCATCTGATGCCGTTTATTATAAAAGAGGCCCTTTCCCCTGGGTCTTTTTCAGAAAGCTGCAGGTCCAATGCTGGTAAATTGTACAGAAGAAAGTCAATTAATCAGAAAGTTAATTTAATTAATCCTCAGGGTTTTAAACCTTTGGATGTGATTGGGGTCTCCCCCATGGGTAAACACAAAACGCCTTTTTGTCTCTGTTTTATGACGAGAGCAAATAGACTGTAAATGTTTACTCAGATTCAATTATTTATAGAGAAATAAATATTTTCAATTGAATAATATTGCCAAGAATTGTTCATTATACTGTTTTGCTTTGGGTGTGTATCTCACCACCGAGCTTGATTGCTGGACTCACCCAGAATTTCGAGGATGACTGATTTGTTCCAAGGATAAAATCTTAAGATTTCTGGCAGTGATGTATGTCCTCTCAAGATTCTCACACGCGGAGTTGAAGGTTATGATATTCTGGAACAAATTATTGAACTTGAATTTGGGTTGTGTGGGCTTGTCACGTCATTTGTTGCTGCATAACAGCCGGCTACTCAGAAAATCTGTTTATTTGTTTGGTTTAGAATAGCATACCCTGCTTCGCTCGTTGACCACATAAGGCTAGGATATCATATTCTCAAGAGGATTTAAGCTGGTAACCTAGCTAGGGTGTTTTGTGTACACAAGTAGCTTTCTTTGAAAGCATTATTTACTAACTCATATAAATTTAAATCACCAAATTCTATTTCAATATTGCTAATCAAAGTCAATCAAATGCCAGGAGACTGAGGAACTGCAAGACTTTCATATATTTTCTTTCCACATAACTAGTGCTTACTAAGATTGAGAAGAGTTAGCTGACAGCCAAGACCAGTTTTTTGTGGTCTGATACGAGTATCATTAGACTTGATGGAAGCGCTTCATCAAATGGCGAATTTGGAAATAGATGGTGATAAGACCTGTCCAAATGGGGCGAGGAAACAAGTTGTGGCCCACAAATCCGACATTCAATAAGTAGCTCACAGACACGTGCTCTGCATCTTGAGCAAGTGTATCCCACACCAACCTTTAGCTTCTTTATGATGAACAGACTGAGGTAAAGCTCTCTGCTGCCCTTCGTGGGAAATCCATTTTGATCAAATTGGCAATTGCATATTCTGCAATTGCAGGAGGTGGAGATGCATGCTCTAAAATTAACTCCTTAAAGTGAGACTGCATATTCATGAGACCATGTCAATCGAACTACTCATGAAAAACCGTATTCCTAGTCCAGTAGATTTTAAGCATAGATGGTCTGTAAGCACCAATTAGTTAGTCAAGCTCACCTCATCCAGGGCTACAGAGTATGATCCACCAGTTTCTTGGCAGAGATGTTTGCATATGAACATTTCTGCAGAGAGGCCAATAACCGAACAACTTATTTTAGAATTCTTACATTGCTGAAATGTCTCCATTATATTTCCTGGATCACAAGTACTGAGAACTGAATATAAGATTAGAACTTAACAATGACCATATGATGGAATTTGATTGAGAAATGCTTCTGTGAGATCAAAATCATTTTGTGGGGAGGGATCACCTCAGCATTCCAACTTGCCCATCAAAGCTTATATATGTGACTCAGGGCTGCCACTCAGATTGGTTAAGCAATGGGCAACTCTATCACCCTTTATTGTCACCAGCCCAATTTGACTATGAGGATTCTCGTCAAAAAATTCCCTAACAAATGCCACTACAGCTTTTGCAAGCACAGCCATTGGATTCGGCCGAAAATCCATTTCTGCAGCTGCCTAAGTGCAATAAAATAAAAAAAAAAAATTAGCAGTTCATCAATCGAACTATGACAACTGTATCAATAGTTAAACTGTAAAATATATAGTAATGGACCCATTCTAAACAAGGATAGAATCCTTAAATAATAGGAAAAAATTAAAATAGAAATATTTACACAATATTTATGTATAAATGAGAGATATTCTCTTTAATGGTAGGAGATATTTTATGGAATAAATGAGAGATATTCTCTGTCATGATAAAAGATATTCCAAAAATGTCGATAGAAAAATATTAAGAATTCAACACTCCCTTTCAAATGAGGTAATGAATATTTTTCATTCATAACTTGTCAATTATCTCTTGAAACCGTAAAACTAGTAATCCTATAATCAACACATTAGTCAACTGGTTTGTTGATAAAACGTAGAGAGTTATAATCAATCAAATTTCTTAATTTTTTTGATCAAGTGTTAGTTAATTTCAATATATTTGGTTTCATTATGTTGAACTGAGTTATGTATTATATTAATATTTGATATGTTATCACAAAATAACTTCATTAGACTACTTATTCTGATCTTTAGGTTATTCAAAATAATTTTGAGCTATAAAAGTTCACAAATTCCCTGTCATAACTCAAAATTCTACTTTTTGTTTTATTGAGTAACAACGTTATGTTTGTTGCTTCTCTAAATGGTTAGGCTCTCTACAATATAAGTACACAATCTAATAGTAGCTCTCCCACCAATTAGAGATCCAACATAATTTGCATCAATAAATCCTTCTAAGGTTAGTCCTTTTCATTTTTAAACAAGATCCTTTTCCCAACTATAGACTAGGTATTAAAGGATTTTTTTTCACTATTTGAAGTGCTCCTTCGGATCATGCATGAATTAACTTACTACACTCACAACATATGCACTATTGGGATGTGTATGTGAAAGGTAGATTAACTTTTCTACTAGTTGTTGATAACACCTTTTTTTCACCACCTTTTTCGTACTTTGACCACTTCTATGATGTGTACCTATCGGAGTGCTTGAATGTTTGTTTTCAAGTGTTCTGATTTTTTTTGAGTAAGTACAACACTTTTTTTTTTTTTTTTAAATTCCTTATTTAGAGCAAGTTATCTCAATTCTCAAGAAGTATCTTAATTTACCAAGGTCTCTTATATTGATTTCCTTAGAAAATTGATCCTTCAATTTTTTTTATCTTCATCATTTTCAATCACAATGCAGAGATTGATTGGTTAGATTAACTTTTTTATCTATTTTTCTTATATCACGAGGGAAAAACTTCAATCATTGTAATTTTCTTTTACCTAAATGTTTTATAGATATGGTATCATCACCTTGCCTTTGCCTATAGCCAAGTTAAACATGGCCTTAGTGAATCATTCAACCCAGGCACAAAGGGACTATCTTAATCATTATAATGTTTTTCAAAGCTTGCAAACTTTGTCTAACTTGTTGTTTCCATCAAATCAGGGTGGTTCTCCATATACACTTCTTTTAAATCTTCATAAAGAAATGCTTTTTTCATATCAAATTGTTGAATATCCCAACCAAAATGACCAATTAGTGATTATAGGATTCTTATAGTGTTCATTTTTGCCATAGGCACAAAAATCTTCTGATAATCCAATCCATAAATTTGTAAAAACCCTTTCACAATTAGTTTTGTTTTATATTTTTTTCAAGCTTCCATTTGTTTTGAATTTTGTAGTGTATATTCATTTTCAACCGACCAATTTTTTCCTTCTGGCCAAGTGACTATGTCCCAGGATATATTTTTCTCTAAGGCCCTCTTTTCTTCTTCTATTGCCAGTATGCGATTCCTATCTCTTAGAACATCTTGTACTATATTAGGATTTTCAATAAAATTCAAGGTAAAAAGAAAGGTTTTGTGTTATGAGGAGATTCATTATGAAATAACCAAATGAGATTGTTTTACTCCAAAATAACTAGAACAATCTTATAAAATGGGTGAATAAAATTTTTATAAACTTTTCGTCTAAAATCAATTTTGTGCAATTACAATTACAAATCAAGAAGTAGAAAATCAGTCAAATAAAAAATATACAGTCAAAACAAGGAGAGAGAAGAGAGTGGTCAACCATTATTTTTATTGTTTATTAAATTTATTTAATTATTTTTAATTTTCAAAATTTATTTATTCAAAAAGATAAAAATATTCTTTTAAATAATTAATATTTAAGGATTGACCATTTATTTAACCGTTAATTTTTATTTATTTGTTAAATCTTGTTTAATTCCATCTAAGTTCGGTTTTGTCTAAATCTTCGTAAAAGAAAAAAAAATGATTCACTAGTCACTAAATCTATGGATTCCACCGTATCATTAAACTTGACGATTGCACACTTTTTGATCAATGATGCACCGGCCACTAGATTAACGAAGAATCTCCCCAAAATATGTTAAAGATTCATGAATATTGAGGCGGTAAATGGAATCCAATAAAATTATTAGAACGTACTCATAATTTATACCAAAAACATATTTCGCCCACCGTGGGGCTCGAACCCACGACCACAAGGTTAAGAGCCTTGCGCTCTACCGACTGAGCTAGACGGGCTTAGGACCACTTGCAAAAATATTATATTATTATTTTATCCTTGGGGTTATAGACTAGACCAAACTCCATCAGAAAGTTCATGCGTATAACTGCACCCCACTTTTGATAAATCAAACAATTATAAAGGGCAGTTTTGTAATATAACAAAGCGGCAACAGTGTTAAGGAATCCAATTTCTTTCCACTGGTAAAATTTGGCTTCAAGGTGTTGAAAGCAAATAAAATTCTGCCAAATTTTTCTTTCTTCTCTAATCTCAAATCGACGTAGTTCACACCCATCTATCATTTACCAGATTCTCCTAACAAAAATTTTCTTTTCTTGCACCTATTAGAATTTTGGACACTTCTCTTAAATAGAACAAGTTTCAACTGGTCCAGAAATTTATGTGCTGACAGCTTGACGAGATTAGCATGGAGTTAGTAAATCTTGCAAAATGATGCTATGCGTTTTCCTTGCATGTTTATATTGTTTATATTATATTCATCCTAAATATGTTAAATGATATTGGGTTGTGAATATTTTTAGTCTCTATTTAAAGGTATAAAAAGCTGAAAATTTGAAGGTTTATATGCTGTTGGCGCAAAGAAAATTTAAACTTTCTTCTCTCTTCTGTGTTAAACAAAATACTTTAATTGTTTGTATATAAATTTTAATAATTTTTAAATAATTGAAATATTAATTGTGCTATACTACCATGGAAACAAAAAAGATGTTATGTGTTGTAATTTTTTGTTACTTTTGATACTGTATAAGTGTGTATACACTGTTATAGAAGTAAAAAAGATATTGTGTTTTATTTGTATGTTTATACTAACTACATTATGTTCATACTAAATATGTTGAATGACATTGGATTGTAAAATATTTTTAGTATCCACTGAAAGGTATGTAACCTGAAAACTCAAGGACACAATGCTATGCAAAAAAAGGTTTAAATATTTTTTTATTTGATGTCGAACAATGGTAAATACCATTCAATAGGTGAAAAAGATACTATTTTAGTTGTTTGTTTAAAAACTTTTATACTGTTTGAATCATTGAAATGTTACTTATGTTACATTGTTATGGAAATGAAAAGGTTGTTCAGTAATAGATGATTGATATACTGTAAAACATTTTAAATTAACATCATTTAAGTTGCATGCAATGTGTGTTGCATATTATGAACGAAACGAAGGTGTGAAATGTTTTGAGTCTCAACTAAATACTATTTATATATATTTTCCATATGTACCGTATATATATTTTGTTCATATGTATTGCATGTGTGTAATACGTATACTGTGTCATGTGTACTGTTTGTATAAAATGCGTTCATACATACTCTATCAGCAGCATGAATTACTTGGAATTCAAGCTAATACCACTATGGGTTCACCATAGGTTGGGCACATTGTCTATATTTATTCTATGTGTATTATGTAGGATAAGGGCACAAATGTTTTTTAATTTAAAATTTAAGTTATATGGAAGATAATATGAGATAAATGTCATTAATCTTGATGAATTTAATTATATCGTTTTTATAAAAGAAATGAAATAATATGTGACTTTTGAAAATAAAGATGTACAATTATATTCTAATGAAAGGTTTAAAATAGACACTAAAATGTCTTATGGTTAGAACAAATATTTTTTTTTATAGTGATTAAGACATGACTTCTGTACTTGAGCAATATGTTATTGAAGGGTTAGCAAACATTGATATGTGTGTGCAATTTATTACAATTGACATTGTCAAAACATTACCAGCTTAGTCCTATGTAAAACCAACCCATAGACAGCAGAGAAGGATGATGGAGAAACACAATTACCTTAGAATGAGTTCATTAATGAAGAGTATCACTGGAGTGATACTAGTGTGAAAGACAAGCTTGCTTATAAAGATGAAAGACATGTAGACAATAAGAATATCAATATGTAAAAAGCAGAAGACAAAAATAAGGGTCTGGAAGAAGGAGAGGATAAAGTTTTATCTAATTATAAATCAAACGGTCAGGATTATTATTTCAGTGGCTCAAGATATGTGAAAGGAAAAGAATTTAAAATGGGAGCTGACCGAAAAATTCAATTGGAGGTTGATTAAGTTTTTGTTAGTGTGGAACATTTAATGTGTTGAAGGATTACATGGTACAAAGAGGATTTGGACTCAAGAAACTATAAAACAAGAAAAAGGATCAAAGTTTTTTGTAAGACATAAGGTTGTCCATTTCACTTGTATGTTGCACTCATGGTCAATGACCAATCCTATCAAATTAGAACGTATGAGCACCAAAACACTTGCCTTAGGATGCCTAATAACATAGATGCTACTTCAGGATGGATTGTAGAAAATATAGGTGGATTTATTAAGTCCCAAAAAGAGAATAATATAAAGCCTTTAACAAATAAATTGGATGAGTAAATTTTCTACAAATCCAACAAAAAAAGCTATACAGGGCAAGAAAAAGGCCATGGGAATAACAATTGAAAGAGCATATGCTGAATCTTTCAACAAGTACGCACACATGGTATTGCAGAGTAATGGTGCTAAAGGATTTATACTATTCCTTGTCTTCTGGGCTAGAGAACTAACAAAATATCTGCAAAGCCTAGAACTTCGGTTATTTGATATACACATACACATACATAGTATTATAGTGTAGTCCTGATTCTATGGTAATACTAAATATAATCAAACACGAAATTCCATAAAGTCTTAAATCGCATAGATACTTTATTAGTTTTGTAACCTAATGCCGTTTTGGTAAAACAAACACTTTGGTAGAGTCCTATCTACTATAACTGTAGATACCAACAATGAGATTTTCCCTTTAACAAATTTTGTATATGAAGTGCAGAATAATCGCACATGGGGCCTATCACTTTCATGAGTGATAGATCAATGCTCTTCAGGTGTTGTAGCACCTACAAAGAATAGATTCTGTGCTGAACATGTGTACCCTAATTTTAGAAAAAAATTTCCCATCAATTTACCTTAGGAACCTGTTTTGGACAGTCTGTCGAAGCCTTATCAAAAGCGACAACAGTGCATGAAAAAAGCCTAACCAGGAACTTGGAGACTGCTACTGTTACTCAATTGAGGAAATATATAAAAATAACTTAACAGACAAGAAGGCTAAATTGTTCAACAATAATTGAAATATTATCTCTAACATATTTCATATGCAAGCAACAATAAAGAAGATCCCACGCCTTCTTATATCTACTTCACCCTTTGACATCAATCAAAATTGCATTGGCTTTAAAGGCAAAAATAACATCACGAAAGTTACCATTGCAATGGTGAATTACATTGAATCTTCCTTCTGCTTTTTCGACGCATGCTCATTAGCATCGTTTTTCATTTTTGCCTCACGACGCTCTCTTTTCACTCCTTTTGATTTGTTTTGTAACACCATATCTCCAAGCTGAAAGCAGCAGAAACATTAATAGGGAAGATTGATAATGATACAAAGACAAGGACAGGGTAAAAATAATGTAATCACACAAACAGAAAAAGATGACAGGAACCGAATGTGAGACTTAAGAGAAGTAATGTACCCAGCAATAAATACTATGTTGAACCTACCCCTTCCGCAACCCAAGTTGATGACTGATGTAATCGTATAGTTAAAGAACAAATTCTTACCTTCTGGTCAGGAATATAAATCTTTCCAATCTTTCCTTGTATTGAATCATGACTAACATTTTTCACCTGCATTCAACAGAAAGGGTTTACCCATTAGTGACATGTCAATTCATTCTCACTAGGCAAGGATAAACACTACAGAAAGAAAGAACTGTATAGACCTTCTTCTTAGGCTGATCTTTAGCTGTTTTCATGGCTTCTTTACGAAGACTATCATTAGGAAGACGATGACGGCGAACAACAAAATCCATGGAAGGGCCTACTTCTACCAATTCCATTCTTGGGACAATTGTACCAGATTTCTTCAGACGCAGGGCACATTGAGTAAAAAATATCCTATTTGAAGACACTGCTGTACATACATAAGCACGGTCCACTCCAGCAAGATTTAATTTCTCAATAACCTGCACAAATGAGATCCAACCTCTTGTTACCATTCTTAATCATCCAAATAATAAGAAGATCAAGATGTCAAGCACAGCAGAAACATACCTCCCCCCGCAAAAGATCAATCAAAACTTCCTTCAAGTGCTTTAGCTCTTCTACACTTTCAAACCCCTCCCCAATAAAACAAAGGAAGGGTTTTGACCCCACCTGCGGGGCTAATTTCTTATCATATGTAAATGAGTTCATGGGTTTAAAGTTTTCAACCCCAACTTCTACAAGATCATAGATGTGGTGATCATAAGTTCGTCCTATAACAAGATTATCAGGCCGCTTCTTTGAGGTTGAACCATACTGCAAAATAAAAATAAAATAATATACCTCATTGGCAAATTACAAATTAAAGGTAAACAGCAATAAAGACAAAGAATGCAGGATCACAAGAATATTAAGTGGATTCTTATAGCTGACTCATCCTCTGATTAATAAAACAAAAGAACATCTTTTCATAAGCTATTCAGGGAGTTCTATCAGAACGAAGTTGAGAAATGCTAAGCATTGGCTTTTCAAAAATCCTAAATGGAGAAAATATGCTCTCACCATGACATCAAACTTAAGAAAAGGATAAACCGCAGTCAAATGCTCAAACCAGCTTTTCTTAACTAAAAATTGCTCTATTCAGATTTCCCACTCTCATATCTTAGTACCCATATCATTTCACATAGACAACTAACAAAAAAGCATATTCCACCCAAAGTTTCAAAACAACATGCAATATACTTGAGCTGGTGCAGCAGAAAAAACAAAATTAAAAATAAACACAATCATATGTACTGCATAACAAAATAAAGACAGGCATCTGGGCGAAATTGGATTGAATTTTAATTTCGAACTTACGATAAATATACTGCAATCAGTTTTGAGTGAAAAGAACTCCAAAGAAGTTTCACCGCCACTTTCAAATGGTCTAATGTTCTCATTCTTTCGCGTATATCTCACAGCACTTCCTTTCTTCAGAAGATAAAGCTCCGTTAACACAGCATGTAAAGTGTTACTCGTCTTTGTACCTTGAAGTAGAAGTGTCTTCTTCCCAGTTTCAACCTGCAAAAATATTTTTTTAGAAATAAAACAATAAAACCCTTAACGTTTCAATCAAACAACACAACCCACTTAGAAAAATTGAATTTTTGGAAGCTTACAAGCTTCGGAGCACGTTTCTCAAGCTCACGCTTTACTCTGCCTTTCTTCGGAGTTTTTACTTTCAACATGATTATTCCTACATAAAAAAATCAAATATATGAAGTTAATTCCATCTCAATTTAGACTTGAGAAGAGAAAAAAACAGATAAAGTTGCAACATACTTGAGACTGCAAGGAAGCACAGCACTTTGAAATTGAGCTGAAAGTTAGGGTTTTTCTACCAAGCTGGTTAACACAGGTTTAGGGTGAACAAGACATCTGATATCTGACTTGGCCTACGTGGACTGGGCTTTTGGCCTACGTGGACTGGGCTTTTGGCCCAGTGGCGCCATTTTTAGTTTAGTGGTGAGCCTGAGTCATGAAATTTATCCAAACGCCCGCTCTGTCTGTAAGTATTTCCACTTCAAGCCGGTCTCCCGCTCTGATACCTGATCACCCCGAACCATAAATCTGCTCGACACGTCAGCATCTCGGGGTTCCCTAACAACTGCAACCATCTCAGAACTTATATTTATCCAAACCAATCAATGTTATTGTTACAATTATAAGTAATCCATTATGCATATAAAATGAAATAAAAATACGTTATCATTTCTAACAAACTTCATCCTCTTTCTTCCCTTCTGAAAGAATGCATAGGCTCTTCGGTCTACGCTCTCTCAGTCTCTCTGTCTTCACCAAGCAGAAGCAATCCGCTTCTTTCTCCACTTCTCTCCTCTTCGATGACACTCAATTACAAGTACGATTTCTTTATTTTATTTTCATTCATTTCGAAATTTAATGGAGATTTTTTTTTCTTGTTTTCGTAGTTTAAAGAAAGTGTTGGACAGTTTGCTCAGGAAAACATTGCTCCTCACGCGTCCAAAATTGACCAAACAAACTCTTTCCCCAAGGTTTAATCATCTTATATTCATGACCGTCCTCCTATCCTATTAGAGTTATACTTATACGCGAATTCGTTTTGATTGTATTTGATCTTGTTTCAGGAGGTTAACTTATGGAAACTCATGGGAGATTTCAATCTCCATGGAATAACTGCACCAGGTATTGCTTAATTAATCTGCTCATATGGCAATTGTCTGAAGAACTTGCTTGGAGGATCCCTTTTAAATGCTTGTTTCACTGTGTTGTGTCGACTGAGCTTAACTCTGGGTTATATTTTAGAGGAATGTGGAGGACTCGGTCTTGGTTATTTGTATCACTGCATAGCGATGGAAGAAATTAGTCGTGCTTCTGGGTCTGTTGGACTCTCGTTTGGTGCGCATTCTAATTTATGTATCAATCAACTGGTAAACATGAACACCAAGGATCTTGTTGTAATAATAGCTCTATGGCCACCGAGCAAGTTCTAAAGATATTTGTTACGGCTTTGTAGGTGAGGAACGGTAACCCTGCTCAGAAAGAGAAATACTTGCCAAAGGTTCAATTATCATCTGTTTTCATTGTTTTTATTTTTGTGTCATTTTCATTGATGTGCTAGTTAAGTGAATCTGCTATAGGAATGGTTTCCACATCCAATTTTGTCAGCAATCATGGTTACTTTCATCTGTCTGAATACAATTTTTGAGCTATAGATGGCATTTTTTCTAACCTGATTTTGCTTTTTCTCTTATTCCTTTTGGCTAATTAATCGTCTTTTAATGTGAAGCTTATCAGTGGAGAGCATGTAGGAGCTCTTGCAATGAGTGAACCTAATGGTAACTTGTATGATCTTGTTCTAAGCCTTGTGAAATATTGTGCCAGGTGATCTGGCTAATGTCTCTGTATGTGTTATATGCAGCTGGTTCTGATGTTGTTAGCATGAAATGCAAAGCTGAACGTGTAGAGGGGGGTTATGTTCTAAATGGGAACAAGATGTGGTGCACTAATGGTCCTGTTGCTCAGACATTAGTATTTTCTTAAATCTTATTTTCTTTTTTCTTGGCAATTTTCATTTTGATTGATTTCAGTTCAGTTGATATATATATATATATCTTTCTGAGGAATCTTTTTGGGATATTAATCTCATATGGTTCAACATCATGCACTTTTGTAATATCTTATCTCAATTATCACTCTATTCATCTGTGATTAAATATACTACTTACCCTATCTATCATTTAGGCAACAGTTAGACCTGTCGTTGTCAAGATGGTTAGAGTATATATGAATATGAAGGATGGATTTCATGCTGTATATTACAGCATGAAGATTCTTGACTGCAATAATTTCTAGTCCTTTGCTTTTTATGTGAAGAAAATTGCCTATTCTAAAAAGGTATTTGTTTTGCATCTGAAAATAATGATACTTTGTTGTAATATATGATGTACAAGAAAAAGTTTCACCTTGTACCGCTATTGGTTTTTCTCTAGTTTAGTGCATTTTTTCCCCTCATATGTTTGTAATAATCCATGAATTGCATCAGGTTGTTTATGCAAAGACGGATCTGAAAGCTGGCTCAAAAGGAATCACAGCATTTATCATTGAGAAGGGAATGCCTGGGTAATTGCAACAAAATAATTTAGTGATTGGCTATTCAAAATGCTCAAGTCATAAACACTTTTGTTTGAAAGCTTCATAAAATTTAATAGACTCAAAATTGGTCGTGTTAGGATATAGTCCATTCAAGATAGGCAGTCAGTAATTTGGGGTGCAGAGACTAGTTTTAATGAGGGATTTTATTAATGACCTTGGCAATTAGTTGTTGTGATGACTGATGATGCTTAAACTGATACCTAGCACTGCCATGTGCTTACATTTATTGAAGGTCATGTGCTGGAGCACCCACTAAAATTGTTTGTGGATTGGGATGGTAGAACAACATGTGTGCAGGTCAGCTAAACATCATACTAAATGTAATGAAGAGGTAGCTTCAAGACAACAAAAGGGATGAAAGCATTCTTTTATTTTTTTATGTTGACAGTATAAGAAGGTTGAAATGGTTCTGTAAGGATAGTCTTTAGAAAAATTTTCATATAAATATTGTTTTATAAACTAGTTACTTTTGTTTAATTTTTAACAACCTTCTATCATAAATATTTTCAAATAAACAGATAGTAATTGAACTGTTGATTTTTATGAAGTTTCTTGTGGTTTTGCAGATTCAGTACTGCCCAAAAATTGGACAAGCTTGGGATGCGTGGAAGTGATACGTATGTCTAATGCTTGAATTTAAATTCTTTGGTTTTGGAGTCTGTCCCTACTCTTCTCCCTTGTTTATACTAATAATATATGGCTGTGCAGTTGTGAGCTAGTCTTTGAAAATTGCTTTGTTCCAGATGAAAACGTCCTTGGGCAGGAAGGAAAAGGTTTTATGTTACTCTGAATTTTATTTTATTTTATTTTTGCAGTCAGATTATAGGGATCATCTATGTGGCATCAGATGTCTAGTTACAATGGATGAAATGTGTCCATAAGATAAAGAATATGTCAAAATTATAGATCTAGTATTGTTCTATATTTGATCAATCTGAGTACCTCTCGAAGTGTAAGGATGCTAAAACATACCATTAGAAGTATCTTAATTTTGTAGTACTGTTACAATGCAGCCCTCTGGTTCTAAATACAGAATTCTAGGATATTATTCTTGTAAATATGAAATGGGTGAATTTGAAAAGATTTGTGGAATTTAAAGGACTGTGCGGGAAAAATTTCAAATAATTGATTTCCACATGTTTAAACTCTTTTTAAAAACTGGATTATATAGTCATTGAAGGAGAAATTATTTTCCCTGTTGTGTTTCTTCTTCTTCTTTATCTTTTCTTCTATTTTATTGTTTGGTAAATTCTTTACCCATGACCTTCCCTTCCCTTCCCTCTCAGCCTAAATTCTTTGCTACTTGGGTTGAAAAATCATGGCATATTCTGTAGCTAATATACAGGAAGGGTTATTTGTTGACATAGTTATAATTTAAGGAAGAATCTGATATAAGTTTTATCATGTATGTAACTTTGAAGTTCTTTACAGTGTTAGTTATCAGCTTATCGTCTAAGTTATAGGAACCCACCATCTGGTCTGCCATCCTCTACCATCATAATCTGTTTTGTTCATGTTGATGTATGTTATTGGAGAAGCAGAAGAACGAACCTGAGTTATCCCTGTTAGCTATTTATTATCCTTTTTAATCATAGAACTAAATAACAATTCTATCCATCACATTAACCTTGCAGAATAATCTGATTTAACCTTCTCTTTTCTTTCAGGAGTTTATGTTATGATGTCTGGACTAGATTTGGAGAGACTTGTTTTGGCTGGTGGACCCCTTGGTATCATGCAGGCATGCCTTGATGTTGTTCTTCCTTATGTTAGACAACGGGAGCAGTTTGGTCGTCCAATTGGGGAGTTTCAGTTTATACAGGTTTGAAATTACTACTTGCATTTACTACCATCCTGATGATTTTTCTTTGGTGCTCAAATTGGAATCATAGACCTCTTGGTGTTCCTTAACCTGCTATTTTGTTACAGGGGAAAATTGCAGACATGTATACTTCTTTACAATCTTCAAGGTACAGGATTTTGATTTAATTTTACATTGATATTCTGAGTTACATTTTTTCATGGCAACATTTAATAATATTCTTCCTTTCAGGTCCTATGTTTATTCTGTTGCCAGGGACTGTGACAATGGAAAAGTTGACCCCAAGGTGTCCTGATAACCTAATTCCTTTCTTCGTTTCTATTGGTGAAAGTAAAAGATGAAAATGTTTCCTTTCTGTAAATACAATTTACAGGATTGTGCTGGAGTAATACTCTGTGCAGCTGAAAGAGCCACTCAAGTTGCACTACAGGTGAAAGAACCTGCACCTATTTCTAGTCTTTATCTTGTTGTTTGTGCACTAACTACATTTGTAGTTTTCTTTGGACTTAATATCATATAAATGATTAAATTCCTGCAAAATTTTATTGACAAAAAAAAAGAATTGAGTTCACGTTCAACTTTCCAGGCTATACAATGTTTAGGTGGTAATGGGTATGTGAACGAGTACACAACTGGCCGGCTTCTACGAGATGCCAAACTATATGAAATCGGGGCAGGCACCAGTGAGATTAGAAGAATGATCATTGGCCGTGAGCTTTTTAAGGAGTGAGCAAAGCCACTTTGCACATTTCCTCGTGAAATCATCACTTGGTATGGTTTTCCACTTGGGCAATATCTCATACTAATTCTGAATTGTGAATTTTTCTCATCAAAAGAAATTAGTATGTTGATAATCACCAGACTAATAAAATTGCACTGTTTCAATGACTGTACAGAAAATAATTGTTTTTCAAACTATTCCATTCCTCGAAGTAATTTTATATATCTGTCACTGGAGTTTGATATTCTTACTTGATACGACACTTTCTAGAAAACATAGAAGAAGCCAGATCTCAATTTAGTTGTTAAATTTATTCTGTCGAAGGAAGATGAGTGTTGAGTTGCAGTGCCACATCATAAGGAGAGTCTATGATGCTTTGAATTAGAATTTAAATAAGCGTGACAGGCC
The DNA here is from genome assembly GCA_026122585.1 of Anacardium occidentale. NCBI lineage: Eukaryota > Viridiplantae > Streptophyta > Magnoliopsida > Sapindales > Anacardiaceae > Anacardium > Anacardium occidentale. Next base: position 57,651 of record JAJEJH010000018.1, read on the forward strand.
TGTATTTCAGGAGTTTTCAATAGCTTGTATGTCATTGTTCATCAATTGAATTATATACCATGTTTTGGTCGGTAGTATTGATTGATTGCCGGCAGGCCACATATATTGAAAGGCAAAGGACAAAATATGGTAGGTTAGGTGTAGAAGGGCTGTCCATAAAAGGGAAAATCAGTAAATTACTTGTCTGCGGATGTAAACGAGGAGTGGAACGCCCTGAATGCATAATGATTATGCTCCATAGGATCAATAATGCCAGTCTGTACTTTTCAAAACTCAATTTTATTAATTATCAGAAAGTAGAGGCATCGGCTCACATGTCTGAAAAGAGCCCCTCAAATTTTTGTTTAGTTATTATTATTGATAAGGAAAGTTATAATATTCTTCCGAAGGTCTGCTTAAGCAAGATTTTGCTCCAATTAGCTTGATGAAAGTATCAGGATCCCTTCTGTAACTCTGATCGATGATATTCAAAACCAGATAGGATTTTTTATTAAGAAAAACAAGGAAGGGATGGGGGAAATAGTTCGTTGATTTTTTGTGGACCAGTAATTTGGCATCTCTTAAATGAATCCCTGCTCTTGCGGGTGCTTTTCTGATTCATTCTTATCCTCTTCATCATGAAATGAAATGCCCACTTGTATTTTGTCACCTACTATCAGAAAATCGCCAGAGCCTTGGTTAACCTTTTGCTAATATCTGAAAAAGCCTGCACTGTCACCGATCCGTACGCAAGCCCATATTCAACTAATTGGGTAGTGGACTAAATCAACGTTTTTCAGACCAATTGGCCGACTGTAACTAAGACTGATAAGCCGTCAAAGCACATAACAAATCACTAACAATTTACACTATTTGGAACATCTCAAAAGCAATACATTGTCTTACTTATTAGTGCCATTACACAAACATCTTACTAGCTTTAGTGCTATGTGCTGCTGCTGAACAGAAAGCAGCAGTTCAAACGCAGTTTTAACTGTGATTTGATGTAATGTCAATAAGGGAAGAGCACTAAAGCTGCACACTCAACCAAATACAAGACATTCAACTAGGTGCAGAATCCATGAAAAAAAAAACCAAATACAAAAATTCAAACCCTTATTACTGTTGGAGAAGAGTCTGGCTGACCCACTGAGGAAGATTTTGAAGCTTCCATTATCAAAGGTGCTTGATCCAAACAGCTATGTGTATCGTCGGTGGTCATTCCAATCGTCATCTTCTCCACTTCTTCTTGTGTATATATGTGGATCTTGGACACCACATTACAGAAGTCGCTGATACCAGTAAAAGTCACATGTAAGGACCATGGGAAAGACTGAAAATTAATCAAAAGATAAATCTAATAAAATAAATCACACAAATGCCACTGTTCAAAGAGCTAATTTTCATCTAAAAGGTGGGGAAAATAATAGAGGATAACAGGAAGAGTTGAAGGAGAAAATATTCATCATCTCAATATTGCATCAAGTTTCTTTGGAAACAGAATAAACCTTCTATTTATAATTGTAGCTCAACACTGGCTAACAAAAAGCCTTAAATTTTGATTTTTTTTTTTTTTTAATGAACCAGAAAAGCCTTAATCTTACTAACATACCTATTATCTTTATAGGATTTTGTACAATTTAAATATAGGTAAGCCTCACAAGACAGCTACTTGTATCTGTAATCTGGAAAATATTTTCCTATACCACCTCTCTCAATTCACAAGAACTGTAACTTACAAATATGGTGGTTCAAAAAATAGATATCAAATAGATATGCCAAGAGGGTTTCATTTTTTCAGGTATAGACTTTGGAATAATAATCCCAATGCCTTGCTTGGACGTGTTGGTGTTAAATAAAAATCTGATTAATGGATGATATGAAAAACATATAGGAATTAGTTCTAATGCAGACACTTGTTTTAGAAAAAAGTCTTAATATGGGACACAATTACTATCAGAGATTGAACAGGATAGATGATAAGAGACAATTAATATTCAAGATACTTACTGCCAAGGGTCATCCCCGACCACCATCATGTCATTCTCACTGTCAGTGTACAAGATCTGCCATCCCTTATCAGGATCCCGCAGAAGACCTTCCATATTAAATAGTTGTTCTAACTCGCTTACCAGGTCACCATAGCCATTGAGTCTTGAGAGATCAATAGCTCTTCCAACCAGGCTTCCTTGTTTGTGAACCTTCATCCAGTTTTTTAAGATCAGTAGCAGACAGTAAAAAGTGAAGCTGAAAAAATGGCAAGTTTTGTTCTTACTTGATGTTAATATATTTACCTTCGTACAACTCCTCTTACCAGTGCATTGTGAGCTTGGAGCAGGTGTTTCTGCAGTCAGTGAGAAACCAAAAAGTTTACATCTAGCCACTGTTCCATTAAAGGTGCCATCTTTCTTATTTCTCAGATTACTCTTAAAAGTTGAAGGCATAGGAAGACTTTCTGTTTGTTTATGCTCGTTTAGTAGATTGGACTTTCTAACCTCATCACCAATGAGCCCTGTCTGGATGGAAGAAGAGTTGAATTGGACAGTTTCTCTTGGGAAGTTACTATCATAAGAGGGCACTAGGGAATTTTTTCCCGTTTTGTGCATGTCACCATAAGTAAAATACATATTTTGAAGACTTTCTGATGGTAATCCATAGAAATTGGGCCTGGTTGCCTGATACATGTTGAAAGGACTGCATCCAAGATTAGGTTTACCCCATGTGCCTAGACTGAGATCAACTTTTCCTGTCAAGGATCTCAATGGGCATATTTCTTGACCTTGCAAGACCTTTGGAAACATATTGGATTCCATAAAGCCTGTGTAAGTGGTGGGGCGCACCCTCATAAACTCATTAGTATTATCTTTTCTTATTCCAGTTAATGCAAGATTTTGATGTGCAGGAGTTTGCGTGTCAAAATCCAGCGGGTGGTTAACAGTATCACACCCATATAAGGGTGATACAAAAGCTACATTTTCTTGACCTTGCAAGACCTTAGATGATCTAGCAGACTCCTCAAAGTCCAAAAATCCATCCCCTCCTGCATCATAAAATCAGTGATTATAATACGTGACATAAATAATGCAGATTTTATTATCTAAAATGGAATTATTTATACCAGTGACAGGGTAATCATGTTGGGTAGCCTGCAGACCTGCCCGCAGTTTCTTCATCCTTGGGGAGGACTGAAGGCTCAGGGGTGGGAGAGAAACAGAATGATCAATTTCCCAAGGGGAAACACGTTCTTGATGATCACCGCCAACATCTTCATCCCATCGAACCTGTACAAATATTTAAAGATTATACTTAAAACAAGTACAAACTTTGACAAGTTATGCATCCATATAAAAGATAACATTTTTTTATTGCTGGAATAAGAAATAGAAAGTATACCAACAGATTTGAAAAAATTAAATAAAAAAAAGATGCAAGATCACCCAAGTGAAATGGTACTACGATATAAGGACATTGGGATGCTGCAATTCTTGATACTGGAAGCATAACTATAAGCTCACCATTAAGCATCTCCATTTTGAGTTTGGCCATCGATAAGGATCCAAGTCACAGATTCTAGTCACAACACCATTGCACCTGCAAGAAAGCAGAAATTATGCCATATTCTATACCAGTAAAAATACGTTATAGCCATAATATTTTACAAATTTTCAGCATACCTTCTTTCTGGTGATTCATCCACTTCAAATCTCATTTTGAATCTTGTTCCAATGCATATTGGATTTGCAATACTCTTCACATACTTTTGATAGGTTATGACAAACTCAGCATGACTTGCCCTGCATTCAACATTACAGAAACCTAAATACTAAAAAAAGTTTGCAGTGTTCACTTGTTACGATACTAAAAAAGTCGTGCTTCTTGGAAATACTAGCTTGGTTATTGCGGCTCATGTTTATCGAGAGAAATAAGCCAAGAGGAATCAAAGCATAAAACCATTCTTCAGGCATGCATGGCTAAGTGCCTGATTAAAGTTCTCAAAAGATTTATTCTTAATATTACAAGTTTCCCTAAATGTATCACATTGAACTTCTCAAATGAAACATCTTTTGATTCCATTTATCTAGTAATTAGCCCAAGATTATTAATATTCCTTCAATATTTACTGAGTTAAGAGGAAATTACTGATTACGACTGCATAAGAAAGTTCTAGAAGATCCGTTCAAGAAGCATCAAAGAGAAGTGGATAGGACCATTTCTGAGAAACAACTGAAATAATGTTTGAAATACTTGGAAGGCATAAACAGAAGAAAAGATGCATTACACAATCACTGAGATTGCACAAGCATGATACAGCATAATGAAATATGAACAAGACCCAACATTGGATAGAGACAAAATTAATTCTTAGACTAAATTGACAGAAGTTATTAAGCTGGATCGAGAAAATAAGCAATTGGTTTGTGTTACCATACCCTACTTTTCTCTCAACTAGACCTCGCCTGAAGAATAGGAGAAACCCCAGATCGATATGGTAAAAGTCATAGACAGAGTGCAAGATAAACAGAGAAACCAGGCTAACAAATGGAGAAAAACCTATAAATTTCTCTTTTCACTATAACTTCCTACAACTAATTCCAATGGCCTTTAGGTCAGAAGGATTTCATTAGCTGTTTATTTTATCAATAAGAAACAGGAACAAAAATATAAGCCTCCCAAACTGTTTCACAGAGAGAAGGTAGCAAAAAGCTTCACTACTCTTGCAATTGATCCTCTATTTTTTTTTTTTTTCCAGCTCCTACAAATACTTAGAACAAAGAATTCAACTCAGACATGTTTCTATGTTAAATTTCCAATTAAAAACCTATGACTGGCTACTATGTCTTCAAACATCTACTCAATCAACCAATAAGGTGTTTTCTAGTTGAAGCGAACCACTTTTCAGCACAAAATTGGTATTATCTTTGAGCCATTAGATCTACATACTCTGAAGGATTGAGATTCTAAGCAAATTTGTTAATTTAATGCACTCTGGCATTGACACAATTTAATAGAATCTCAACTATTCAAATGAATTAAATTAAAAATTAAAGCTAGATGTTAAATTAAAATAAATCCATTTGATACTAACTTCCTCCTAAGGACTATTTATAGTCATCAAGCCACAATGAAAATGCCACAACATAATCAAGAGAAAAGTGTCACCACCAACTTTTTCTATCCTTTAAAATGACAATATCAATTACCTTGGACTGTAGAACACATGAAATAAGCTCTTTGTTGATACTGCATTAGCCACTTGAGAAAGAATACTGGCATAGGAGGAGTTCTGCTTTGCAAGAATTGAATCAGGAAGGCCATTTCTAGGTCTAACAGCTCTTCTAATTCCCAATCTCAGCTCTCCATCTTCACCCCTAAGAAAACAAAAAAGGAAAAAAAATTGCCTATATTTAAGTTGCTGGATGGTGGAAACATGAAATACATTTGGACATGGCTAGGAAATGGAATTTGTCACAGCTTCATTTTTTTTATTTGGATATGCTTAATATATGTCCATTGCTTTTAATGGATTGAAATGTTAGAGATCTTGAGAAGGCATGAAGGTTTTCCATCTATTACATTGAATTTTAAGGAGTGATAATTATTACCTAGTACAAATTCTTTTCTCCTCCTCACAAATTGCCAAATTTAGAAAGACAATAGTGCCTTCAACTTCAGCTAAGATAAAACTAGACACTTACAGAGTGATGATGTATGTTCATCATTAAAATCTTAATTATTTTTACCTCAAAAAGAGGACTGCATCGCCTGAAACAAGATTCTTTTGGCTCACAAAGATACTCCATCCTGTGGTAAGCAGATGTCGCCTTGGCTGACCTAAAAGGTTATAAACATTGAATTACATCAAATTTTCCTTCAATCGGTGCAAACAGTTATAAATATTACCTCTATAAATGTGTCGAAATTTCCACTCCACTCCATGCAAGTCCTTTGCAACAAGCTCTTGGGATGGCCTCTGCTGTTTATAGTCCTGAAGCGAAGAAAATACCATCACTTTCACAAAGAAACTCTAAACTGCATCTAATCATCTAAGTTGCCAAAAAATGGTTAAGGACATAAAAGTTTAACATAATACCAGGGGAGGGAAACAATCTTCGGCAGCTCTACGAGGAACAGAGAACCCTCCATGTGTACTAGTATCAGAAGCTGTAAGTGTTTTGCAGAACATATGAGGGGTTGATCTTGTAGGTGTTCCTCCCTCTCCCTCCTCATCCACACCTAACTCTCCAAGCTCTCTGCCCTCTATATTCTTTCCAACCAACTATACAACACCCAAAATTGGCATCAGAAAATAAATATCAAGTTACATAAGTTTAAGTTCAACATAATGGAATTTAAAGAAAAATACAACTGCCATTAAGAACTGGGGAATTAAATCCAATAGATGACAAATTCCTAGCACTAGCTAATTACAAAGATGAAGAAATACAGTACCTCCTGTTGAGGAAGCAAAGTAATCTGTGTATAAACCTCATCATTCTCCTTATTAGCCTGTTTCAAAAGATTACAATAAGAAATCCAAGTTCAAAAGAAGAAAAAAAGTGAGAAATTGACTTTCTGATGAAGAATAATATAAGAAAACACATTCCAGTCTTTTTTGGAGAAAACCTAGTACTTACAAGTAGTTGGACATCCATAACTTTGCAAAAGATTTGAGCTTGAAGATCAAAGGTGGGAACTTCAATAGGCGAAAAAGGAGCGCATGAAGCAACTTGTTCCAAGTGACCTTGAGGGAAATAAACAACTACATTTCCTTTCTTGGGCAGTGAAGTGAGAGGACCAGCACAAGCATGCCATAGCTCAAAGTAAATTGAAGAAGTCAAAGGAGCTGAACCTGAATTTGAGGAACATGAAGAAGAAGATGAAGACGACAAACAATGAACACATCCACTGTTCTTCTCACAGTTGCCATTGCAGTATGCAATATTTTCTGCTTCGGTAGTAGCTGCATGGTTCAGATCAATTTCCATGAACACCCCAAGTATAGAGTATTCTTCACTCTATTTCTTTCTAAATGGAAACACAACTACATAACCAACCCACCAAAGAAAATATGTATCCACTGAAAATAAAAGGAAGTGAGAGAGAGAGAGAGAGAGAGAGAGAGATAAAGAAAGAGATAAGGGTAATCAAGTGGTGTTAACAAGAGTACCCACAAAGCTAAAAACTATAGAAAATGTGAAATGAGGTCAAATCCATATTTTTTGAAGGGTATCATAAAGCTAATTAAAACAGGGGAAGGGTTGCAAGAGGATGAATCGAAAAGAACAAGAAAGTCGTGTTAAGACTTAAAAAGATAGAGAAGAAAGAGAACGGTATCAAATAATAACAAGGAATTCAAAGTATGATTCCCCTCCCATTTGCAGGTACTGAGAAGAGGGAGCAGCAGACATAGACAATTGCATATAGAAAGAACAGAAACAAAAGGCGAAAAAAGCCAGTCTTGGTGGTGGCTTTTTGGACTTAAGACTGTTATGAGAAAGAGAAAGAGAAACTGCTTTGGGTGGGGAGGGAGGGGGACAGGCTAAGACACTACAGAACCCACGCTTCCCCACCTCTTCCTCTCTCTCTCTCCCTCAATTGATTTTTTCCCTTAACTTTTTTCATATTCTTATTTATCTAGCCTCTTTATTTAACTTTAAAATTGCTCACTGTTCATGTAAGTGCTGAGTCTGCTGGCCAAGACAAAAGGGGTGTTTCATTACATACAACAACAAAATCCAGTTTGTAATTTCTCTTTTACAACTTTCGCCATTTGCCCTATATCCAACAACCACATAACTTCAACCCAAAATAAACAAACCTTTCTCGCTCATGACACAAACAATACTCTACAGCATCATCCTAATAACATATAATAACAAATATCATTAAAAAAAAAAATTGAAATTTTTACAGTTTAGAAAACATTAGGTTGAGTGCAATTAATGAATCCCGAAAGATTTGATGTAAAAAATGGTAAAAATTAAAAAAGAGATAGTATCTATATATTGATTATAAAAACAGTGGAGGTGAATGAACGAGTGAAGTAATTAAGTACTGGTCCAAAATGAATGGACCAACTTTGATGGGTGATCCTTCTGATTCTGAGCCATGGTTTTTGAAGGGAGTTGAAAGAAAGATGAAGTTGAAGGCAGATATAGAGCACAGTGTTTTCATAAATAAAAACACAGTTGTCAATGTTAAACTGGGGCCGATAGTCCTTTGTTTGGCAGCAAGTATCGTGGGCGGACGTGTCGTTAGTTGTTGGGACTCAGACACAGAGTCAGACTCAGTGACTCAGAGGCCCCGCCTCTCGCTCTCTTTTACTATCTCTCGTCTAATCACTCTTTGTTCCTTTATATTTTATGTCTTCACTTTCCAATCTAAGCGCGCGTGATTTTTACACTAATTAATTTAATAAATATTTTGTTTATTTATTGTATTAATTAACAATTTATTTATGTTATTCGTTTGAAAAAAATAATAAAAGAAAGAAATTGAGAAGCAAGTGAATCCACGCAAGAAAAAAGCGAGTGACAAAAACAAGGGAGAGACATAAAAGAGAAAGGTGGGTATACATTCTTCTCTCACATCTCGGTTTTCTCTACCAAATTTACCCTCTTATTTTTACTTATTTACGAAACAACCTCCTTTTATAACTTATTTATGAAATTACCCACTCCATTTCTGAATAATTCATTTGTAATTTACGAGGTTGGTCACATCACGTCGCACTGTCACAGACTCACAGGCAATTCAAATTCCTTCTCATGTACTGTGGTGGACAAAAGGACAATTCAATATATTCAATGTCCTTCTCCATCAAAAAACTTTTTTTTTTCTGAAATGAATATTAATTTTTAATTAAAAAATCATTCAGTGTATTTAGGGAATGCGAGTGGGGAAGGAAAGTGAAGGGGATATAGAAAGAGTGAGATGTCACACCAACAATTGTCGCCAAAAAATAATAATAATAATAAAAGCCCCTCGAGGCTCATGCCGATTACTTTCTGCTTCAGCTTCTGCCATTCATTTTCGCAGTCACAGATTGACAAATACAACACAAAACCATCTTTTTTTTCTGTCTTTGTTTCTTTCAATTTGCTTTTATCATCAATGAGTGGTATTATTAAAGCCTTTTTTTTCTCTTCTTTTTTCATATATTTGTCTGATGGGTTGGGTTGGGTTGTTTGTTTTTCTTGTGTAATTTTTTCGCCCGCATTCATCGTATCCTTTATCATGTGTCCATATCCATCTCTCTCTACCAAACTGTTCTCCCCATAAAATTACACCCGATACGCCCATTTTCATCTCACATGTTGGCCCTTTTGTTGCAGTCTTATTTCTCAAACATTTCTTTTCACTTTCTGCTCAATCCAACTCATCAGCTACTCCTCTGCAACAAGAACTTTGTTAAAGATGGTTTGATAATAACTACCCTTCAGCTGGGGCATGCCATAACAAGCAGAAATAATTTTTTTTTAAAAAAAAAATCAACCATAATAATAATAATAATAAAGAAAGAGGCATAATAGGGTGCTTATAATAGCAACATTTGTTAGGGAAAATGGGAAAAAAGGTTTAGATTAAGGGGCCATAATGTCATCATTTTCTATGGATAATGCCAACCTCATTAACATAATTGTAGACCACTGGTATCTTGTAATTTGGGGATAAGATTTAGTTTATGAGTTTTCATCATCCCTTAATTATGATAAAGAAAGATCATCCAAACAACTTAACATTAGCCACTAACTTCCAATTTTGTCCTAGTTATGAAAGATTGGCATTGCTTACCTATACCTCCCTTGTACACTTCCTTTCAAGGTAAGCCTTTGAAACAAATTTCAACAGATCTGGTGATTTGTATTTAGGTAGAGGCCAGTGATTTCTGTGGATAGAAATTAGAACAGAAAAATAGTCAAACGGATCACTTGACTTCACTGTTCAGTCTTTATAAACTTCTTAATTATGTTCCACAGATTTTGACCATTTAACCACACAACTAGCTTTCAAGAGGTCCATTTAATCTAATCTTATAATAACACCTCCAAAATCATGGTTTTGTATGAAGATCAAAGCTTCTATTTCTTCTTCAAACTCTACTCCAGAGTCTTGAATAAAAGTAACACAGTATTAATAAAGATTAAGTGGGATGAATGACAATTCTGATTTGGGGAGAAAATTTGGTGAAGGGTCAATCTATGGTTGAAAAAATGGGGGACAAATTAGGTTTCGGCAATTGAAAGGTGTAGGGGATGATGTTGGGGTAGTAAAAAGTTTTCATTTTCCATCATAATAGAGCCCAAGAATTTTGTTGATGTTTTTGCTCCCTCGCGTGTTGCCTCCCTAAAATCCTTAAAAACAATTTGTTTTGTCATTGTTTCCCAACATAGTCAAGAAGATATATATGTCCACGATTCCAGACAAACTGGAAGCTGTGATCCTCTTCATGTGACCCTTATTCCCACGATAATCAATATCAATATCTACACTAAAGATTTGATTTCTCATTTCTATCTTTATCCTCTGAATTTCTCCAAAAGAGTTGTTCTGACATCAGTTTCAACTATTGCTCTGAGTCTCCATACCAACTGCCTTTGATATCAAGTTCTTATCATTATTAATAATTACTCTGTTGATTTAATTGCCCTTATTTTTTTTACCTAAAAATCAGTAGTAATTTCAGATAAGTGCAAAAGACTTTTCCTTTTTGTCTCTACTTTCTGTATCTAGTTAAAATTGCAAAAACACTTTCTATGGTTGTAAAAAAAAAAAAAAAAAAACCCAGAACCAGAATCGTCTCCTCACCATGTCCCAACTTTTACTACTAATCTTTTGGTGCAACATTGCAATGTTTATGCATGCCCAAATCCTAAATCTTAGGGTCCAGTGGGTCTGCAATGAAAAAATATGTATATCTCGTCAAAATTAGGGAGAATAATTGAGTTGTAACCACTACAAATATTTAATGGGCCGACATGTTCTTGATAATATCTGAGTGTCAGGTGTGGCTCTCCAACTTTTAACAATTGTTTGTCCCACACCACTTTGATTCCATTTACGAATTGCTGGTTTTGTTATGCGGTTGCTGTGGCCCTTACCTGCAACTTGCCTAAAATTTTTGTCTCCGTCTCATTTAACACGTTTTTTATCACTTGTCAGAACGAACATGCCACATTTCCAGGTTAAATTTTCTAATATCTCCTTCTGGTTGTCTGCTCATTCTAATTCTTCTGTTGATTAATACACTACTCTATTAAAGGATATGATATGGGACAGTTTCAATGCTGATTATAAGAGCGAAAAAATGAACTGCCAGAGCTCTAACTTCAGATGGGCACTTTTGGTTATTATCTATTTAACTTGGTTGTGGTTGGGGAGGCGGCGGGAGTGCTGGGGGAAAATGGAATGGAAAGAAGGTTTAGGATCATTTTCCAAATAAACATAGACAGGAATGACAATTTGAAAATAATTTACAAGGCTTGACATGTATATCCGATAATCTGATGTTAACTTGATTTACAAGCTGATCAATTTTCCTGGTGCCTTTCCAATTGTGTAGTCTCTGGTGTAACAATGGCTGGACGAAATCCACCTTGAGAAATTTCAATATCACATTCTACAATTTCTGGTTTTCCAGGAAAACCGGTGATGTCTGATAGAGTATGCGTGCGAGGATGAGAAGATAAATCCAGAGAGCCAATGATTCTGTTGCTGCTTAAAACAGCGGCGGAATTGTCGCCATCCGATTGTGGCATGTCCTGTTGCTTTTTCCTTTTCTGCTTCACTCCATCATGCCATCTTTTTATAGCAATCGCTGTTTGCTCTGCCAGCACTGCGCTTTTGTAACTTGATCCCATCTGTGTACAAACAGAAGGACAATTTCATTTTAAACGATGAAAAGCAATCCATCTGCATATAAACATAATGTGACGGAAGCATACCTGAGTCACAAGAGCATAGAGGGGAAGTGTGATGTAGCTGCATAATACTTGAACTGTCACCCTGGAGAATTAAGAGACATAAAACTTCGTGTACGTATTCTAATAATGATTAAGGAAGAAATTAGGTACGAATACAAAAGGAAAGAGCACTGGCACTTACGCTAGAACCGCCCTGACAATGATTATTTCTAGTCTTTCATGGTAACAAGAGTGAATCCCGTACATCAACTGCAGAGCAATAATGGAAACATCAGAATCAGATCAAGTTTTCAGCTAGATAAACCATGGGCTAAAAACACAAGAAAGAACAGCTAGAAAGTCTTACCGTGACCCAAATGAAAAAGGCTATCTCAAATGCATTCTGGAAACATGAAACAAATCAGATCAATTGTTGCAGAAACTAACCAATGCTCTGGAGAGGGTGGTCAGTACATACCACAAACAAAGTGTAGTGCAACAAGGTCAATACAAATTTTGGATTGCTAAACCAAAAGAAATTGTCGTTAGGCTGCACTAGTGGGGTTCCTTTGATTACATTGTGCTGAGCTTTCAGCTCAAGTGCCATTCTTGCAACGATTACTTGGAGTTTGGTTCCAAGAACTAACACCGTCTACCAATACAATAGGGTTAATGGAAGAGCTTTATTGCAATAGAAAACAACTTTAAATGATGTGAATGTCTTTAGACTTACAGTCAGCGGAATGAATGAAACCCATAGATACACGTTCCAACCTGTTACATTATTATGTATAAACCTCAGTTAGTTGATTCTAGAAAAAGAAAAAAAAGAATCATCGAAGAAATCAGTACGATAATAAGATATTCATCCTCACCGTGCACGTCCAGGAGCAATAGAATAACCACTAAAAACCACATGAAAGGGCTGCCCAGAGAAGCATAAAAACTTTTAAGAATTTAAAGAGACACCTAAAATAATTGGCAAAGCAGAGATAACCTGATGCCAACTATAACTTTGAAATCATCCTCCAAGGATCGTTGAATGTACTTCTGGAAATTGAAGGAGCTGGTTGTGGACAGATGAGCCTACATGTCAATTAAATTTACACAAGATTAGTGGAATAAGTAATAGTCATCATCCCTTTGTAAAGATTTGATGATGAATTCAATTCTAACCGAGATGAAGCCGTGGCGCAATGTAAGGTAATCAACTTTTGCCACTGAATCAAAGAACTGACTGAAGAAACATTTCTGCAGGCACCCAATTGTTTTCAAGCATAGTGCAGATGAAATAACAGCAGAGAGGTTAATTAATGTCCACTTACAATCCATAGATGGAGTGATGTGCTTGCAAAAGAACTCAGATGTCGACGTGCAAAGGTTGTCTGTCTCGTAAATCTAAATCGACCAGGATCTAAAGTTTCAACACCACAGTAAAATAAATTGACAAAATTAAAATAAAGTCAACTCAATTCTAAAGAATTTAGACCGCAAAGTTCAACATTTACAATTGTAAATCTTTGACCAACTTCTACGGGTCATTGCAAATTTGGAAGAACAATAACTACCTATTGCACTCCATTATTAAGAATTTTTTAAATTTTCTTTTACTGTAGATTGAATCTTAAATAATTAATTTAAATTCAAATTCAAGCAAAAATGTCATTACAGGTCATCATCATAATGAAGTATCATAAATGGTTATTAAAAAATAAATAATATTATTAAGAGAGAGATTTAAATTGAATTTGAATTGATTTATCAAATTAAAGTTTTAATTGAGCTGAAAATCAAGCTGGGTCTCAAATTGGTACGGTTTGAACCATAGGAACTACGGGAAAGAAAATATATATACCATTGGCAGCCAGGTATTCCACAGTTTCAGTTTCTCTCTCCCAGGCTTTCCATCGATTCATCTGTCGAGCAACATGTAAAAAGAAGAGTTTTTACAATTTCTCCAACAAAATGAATTATCTATTAAGAAAAAAGGCACTGTTCCTTGCCAAAGAGAGAGAGACACAGAGAGAGAGAGAGATTATTTGCAGTAAAATTTTAAACTGAGAAAATGGAGATGAAAATTAACAAGTAAGATTCCAATGGTTGAAGTCAATGATTCATTGAATTCGTGGTTATGAGAAACAAATTGGTAATGGGTTTGCGGGATTTTTTTTATCTTAGAAAACGAACGTGATGTCCACTACTAGGCTGCTTAATGCTTGAGGAACTCCGATATTAAAGATGCTGCTAAAATCCTTGACTTGACCAAAGACTGGATACAATTTGTCTTGATTGAACCTTGAAGCACGAGATTAATATTTGATTAATATAAATAAATTTTATAAGTCTGACCGACCTACTCAAACCTGCTTACTAATAAGTTCTGAGCACATTCAAAAGGGGCCAAAGCGCTTGTTCCCAGCCATTGTTGGAGGCAAGGACAACATCCCATTTACTAATTTTTTAAAACTTAAAATCTCACTTATTAATCAAATTTAAATAATAATTCAAAGATATTTTTATTTTTTTAAGATTCAAATTTTTTAAAATAATAAAATAAATTTTATATAATATAAAATTTTAAAAATATATTTAAAAGATTCAAAATTTAAAAAAAATTTAAACATGCACTACCGCCGATATCGGAAAGGGTCAATTTTGGAGAAAGAGGTCACATCTGTTCACCAAAAACAATTGAAAATGATCGATATTGATTCCAACGACTGTTTTCGATCATTTTTCTGACGGAAGAAGCCAAATCAGGTTTCCTCCTCCAAAACTGGAGGTAGCCAACCTTCTCCTCCAAAGATCTGGCCGCCTCCATTGAACGAAAAAGCTAGATCTAACCTCTCCTGAAACCAAATAGCCAGACGGCCACTTGATTTTGTTATCAACGATCACTGAAACTTTTTTTAAATTTTAAATTTTGTAAATATGTTTTTTAATTTTTTTATATTTAAAATTATTTTATAATGTTATTATAAATTTTTATTTTTTAAAAAATATTTTAATTATTTTATTTAAAAAATTATAAAAAATATTTAAATTTTGATTGAAATGTGAGATTTTAAATTTTTGAAAGTCAATGGACGAAAAATTGTCCCTCTCAAACTATGGTGGGAACAAGTCCTTTGGCCCATTAAAAAAATGAACTCCCTAAGTCAAAACCAAGTAGTTGCTTCATAAATGATATCGTTTGACGTTACTATTACGTGTGAACAGATTTATAAGAGGCCAACAAAATAAAGCAATGCAATTACCTTGGCACTTCCTAAAGCCATGGTGAGAACACAGTAAACAATCTGCATCACCGCCAACACAAATATGAAGATGCTAAGCTGGTTCAGTCCATTTTTTGATATTAGAGAAGTCATTCCCTGGAAAACAACACCATACTAATTATTAAGTGCATAACCAAGCACAGATTAGTTAAAATAATTATTAAAATTTAACCTTAGAGCCACAATAATCAGAAGACCGGCTTGCATCATCATCACTTGCGGCCAATCTTCTTCCTTGTAAAGAATCGCTCCATGCATGTTCATCATACGCTAATGCTTTTGTGGTTTTGGCCAGAGTAGATTGATGGCAAGGTAGCATGGTGTTTGCAATTTTATTGGGTATGCAGATTTTCGAAATGAAGTTCTGAGTTACAGTAAGAATGAGGGACATGAACCCTAAGACGATGAGCACTGCACCAATCAACACACATACGATATCAGATAAACTGAAGCAAAACTGGGAACCATCCTAGTTTTATTTTAAGTTAGATTCATGAGATTCTCACCAGTTTTAAGCTTCTCGACAGCTTCAAGCAAGGCCGTCTTCCTTTTTCTTTTAAGCCACTGCGGCAAAAACATCACAAAATGAGTGAATAATTTACTGACAAAATTAAGATTAGCTATTGGTTCGAATATTAGACTTACGTTGGCAAGAAGATGAATCAACTGTTCGATTAAAATAGAGAGGGAGATGAAGATGAAGCAAACGGTTGCTAGAGCCCAAGTTGGTGTGACTTGCAAAGAACGAGAATTTGTTGCTCCTCCTCCAGCTGCCATGTTTTTCTCTCAATTACTTCGATCAGCGTCCTGAGAACTTCATTGACAAGGAAAAACTATAGCCTACAGTATAGTAATTAACAGGACCAGATCATAATCTCCGAATAAGAGTAGACCAAGTTCAGAGTAAAAGAAAGTTGAAGTGTTCAACTTTTCAGACATCAATTCTTAGAAGACTGGCTGTTTGCCTTTGAACTTAAGTCTACTCAAATGCACCGGTGAAGGTTTTATCTATATAGCTTTCAAAACATTAATATTATATATTTTTGGAGTTATATAATATCCATTTTTAGGCAAACGATTCAGTCCCACCCAAGATTTTCTTAAATGAATGGCCGCCCATGAAGTTTTAAAAAGTCAAATACCAACCCTTGTTCTTTGAAAATACCAAAATACCCTCTATTAAAATAAATAATATTAATATTAAAATAAATTGTAATATAAATAATATTAAAATAAAACTTAAAATAAAATAATATTAAAATAATAATAATAAATTATAAAATAAAATTAACATTTTTAAAAACAATCACTGATGTCGATGGTCATAACGAACATTTTGATAAACCATGAAAATTCCAAACACATTTGACATTTGCAGCAGGGAATTAAATATAAAAATTGTAAGGGTCCGAATAACATTTCTCTACAAGTAAATTTAAAAGAAATGTGAATTTATATTAGGCAAAAGGACATATTCCCACCCATAGTTTGAGGCGGAGACAAAATCTCATCCCCAAGTTTTCAAAAACCCGGTCTCTCACCCTTTGATCAAATTTAATATTAAATATAATTGTAAACAGTAACATTCTAGGGGTAATTTTTTTATTTTATGATTAAAATTTTATAAAATAATAAAATAAAATTTATATAAATATAAAATTTTAAAAATTTTAAAAAATATAAAAAAAAATTTAATTTAAAAAAAATAAATTGGCCACCGCTACTGATGCCGGTGGCTTTTGTCGTTGATAACGGCATTAAATGGCCGTCTCCGACCACCTGGTTCTAAGGGAGGCAAAATCTAGCCTCCCCGTTCGGTGGAGATTGTCAGATCTGACCGCCTCCTATTTTAGAGGAGGCGGCCAGATCTGGCCACTTGAAAGGGTCAGTATTTGTCTTATCGACTGTTTTCGGTTACGTTTTCCGATAGAAAAGGTTAGATCTGACCTCCTCTTCCAAAAATAGAGGCAACCGATATGGTCTCCCCTAGAACCAGGTGATCAGAAACGGCTATTTGGTGCCGTTATCAATGACCACTGCCGTCGATATCGGCGGCGGTGGCTAGTTTATTTTTTAATTTTTTAATATATTTTTAATTTTTTAATATATATTTTTTAAATTTCTTATATTTAAAAATTATTTTATAATTTTGTTATAAATTTTTATTTGTTAAAGAGTATTTTAATTATTTTATTTAAAAAATTATAAAATATGTTTAAATTTTCGTCAAAGATATAAGACTAAGCTTTTAAAATCTTGGGGTGAGACTCTGACCCCACCTCAAACTATGGGTGGGAATAAGTCCTTTGGCCTTTATATTACAACCCGTGTACCCAAAAGTGAATGGCTTGTGTGCATTGATTAACGACCATTCGTTTGCAGTTTGACAACTCCACAAATCCGTGGAACCCTTTGTTTTGTTTTGTACGTTATTTTATAGATGACTTAATTATACTATTAAGAGAATAGGCATCCGATGTTGAATATTTTAAAGAAGCATTCTAATTTTGTGGTACACATTTGGGTTGAAGTTGGTGCTAAGGAAGAAGCAAATCAATTTATTTTTTTATTCTTATTGGAAGCTACCAGCATCAAGTGATTTTGAATAAGGCTTTTTTAATTAATATCAATTATCTCAGTATATCATTGCAGTGATGCCACCAGATTGCCAAATCTTAGACTTATTTGGCAAACGGGTAAACAGGGTTAGACAGCGATTGGGTCAATATAGGTATATGTAAAATGAGTGCGTATTTGCAAATGAATATATATTATATCAATTCATACTTGATAAAAACATATAATATTTGTAAAAAATATATAAAAATCATCGGTAAAAATAACAATAAACATTAGTAAAATACAAAAAAAACCATTAAATATATAATAAACGTCACTAATTTTGATTCGAACAATAACAAAAAAATATTTTTGATATAAAAAGAGTTTTACGACACTTATAAATATCAATAAATATTTAAAAAAATGTCCGTATATATTCAACAAATAATAGAGATTTTTTGTACATTTATCAACACTAATATATATTATACCAATACAAGATATAATAGTATTTATATAAACATCGATATAAATTTTAGTGATATTTAAAAAAATTTATAAAAATCAATAAAAATGTCAATAGAGGTCCTCCTTAGATAAATATTATGAAGAGATAAACTCACATTTTATTAACATTTTTCTTTCTCCAATAAACAAAACCCGTAAGCTTCTTTCTCTAGTTAATAAAATCTAACAACTCCTCATCAAAAGCAAGTCCAATCGCTATTAATCAATAAATTTAAGGTTGTCTTCAAAAATCTCAAACCTCTCTTGTCAGCCAAAACATTGTATGCTTTTCCATGCTTTACAGGTCATATCTCGTACATATAGCCATAACTTCAATATTGGTCCCCCAACTAGATTTTGAGGCATGTTTTTTGTCGTGAGAGATAATGAACATGTCCCTCATGTCTAAGGTTGACGAAATATTAAAGAAAAAAATGAAAATGAATTATTGATATAGGGGGAGGTTGAGAGCAATTTTTCATCAGAAATAATATAGAGAGAGAAAAATTAAAAATAATAAAAATAGTAAAAAACTATTGTCAACAAGAAATGCCCAATCTTCATTGAAAATTTAGCTTTATGCAAGCATATATTCAAATAAGTATAATTTAAAAACTTAAAACTCATACCATTTTTTGATTCTGAATGTAATCTTATGGGCCCCTCGTAATTATATATTACAATTTTTCAATGAAGCAACAATTCCATTGGAACTTTGGAAGTCAACAATTTTCCTTAACGGCTAGGCAATTATGATTGACCAAAGCTTTTTTTTTTTTTTTTTTTTTTCACATATTTAAATAGCGACCACTTTGTACACCCCTAAAACTTCACAAACTAACTTTCGCCCCCACTTGTTTTCCAAACTTCAAAACTAACATTTGCCCCTAAAACATCGAAGGTTAGGGATCACTGGTAGTTCGATTTGCAACTGAAATTGGTATCACACGATGTCTCATATTGGGCGAGTTTGTTAAATTATTCATGGAATAAAACTGTTATGTTTTTCACATAATTGCCCGGAGAACAAATTTGCCATTACAATAGTAGTCCCAGAAAATAAACACTTTCTGCAATTACAACCGAACTGAACTAAACTGTCTCGAACCTGGCCAACTTGATCAAATCCAGTCCTAAAGTATTGGAGGGATATTTATAATAAATGTAAATTGAAAAAAAAAAAAAGTGTCGCTGTTGGGCTCTGAGCCCAACTGGTCAGGCCATAGACCCACCTAAAAAGTTTAAATTTTTGGCCCAAATCAAAATGATCTGGGCTAGGTTTACAAGTAAGGATCACAACAAATTATCTTCAAATTAACCCAAAAAAAAAAAAGATGTGATGGGACCTTTAAAATAGCACAAGAAATGTTCAAACTTCAGAATAGCCCCAAAGAAAAACTGCTTCATGTGCCTCTGCTGTGTGGCCATAATATGCACATAATTTTTAGTTACACTTTTTGATTCTGGAATCTCTTTTAAAGAATAATAAAACCAGTCAGATTCAGGAACGTAAGAATCACCTTTCTTTTCGGAATGAAAAGTATTTTTCACAACTTGTAAACCATGGCAAGCTTCAAATTTTACGATCAAAGGACCGTCTATATCATATTGGGTATTGTGGACCTGGGTCGTGGAGTTATTTCATTCTCGTAAAGAAGGTGGAGGCTGAGAAATTTCTGTAGCAGTGCATATTATTTTCCAGGAAAATATTGCCCACAGGCTAGTTCGACGCGTGAAACTGAACTTGACGTTTTCATAAATGGAAATATGAAAGGATATTAGGTCCCCTCTCCTCTGCATTGTTTTGAAAAACAGGCACAGGGGATTTGGACAGTTCGGGTTCAGGAATTCTAAAGATATTTATCTGGAAAATTCGTCCTGAAATTAAGAAAGATGAAGAGACGTGGGGGGTGGTTAATTTTCCACAGCTTGACCGCCACTGCAAGATTCAAATTATATCAGACCACCCATGGGGTTGCCGGGAGAGTTAGTGCCAAAAATACTTGACTTTCTCTTCATCTAGATGGACCTGGGTCTTCCAATTAATGCAGAGAATCGACAGATGATGTGATTTGTCCTAATTCAGCAAGCTATTGACTCTGGATTTTTCCTGGAATCCAGCGTGTGAAATGGAAGAGCAATCAGTGGAAGTATGACATTAGACCTCCTCTGCAAGATGTTGAACCATGGGTACGTGGATTTGGTGCCAGGCGACCGCATCAAATAAGAGGCTGTAGTATTCCCACAAGTTGCTGCTTGGAACTGACAGTTTCTCAAACCTAAGGCTGGTTCTTTCTCAATCCACATAACCACAAATAGTGGCACGAGAAATCCGATTATAACAACAATCATTTTAATGAAGGCTAATGATAAAGGACAAAGATCACATCATGATTAGAATATGATTTCATCATAAAAAAAAATACTTTTTTTAAGTCAAAAATTGTTTTTCTATAAACGAAATATTATTCCTTTCAAATAATTTTGTTCCCTTTTCAAGAAGACATTCATCAATTTTATTAATCACTTTACAGGACAAAAACTTTTGTCCTTGATTTTTTAAGAAATTAGAGTAAAAAATTTTTCATCTTTATTTGTTTGGCGGAATAAAAATAAAATTTTTTGTCATGAATTATGTGACAAATTAGACACAAAATTTGTTATCGTTATTTTTCATCTTTATTTATTATTGTCATATATGTATATATATATACATACACAAAAATTAAGTAAAATTAATTTGTTAGTAATTTACTACTAAGGGTATAAACACTAATAAAAACATGATTAAGGGTAGGCATTTATGGAAAAAGCCATCCGACATTTTTCCACTTAATGTTTTCTTAAGTGATAAATTTCTATCTAAAATTTTTTTTAAAATCAAATATTCACCTATTAAATCAACATAAACCGTTAAATTCAATTAGTTAAAGAAGTATTTTTGTTTTTGAATAAAAAATAAAAATAATTAAAATATAAAATAATAATAATAAAAAATTTTAAAAAATTAAAAAACAACTACCGCCACCGATGTTAATCCAACCAAGTGATTGGAAACAATCATCTGGTTTCATTGATAGCAGAATTTGACCATCTCTACCCCAGCGAATAACTAGAAACTACCTATTTCAAGCATACTAGTCATTTGCAACTATCTCTAGGCCATCGGTTGTCAATGAAACTAGATGACTATTTCTAGCAAATTGGTTAGATAAGGTGGCCATCATCGGCAACAATAGTGGTTGTTTTTTATTTTTAATTTATTTTTAAATCTTTTATAATATTTTAAATTTATTAATATTTATTTTAATATTAATATTATTTTTTTATTAAAAGGTATTTTAATTACTAAAGTAAATGTGGTAATAAATTTTGAATGAATTTAGCCAAGGGACGAGTATTTCGTTTTTTTAAAGTTTTTGGGGGGCATTATCTTTAGGGAAAGCTTTGGTGGGACCAAGGCGTTTGGCCTATGAAAAATCACATTTTGTTGAAAACGGCATCGCCAGCATTGAAAATTGGGAGCTCAATCCTGACGAAACATCTGTTAAGATTTCACTTTACTACTTTTTCAGTTAACCCGGACCACCATTGAAAGCTACGATGCCACGCAGGTCTGCCTACGCTCCTTTTAAATATTACATAATGTTGATAAAAAGATAAACTTTTATATTTTAAAAAATTAATTTTTACCCACCTGCGGAATTTATTAACAAAATCTATTAAATTTTTTCATAAATCTATGGAAAACACAAAAGAAAAATCCCTTAAGCTAAATTGTGATTTATCCTTAAACTATTATTAAATAATTTTTATATTTTAATTGAAATTATAATAAAAATACCAATAGGAGTGTCAATAGAGGTGGCCCTATGGAGAGGCCAAGAGGGGCATAGGCTTTTTTAGTTATTTTTTAAATTTTAGATAATTTTTTTTTAATTTATGAACCTATAAATTTTTTTGTAAAAATCTTTAAATTGACATTGTTTTTTATAAATTTAAGTTTAAATTTCAATTTCATATCTTTATAAAAAAAATAAATATTAAGTTTAGTAAAAAAAGAAGATAAAGTAAACTTTTTTAATTGTAAAATACTAATTTTTTTTTGTTATATAAGAATAAATTTTTTATTTTGTGAAATAAAGAATGACTCAAACTTTGTTAATTATATTTCAATGTTAAAATCTAGGTCAGTTTTTTAAAAAATTAATTTTTACTTTTAATTAAAGTATTAATTTTATTTAGAGTTTTTATTTATATTACATTAATAAAATTAATTTTCTTTACTCTTTCAAATGAGAGCGTGATAACATTTAGTATTTATTTTTGTGCTTATAGTATACAATATTGAGATAGATTGATAAGTGAAATTAGTTTTTCATTATTGTATTTGTTTTCTAATTAAATTTATTTTATGAACATAAAATTAAATTAATATTATCACCATATTTAAGTTTAATTAAAAGCTTATATATTTTAATTGAAATATCTAATAAAAATTCTTGTGACCATTACTAGGTGTCAATACTGTATATTTGTATGTTTGAGGACACACTATAATTTTAAAAAATTTTTTGGGCGAGAAAAAAATTTTTAAGGGGTTTTTTAAAGTTCAAAAACGTTGGATGTGTTTTTGAAAAGGCCAAATAACATGTTGCCACCCAATGTTTGGCTTAATTACAAATTATCACCTGAAAAACTTTTAAAATCTAAGTTGTCACCCTTTAACTATTGAGAAGACCAAAATATCTTTTATAATATTAATATTAAAAAAAAAATTAAATTAAAAAATAGTAAAATAATAATAAATAATTTTAAAAATTTTATGAAAAAAAAAATATTAAAAACAGTCATCGCCACCAATAGCGTCGTCGGCGGTGGTGGTTGCCTCTAATCTCGTCAAATGATCGGAAACGACTATATCTAATTGTCTTCGCCAGATTATTGACGGCTATATTCATCCATCAATAGAATCAGGTGACTATTTTCGACCACTTGACAATCTTAGAGGCGCCCACTATTGTTGGTGACGTTTGTGGCGGTGATGGCTGTTTTTTATATTTGTATATTTTTTCATAAATTTTAAAATTTTTTATTATTACTATAATATTTTTAATTTACTTTTGTTTTTAATATTATTTATATTAATTTTTATTTTAATATTAATATTATAAAAAGTATTTTAGTTTTTTCAAAAGCTAAAAGTTGGCAACTTGGATTTTAAAAGTTTTGCGGATGATAACTTGTCATTAAACCAAATCTTAGGTGGTAATATGTCATTTAACCTTTTGAAAGCGTGAAAATTTTGATATATTTCTCATTAATTTTAAAAGTGATAATTATAACCTCATTTGATTGAATAGAACACAACAAGTTAGAAATATAAATTTTATATTACAAATTATTAATATTATATTATGTTTTCGAAATACATCAAGATAAATATAGTAACTTTAAAAAAAAAACAAAAAAATATATATATTTGTCTCTGACAAATTTTTCTAAAGTAACATTATATCCCTTCAATACTATTCACTATTTCAATCATGGAGTATTGTTACAATATTTAAAACATAAAGGACAAAATAAATTTAATTATACTTGTATTATAATTTTTGAATAAAATAATATAAATATATTTTAATTATTAATTTTAATAAATAAGATTTTTTTTTTTCAAGGGTAAAGGGTGAAAGTCTGTCCTTTCATCCAATCCAAATGGGAAATAGTTAGGGTTGGATTCGAACTGAATCGAATATAAACAGTAACATATTCGTATTCGAACTCATTTCATACTATTCAGATTCGGATTCGTATTCCTGTTCGTCGAATATTTTTTATAAAGTTCATTTCATGTTCGGTTCGTATAATTAAGTTCATATTCGGCTCGTATTCGTATTCGGTTTATATAATTCGTTTTTATATTTATTAAAAATTATAATTAATACAAATAATTAATAAAATTTAATTAACAAATTATTATTTTAAGTTCGGATTCGTATTCGTGTTCGGTTTGTATAGTTCGTGTTCGGATTCGTGTTCGTTGAATTTTAAAATTGTTGTTCGTATTCATATTCGTATTCGGGTTTGTTCGGGTCGTTTTGAGCTCATTCAAATCAAACTCAAAAACGAATCCGAACATATTCAGTTCGAATCTAGCCCTAGAAATAGTCATTTTAAAACCATAAAATTAATTCAATTAAGACAAAATCATTTCATTTTGAACCCGATGGATAAAATTTGTATGCATTAAATCACTTCATTTTGAGCCACAATGATTTGATTAACCATAAAATTAATCAAATCATTCATTTTACCTTACAAAAAGCTCACATATTAGTAAATAATGAGATTGAATTTTGCATAATCGTTTGCTTAGCAACACCCTGACCATTTTTGTTACACACAGTTCCTGACAAATTACAGAGTTTAACTTTTACACCAAGAAATCTTTCGTGCATTAATGGTGATCTAAATTGACCCAGGTAAGATTTGCTTAAACACGTAAATTATTTTACCTAATTTAATGGCGGGTCTTTCACGCCAAAACCTTATAATGTGAAATCAATTATGTCATAAAAAAATTAAGCTACCTTCGTTTTTGAACAACGCGGTTGACGTGCAGAGTGGCACACAGCGGTCAATTTGCATATACCGCCACAGAAATACGACACCACATAAATCATAAATGTAAAGGTGGCAGATGGATGTATAAGTATGGTGCTCTCAGTTGGGCAAGAAATTGAACCTGATCCAAGTCAGTGATCAAAATTTATGAATGACCCGGTTGTCCATATTTGATCATCTCAAAAGGGCAATTTCTAATATAGGAGTATATATAAAAAAAACGCGTGGAACAAAACAATTTTATTAAGCCCGCAATATTAAGGCCAACTACCTAAGTCCCACCCAAAGTTTTCTTAAATGACAAAGTCTCATCCAACAAATTTTAAAAAATCAAATATGCATGTTACTTTAAATTTTTTTAATATTGTATAGTAAATAACCAAAATATCTTTTAAAAAATTAAACAATATTAATATTAAAATAAAAATTTAGATAAAATAATATTAAAATAAAATTTAGCATAAAATAATATTACAATAAAATTTAGCATAAAATAATATTACAATAGTAAAAAATTAATATTTTTAAAAAAACATAAAAATTAAAAAAGCAGTCACTATCATTAGTAGTATCGTCAATGACAATGATTTAAAAAAACCTAATCAAGTGGTTAAAAAAAACTATTTAATTAGGTTTTCAAGACCACTGTTAACGACAATATCAACGATGGTGACCATAAAAAACTTAACTAATTGATTAAAAATGACTACTTGATTAGGTTTTTGAAGCCATCGTCGCTAGCGACTCTATTAGCAACTATGTTAATTTTTATATTTTTTAAAATTATATTAATATTATTTATATTTTAAATATTTTTATAAATTTAATATATTATTTTATATTTTTGAAATTTTTTACTTAAAAAAAACCCTTTTGATAAGTTAAGTTTAATAATTAATTTTGATCAAGGGATGAGTATTTAGCATTTTAAAATTTTTTGGATTATAGTTGTCATTTAAGAAAACCTAAGGTGAGATAAATGTTGCTCTAATAGTAATGCTTGAATGAATTAGGATAATCGAGGAAAAGGTGGCTCCAGATTTTTTGCTAGGTTTGAGATAATTAGAAGGCCAGAGGACAAAGGTTCACCTAAAGTTTCACTTTAAAGACAGATTACTTCTTTTTAATTTTTAAAATTTAAATACTCACCTATTGACTAAAGTTAACCGTTAAATTTAATAGTTAATAATTAAATTTTGATAATTAAAATAGTATATTGATTATTTTTTAATAAAAATTTATAAAATAATAAAATAAATTTCATAAAAAAATAAAATACTAATTAAATATTAAAAATTTTTAAATAAATTAAAATTTTAAATAAAATAATAATCAGCCACCGTCTTTAATGCTGGCAATGGTGGTCATTAATAATAGAATCAAATGATTGAAAATAGCCATTTGGTTTTAGGATTGGTTAGATTTGTATGTCTTAATTGGTGATCATCTCTTATTTTGGAGGAGACGATCAGATCTAGTTGTTTCCATTAAAAAAAATAGTTAAAATAGTAAAAAATAATTGGTCTTAACTTCATCAATCATTTTCAACAATGATTGTTAACAGAGGTAGTTAGATTTAACCGTCTTCACTAATCAGGGCAGCCATAATCCCTGAAATTAAGTGGTCATTTCCAACCACTTGGTGGTAGTTGCATTTTAAATTTTTTTAAATTTAAATATTTTAAATATGTTTTTTAAATTTTATAATATTTTTAAAATTTTAATAACTATTATTTTATAATTTTATTATAAATTTATATTTTTTAATAAGGAAATTTTAGTTATTTTATAAAAAATTTTAATAAAATTGAATGAAAAATAATCAAAAAAAAAGTGTTTAGGTTTTTAAAAGTAAAAAAATGTGACTTTGAACTTCAATAAAACGTTGGGGGCGACTAAGTCTTTGACCTAATTAGAAGGATTTTGTCAACGACATTTGATCCCCGCCGAAATTTTTGAAGACGTGATCACCTTTCTTGTTGCCTGCGTGCAATCAGAATCATACTTCTCTTATATATTGACCACTGAATGCGTATCAATCACAAATTTAATCAAGTTTAATTGTTGTCGTGCTGATGCTGGAGATCAAGCAGCGTACAATATTATCAGAGGGCAGATGGCTTGAAAATGGCTAGAATTAGAAGTTTTTACTCTTTTTTTCTTTCTTTTTTTCTTTTTTCACAAGATGGCAATGAGATGGGGGAACTTGGAAATGGATGGTTCTCAGGAATTGGCGATATTTAATGAAGATAAGGAGGAATAATTCTCTGAGGAGGGCTTTTCAGTGACAATGTCTATTGTAATCCCTCATTGAACCTGAACCATGGATACCAATTTAATGAAAAACATAAAAAAGCCA
Organism: Anacardium occidentale; assembly: GCA_026122585.1. Classification (NCBI taxonomy): domain Eukaryota; kingdom Viridiplantae; phylum Streptophyta; class Magnoliopsida; order Sapindales; family Anacardiaceae; genus Anacardium; species Anacardium occidentale. Next base: position 84,866 of record JAJEJH010000018.1, read on the forward strand.
AGCGACTTATTCCCACCCAAGGCTTCCCTAACCAACAAGCTTCCACCTCAAAATTAAAAAAAAAACTAAATGCCTTAATTAAAATTAAAAGTTAAATTTAACTGTTAATCATTAAATTTAATTAGTTAAAAAAAATTTTTAAATAAAAATTTTAAAAATAATAAAATTAATTTTAAAAAAATAATTAAAATATAAAATAATAAAATATTTTAAAAAATTAAATTTAAATAAAATATAATAATAAAATTTTGGTCACTGTAAATCTAACCAAGTGACTAGAAATAACCACCTGATTCAACTGATAATCGAATTTGACTACCTTCACCATCAAAGACAACCGAAAACAATTAACATGCTTGAAACTGGCCCTTTTTTACTTTCGTAGATGATAAAGACGACCAGATTTGATCGTCTTCACTAATAAGGTGGTCAAATTCAATTGCTAATCGAATTAGGTGGTTTTTTTTCAGTAATTTGGTTAGATTTACAACGGTCACCTCTTTTTAAAATTTTAATTTTTTAAAATTAATATAAGGTATTTTAGTTATTTCATAAAAATATTAATAAATTTGGATATAAATTTATTAGCAGTGGGTATTTAGTTTCGTAAAAGTTTTTGAATGTAAATTTGTCATTCAGGAAACCTTGGGTGGGAATAAAACCATAAATTTGTAAGTGGCCTTAAAAAACCATGCAAAAGTTTTGATAAAATTGGAAATGCTTAGTGTAAGGGAAACTTTTTGTTTAAGTTTATATATTAGGTTTGGTATGGACCAAAAATGAGAAACTTACATGAATTAAAATTTAAAACAAAAAAAATCCTAAGATAGGTAGCTATAAATATTGTAGATATTTTGAATGTCACAGTTGTTTGATTTTAGCTTTTTCAATCTGATGAATTAAATTTTTGATGACAGTCGAGGGGATTATATACTTGAACTTCACTTATAATCCTTTGGATGACCGCCCATCAATTGACTCAGAACGTTTCTGAAATCATTAGAGTAATTAACGGTGATTAATTTATGATAGAATTGATTAAGAAATGGTCAAAGAAATATCAGTGAAGTAGTGTTTTTGTATTGCAAAATTTTCAGTGTAATGTTTCTCTTTAAATTCTCACGCGTCTTAAAGTCTAAATCATCTACTTGCCCTTCTCTTCTTCTTGCTTCTATTTCAAAGTCCAAACTTTATTCATACAAACAGCTTTCTCCATACGCCAATCTTTCTCTCTATTTATATATATATTGATATTATATGAATTTTCTGCGTCTCTACGTTTGAAGCCTCCAAACACAGATAAAGTACACATACACAATTTTTATGCTGAGCTTTGAACCCATACATCGTCCGTCAATCATACATAGAGCTTAGTTACAGAGAATTCAATTACTTCCTCGCAATAAATTTTTTTTTTTTTTTTAGGGGAGTTTGAGTTGCTGGTGTTTCAAAAACGAGCTAGGAAGTTTAAACCATGGCAGGAGACAGTGAGGGAAGGTCTTTGGAGCAAACACCGACTTGGGCGGTGGCTGTGGTTTGTTTTGTTTTGGTTGGGATATCAATTTTTATCGAACAGATTATCCACCTTATTGGAAACGTAAGTCTTAGCCACTTCAATCCTTAAAAATATACAAGATTTTCCGGTTTTTATGTAAGTGATTTCATACTCAATTCTCGTCATTCTGGATCCTATATTTCAGTGGTTGAGGAAGAAACACAAGAGAGCTCTTTATGAATCGCTCGAAAAGATCAAATCAGGTGCACCCTTTCATTTCTTTACCATGCCTTCAGTCTGTATATAAATGTTTATATTTAAGGCCTACAAGCTAATTTTGCCATTTTTTTACTTCTGGTGTAGAGCTTATGTTGCTGGGGTTCATATCGTTGCTTCTAACAGTAGGACAAAGTCTAATATTGAATATATGCATACCGGAAAAGGCCGCAAGTTCATGGCTTCCATGTGGGAAGCACCAAGAAGCGAAAATGACAGAGAAGACAGAAGAAACATCTGAGACTACAGAATATGAAAACCGCCGGAAACTTTTGGCGATGATGGCATCTGGTGGAACCTTTCGACGATCTTTAGCCACCGCAGCTACTACAACCGATATATGCGCAGAAAAGGTAGATTACGTATTCCATCTTTGATCTTGTTTCACCAAGATCGTCAAACATCTAGCTTCCGGACTAAATTTAATGGTAAAGGAACATAGGATTAGCGTCAATCCACATGGGTTTCATGCAAATAAATAAATTAATATATAATAAAAGTGGGAACAGAAAATAAATAGGTAAGACTAAAAAATAATCATTGTGTCATCGATAACATATGTGTCTATCATTTCAATCGATTCATAAGAAAAATAAGTTAGCAAATTTGATTCAAAGATGATCTCGTCATGCAAGCATTACCTGTGGAGAAAACTTGTCTCCTTATATATCCGTTTGTATTTAGAACTTCCGTAATCCTACTTTGAATAACTTTTAGGTCAATGGTTAAGCCTCTTCTGAATCTTAATTTCGATGGATTCTTATTTAAAGAATCAAGCAAGGTGAGGTATTATTAGATTATTCTTGCAAGTTAACATAGAATATTCAGAGACGAGGAAAAGATACGTATTAAATAGTGTTATGTGATGAAAATTAAAGAGTACAAAAGTCAAGTACCACCTTTTCTTTTTTGTTCTTCAATTACAGATTGATCTATGTTTTTTATTACAGTTAGATGTAGAATCAAGTGCACTTCAATTATAATATTTGCAGGGTAAAGTTCCTTTTATATCTTCGGGTGGTATTCATCAACTACACATTTTCATCTTCGCGTTGGCTGTTTCCCACATCCTTTACTGTATTATAACCATGGCTTTGGGGAGAGCCAAGGTAACCAAAACCCTATATTTACATTGTTAAATATATATTAAAATTTGACCTTTACCTACCTCCCTTTCTTGCTTTCATTAACTGATGGGGTTTGGCCATTTATTTTCTTCAGATGAGAAAATGGAAGCATTGGGAGAAAGAAACAAGAACAGTAGAGTATCAGTTTTCACACGGTAATTCATTTCGTCCTCCAAATATCAAAAAACATATATTCTGATTTATATAAACGTAAAGATAGATAGATAATGTAGTATTCCTTGTCAAACTCTTGAATAAGGTAATTCCTTTGCCCTCTCTACAGAAAATAACTCAAACTTCTGAAGATATAGGGTCTTCGTAATGGTAGTTGACACAAATTGTATTTGATTTTGTGACAGATCCTGAGAGGTTCCAGTTTGCAAGAGAGACATCGTTCGGCAGAAGGCATTTGAGCTCGTGGACCAAGACACCTGGACTCATTTGGATAGTAAGTTATTTATTTATTTTTTTAACCTATAATTATTTTAAATTATCAACATTTTTATGAAAATGGTTTAGATGGCACGCTTTTATATATATATAAAATTTATTTACCTATCTATTTTTTACGTTAATTGGTACAAACGTTTAATGTTGCTATAAAATATTAGTTTTCTCAAATAAAATTACACAACTATTGTTTTTAACAAATAATGAAACGGTCCATAACTAGTAATAATTAAATAAATAATAAAATTTTAATTATTTGAAAACAGTGTGAGAGAGACAGAGAGAGCAAAGTTAGTGTGAGAATTGACAATGCGAAAATGACTCAATATTGACAATCAAACCACCATAATCACAACTCAAATGAAATGTTGCCTAGTGATCACATGTCCATCAATATTTATAACACTATGTCCCATGACAAAACATCTCTCCTTGGTCGATTAGCATGCTTTGGCAATGTTGGTTGTTGCCTCCCAACGGCTTATGTCTTTGTCTTCCTCTCTCTATGCTATTTGTCACTTTTTTAGCCTATTTCTACAAGGCGTCCTCTTTCCTTCGCCACTATTGAAATAAACATCGATTAAACCAAAAGTCTAGTTATCTCTTTTTTACAACCCCTTACTCGTCCTTGACATGAAGGTCCATCGTGTTGAAATCTCCATCTTTGAAATCTTTAACTATTGCAAACAATTTTAATGCCAAACTGAAAAGGTGTTCAATGGAGTTATTGGGAGCTTGGAAAATTAGAGATTAACAAAGTGTGGATTCAAGACTAGATCGAGAATTGGTTGTGAGCTTTTTTTAGTTGGGTGGAAAAGGAGTAAGACAAGGAGGTGAGATGTATATACATGTAGGAGTGGAGAATAAGTTGGTAATGAAGGGCTATGAATTGGTGTTTTTGGTAGACTAAATTCAAACCGAGCTTGTTTGAATTCAAGCTCTCAAATTTAATAATTTCAAACTCGAATTTAAGAGGTGCTCAACTCGTTAAACTCGCAAGTTTGAAAAAATTTAATTTAAATCAACTAAAATAATGTTGTTTTAACTAATACACATAAAAACAAATATTGTTTTGGTGACTTATTTTAAAAAACTCATTAATAGACTTGAATAAACAACTTTAAGCTCAAATTCATAATAGGCTTGTTAAAAAGTTTAATCTAACTTATTAAATCTCGAACTGAGTTTTAACTTGTATTCCTCAAATTTGTCAAGTTTCAAATCAAACTCGAATCAAAATAAACTCAAGCTTACCTAAGTTTAAACTTGATTCGACTCAAATATAACCCTTGTTGTTGGTGGAGAATAGGTTAGAAGTGGAGGGCTATGAACTAGTGTTGGTTGTATAGAATAAGTTGGCGGTTGTGAGCTCTGAATTAGGGTTGCTAGCTAAGAATAAGTTGACGATGGAGGATGGGGAGGCATGTGAGTAGGCAAGCAAGTTGGAGGAGGAGAATGAGGAGAATGTAGAGGTAGTGATGAAGACCGATGTATTTATGTAGGTCGACATGCAATGGTAGACCCAAAATATTTACCATTGGAAACTTGTTAATTTGGCATGTTTGCTTATTTTGTAAAGGTTTTGAAAATTCTAAAAAAGTTTAAAGGTATCTTAAAATTTCTAAAATTTTTATATACTCCTCAGTAGTTTTAAAAATGGCGCTCGCACCCTAAATAACCAAGCAAAATACAATAAATTTAAGATATAAATATTATATTACTAATTATTAAAATCATAATACTATTTTAAAATATAAGGATGAATGTGATATTTTTTACATGAACGACGATTTCTTGGAGATTTTAGAAGTTGATTTAAGAGGTTTCAAACATTTTTTAAGATTAAATAGTCATATTTTGTTTTACACTAGTTTATAAAAGGGTTATATTTTAATTTTTTCAAAAAATGAATGGATAACAAAATTATTATTTTATCCTTGTAGTATTATTTCAAAAAAAAAAAAAAAGAATGATTTGGGATGAAAAAGTATTGTTTATATGAATTAGGAGTTAGAAATTTTAGACCAAACCTTAGGTGGGAAATGGAGTTTGCTCTTTTATTATAATTAGGTTAAACACACATGGCATGAACGAGCGTTGATTATTTCAATATCTTGTTCAAAATTATTTGACTTTTGATATGCAGAATATTTTATTCACAAACCACCATTCTCACAAAAAATAATTAATGTCATAAAATTTAGGTAGTCGTGGTGGATCAATTTAGGTACAGGACCACCTCGGTCACATCAATCTTTTTGTATTAAAATTGTAATATTATGTCAAGATAGCGGTCTTCGTCGTGCATGGAAGAATAATATCTATACAAGTAGAAAACGGCCTTCAAAATGCAATGCAGTGTCCAGAGACCAACCACAGCCGGCCAATAATTATCCACCAAATATGTGATTTTGACTTTTTTATTATCGTTATTATTTGACTATCGAATTATTTATAATTTTCATATCTTATGACAAAAATTTGCAGGTTTGTTTCTTCAGGCAATTTTTTCGCTCAGTTCCTAAAGTAGATTATTTAACTTTACGACATGGATTTATCATGGTAACCGAAATCGACCCAGTTTAGGCACCAATACCAAGTCAATTGTGTGAATATGCCCCTCAACCTATTTTCTTTATTTTCAGGCACACTTGGCACCCCAAAGCCACACCAAATTTGACTTCCAACAATACATCAATCGGTCACTGGAAGAGGATTTCAAGGTGGTTGTGGGAATCAGGTTGGTGCATTCGAAACAGTGTACATTATATATAACATGATTAACTTAGTAATTAATTGCATTTATCTTTTCAATCTTCAGTCCACCAATCTGGTTCTTCGCAGTGATTTTCCTGCTCTTCAACACTCACGGCTGGTATTCTTATCTCTGGCTCCCATTTATCCCATTAATTGTAAGCAAGATCATGATCTCCGTCCCTGGCCACTTATCAGTCAGATTCAACGAGGCTGATAACTTCCATGCAACCTGCAGGTGATCCTTCTAGTGGGAACAAAGCTGCAGGTGATTATAACGAAAATGGGACTGAGAATTATGGAGAGGGGAGAAGTTGTAATAAAGGGTGTGCCTGTGGTTGAGCCTGGTGATGACCTCTTCTGGTTCAACCGCCCTCGCCTCCTGCTTTACCTTATCAATTTTGTTCTCTTTCAGGTGTAGTAGTATAACATTATTTCATTCTTAATTAATTAATCCACAATCCCATCAACATAAGTAATAATTTAATTTTACTTTCTTCTTCTTCTTCACTGTTGCAGAATGCCTTTCAGCTTGCTTTCTTTGCATGGAGTTGGGTAAGCTCTCCTTACCAACTCAAATTTACATTTAAACATTATGTAATAAAGCAATTTGATGAAACCCTATTCTTTCCATTTTTAGTACGAATTCGGATTGAAATCGTGTTTCCATCAGCATGTGGAGGATATAGTCATCAGAATCACAATGGGGTACTTAATTATAACCCTCCTTTTGCTTTTGAGTTAATGAATAATTAATTATGGATATAATCTTGATTATAAATTTGTGGTTAACTTTTTCAGGATCGTCATTCAGATTCTGTGCAGCTATGTGACTCTTCCTCTCTATGCCCTTGTAACACAGGTACACATTTAAACTGCTTTAATTGAATATTAATATTTACACTAATTACTCATAATCAGCTCAAATATTTTAATTATCTTGTTAATTAAATGATTAACAGATGGGTTCAAACATGAGACCAACCATCTTTAACGAAAGAGTGGCAGCAGCACTCAGGAATTGGCATCACACCGCCAAGAAACACATTAAAGAAAATAAGGGCTCCGTCTCCAGCACCCCATTCTCTAGCAGACCAACTACCCCCTCCCACTGTCTGTCTCAGGAGCGCCTCCTCCGCCATCACCTCAGCGAAATGAACAGCGGCCACACCTTACCGAGAAGATCCAATTTCGATATCGAGCTGTTCGAAACAGATTCTCCATCTCCTTCACATCAGTATCGGGGTGAAGGTTCATCATCGTCTAATTACCATCACATTACTGATAAAAGAAATTACTATTTAGAGTGTGATCCGAAAGTCAGTGAGCCAGATCAACAACAGTCGGTTCCCCACCAGCACGAGATTGACATCGCCAAAGATTTTTCATTCGATAAAAGGACAAGTATATGAATATTAATTAGCATTTAACATCATAATTAAACATGCATTACTATATATATAATTTCATACAGTTACAAGGATGATGATGATGGCATATTGGTGATACGGGCCATTGGGTTCAGTCAGGCCCTTGATTTTGCATCACCTTGTACAGTGGTTCTTTTGTTCTCTCCACAATAGTGTGTGAATATATTTCATTGTCTTTTGCCCCTGTATAATTTGTTTGCGTAAATTAATTGTCACGGATTACAATTAATTACTGGTAACTTTTTATTTGGACCAAAACATTATTTCCCACCCGATGAAATAAAAAGTTCTTTAAGTTTAAAAAAAAAAAAAAATTCTCACTAATCTATTAAGTTTATTAATAAATTCTATCAAAATTTTTTACAAAATTATTAAAAAGACAAAAAAATTTTCAAACTAAATAGTATTTTACTTTTAAAATTCTATTAAATATTTTTTATTTTGATTTATATTAATTATAGAAAAAAAATACAAAATTTTATTAGGATAAATATAGGTAGAAGTTGTAGGCACCCCTACTATGTATTACTGTACTTGCTAATATATATATAATAATAAAATTTAAACTTTAAAATAATTCGTATTTCCAATAATACACAACAGAAATACCTAAAACTGAGCTGAAACATGATAACGAAAAAACATGTGGTGAATATGTATATAGATATATATACAAGCCCAAAACTTTCTTTTTATATACTGAAAATATATGCAAAGTATGTGTGTTTACATGTGCATATGTTGTACAATTAGATGCAAAATAAAATTGGAAAAGCATGCAAACCGTAAGCATGCTACAAAACTGGATCCCAGTCGACAGTCATCTCCTCCTCTTAGCCCTCAAAATACTGATTTGCAAGAGAAATTAAAGTAAGAGATGAGTGATATATTCACTTAGTAAGCGTTTCCTATTTCTAACCCTAAACCAATCCTCTTCGAAAATTGCCACGACATTCAAACACTGAAACCGCATATTCTGGAGAGAAACAAAACTAGTTCTCACATTTATTGTTTTGTTCTGGTATTCATGTTTTGTTTTGTTTTGTCTTTCACGTATCATCACGTGATTTTTGTAGCATCCCAGTTTTAGAAAAGCCCTTAGGGGTAGAGTTTTGGGGTTAGAAATAGAATTTAGGAATAGATTGAGAGTCCAGCAGAATTCAGGGGTGAGCTGGTAATATTTCCAGAGTTGTGTGGCCTTCGTATGATGCCTTTAGGGAGGTTTTAATCATGCGAAGCGCGGGAAATGGATTTCATCCATTTTCCCAGGCGCACGCCTGCACGCCCGTGCAGGTGGGATTAAAAGAAAGAGAGAGACGGGAGATTTGCATTTCTCACCCATTTCAGTCAGCTTTCTTCTCCTTTTCAGCAGCTTCCAGCCCTAGGAGAGAAGTCCAGCTTCCAGCAGCTCCCAATCCAGTCAGAGATCAGAGAGAATAGCTTGAGTTTAAGCTTCCAGCAGCCATGTCGAGAGGTAAGTGTTTCTTACTCTCTCCTTCAGTTTTCCAGCTTGTTTGATGTGGATGGAAATGCGAGTTTCCATTCCCAGCTTGAGATGCTATGCTTGCATGTGTATATGATGATGAGATGATGATTATATGTTGATTGCTATGCTTATTTTCCACCCAGAACCATGCATGCTTTGCTGTGTGTGTGTAGTGTGAGAAAACTTGATGTGTTAATGGTGGAATCAGTAGCAGTGGATGGATGTTGAAATTGATGATTGATATGTGTTATTAGAAGTGCCATTTATGCATGTTTCCAGTTAATTTCAGTTTGGATGAGGTTTGGGTTGGTTTCCAGCGCGTTTCAGATGAGCCATGTCTGAGCAGAGCAAGACACACGATCGTGTGCCCGCAAGAGCACGCCCGTGTGCCCTTGTTTCTACAAGGACACGGCCGTGTGCACTTCGTGCACACGGGCAGGAAACGCAGGGACACGACCGTGTGTCCTGAGGGACACGGCCGTGTGTCCCATTTATTGCATGAAATGGCCAGAATTCCAGAAGTACACACGCCCAGACGCACGACCGACACACGGTCCCGTGTGCTGGGGCACACGCCCGTGTGCCTTTGCTTGCACGACCGTGTGTGTGTGCTACACGACCGTGTGCTTTCCTTGCACGGTCGTGTGTCAGCCAGTTTCTTCCAGAAATTCAGAAATTGATTTATTAAAGGTTTGGTAATCCATCCAAAGGCAATCAGACATCAGATAATTCAGAATTCAGTTAAGAATAGAAGCATATGCATTCAGAGCATAGCATATAGTCTGAATGAGGATCCAAAGATCCGAATTCAGTAGTTTTCAGCAGTCAGAACCCAATCTATGGGCTTCAGTTTTGGGGTGAACTCGAGGGGGCATCTGTGGGACCCAGCTTTCTGACACCAGTCAGTCAGCTCAACAGCAGTACAGTTTCCAGCTTTCTAGCCAGTAGCTAGAATGTTCAGCCCACTTGGCCAGGATGCCGAATCCCTGTGTTCATCAGCCTGATCAGCACAGCAGGTACCTTCGGGTACATTCAGTTAGATGCTCAGATACATGCATCATCAGTCATTTTCAGATTCCAGCTCAGCATGTCATTTCATATTTTCATATTGACATGCATTAATCAGAAATTAATAACCAGATAACAGAGTAATCAGATAAATCAGATTCAGCAACCGCAAGCGCATAGATGCATGTATAGGGCCGACCAGGTATGTATGCCCTTGTTTGCTGCTTGCTTGGGTCGAGGGAAGTAAGGAATGCTTACTGGGTGATCTTTATCACTCATCCCTTTCCTTCTTCCTTCCTTTTCAGGTCTGTCAGCTGCTGGCGAGGAGCGGGTGGATTGAGGCTGGCGAGGAGGACCCCACACACACTCTCCAGTTGTATTTTGTTTTCAGTTTGGACCTGTGAGGTCTTGTACTTGTACTTTATGTAAATGTATAGGTACTCAGTTGTAAATCAAATGTACAAAACAGTTACATATGTATGAAAGCCATTGGGCTCATTGTATATTTCAGATTTAGTTTCAGCTTCCGCTTGTAATGCAGACCAGCAGTAGTATTTTCTTTTTCGTAGGATTCCCGTCGCGGGTACCCAGATTTCCAGTTTATTTAATAAAAGAGCAATATCTTTCAGCAGCAGGGGTACTCGTGACGGCGGGTCCTACAATTTTCATGTATGCTGATATTCTTATTCTGTTATTCGCTTCATTACATGACTGTTTTACATTCTAAATATTTACTATTTCTCTATGCTCATTGATTAATCATAATTGGATTGAACTTTACCGTATATATCATGTAAAGATGACATGCTATGATATATGCTAAAATCGTATGTAGGTTTTAGCCTGTTTACTCAAAATATCTTAAAAACTGTTTTACTGAAATACTGCTGTTAGATCAAAAGATCATAAATTATCTGAAAAACTTATATAAAAGCTACTGAAAAGTATAGAAAATCTGAGTCTGAAATCACATCTGAAAACTGTGCTACACAGACTGATGAATATAAGGATTTGACACTCTGACCATGTGAGTTTCATATGCAAACACGTACTAAAAACTATCTACACACGTGATACCACCGAGTATGAACTGAAAGCTGAGCGCCTCGCATTAAATACTGATATCTAATCCTTGAATCATCAAACTCTAAGCTGCTAACTGAGTACACCAACATATGCCGATATATAGTGGCTAGTATGGTCATATAGACCCTGATGCTGGTTCCTATAAGGATGTGTTGAAACTCACAGGTACCTCCTCTTATTCACTCCTGAAATCAATATTTTTTTTATTGAAAACATATATTCAAATCCTTAGATCCTTTTTCTAAAAATGTTGTAAGACATGTCATGCTGTGCTGTGTATATGATGCATCATATAAGCTTAACTAAACTTATTTCACTAATTTATATCAATTTTATAGCTTTTATTGTGCATTATGCTTATTTATACTTTGTTTTCACTTTTCTGCCTGACGCACGGGCGTGCATGTCTACGTGCATGGGCGTGCATAAGTCTGCACGGGTCGTGAGCTAATCGTGCGTGCTGGTTGTGCTAGGTTTAGTAATTTCTCTGTATTTTCTCATTTTCTACGCATGCACGGTCATGACATGAACATACACGATTGTGACCTTGCATTATTTGATTGTACATGGGACCGTGAACACGATCATGACCATACAAGTTATAAAATACACGAGCGTGCGCTACGCGTGCACGGTCATGCATCCTACTCTACACCACCATGGCCAACCTGATCATGCTTATTCCCATCCAATTTTCATAACAAATGTAAATCAATCATTTCTCACATTTTAAACACTTCATATACACATGCTTTTACTACCAATAACATAAATTCTTATACTCAATCATTCAAATCATATCAAATCATGCATATACATACATAACCTTATACACATCAATCATATATACATAATCATCATTTCAAGATCATCAAACGTGTCAGAAAACATCACAAACATGCTATAAACAAACTCATACTCATGCACAACTAATATATCACACAAAGGAAGAGAAGGAAAGAGATAAGAAACACTTACCTCTAGCCATGCTACTTGAGCTTTCTCTCTCAAGCAAATCTCATTCTCAAGCTAGATTGGATGGTCTTGGACGCTACTCTTACCTTCTAGGGTTGCTAATTTCTGAGATTGAAAAAAACTTTGGGTAAAAAATAAGTTAGAAAACAAGATAAGGGTGATTGAATACGAAGGTGACTAAATATCATCGTATGCACAGACGTGCGCCTCACATGCACCGTCGTGCATGACAGGAAAATTATACTATTACAATTTTTTTGCACTTGTATGCAAATCCTTTTAACATGATCCATACAAAAGCCACCTAACTCTGAAAAACATCTATTTCACCCTTAAACTTTCTCACAACCCTAATATTCTTATCAAATCTCATTTTAACCCCAGATTAGCTGCTTAAAAGACATTCTTAACCCTGAGATGTTACAAAAGTGTCAATGATAAATAATTGTGTGTTTTGGTTAAATTGTGATTTTTAAAAATTTTAGAGGGTTTTTCAAATTTAAAAAATCTAGGGTGTTTTTAAAAATATTTAGGGGTTTTTAGATTCGAAAAAAGTTAATATTTATTAAAATTTTAATATATTTTTCAATAGTTTTAATATATTTTTCAATAGTTTTAAAAATAACAGTCACACCCAAAAAGTATAATAAGCTAGATGTCTAACTATTATAAACTATTAAGGTTATAATATATTTTAAAATATATAAATGAATATGATAATTTTCAAAACAAGATAAAGGAATTATGTATTTACCCCTAGTAAGTAAAAAAAAAAAAAAAAATTATATGTCAAATATGTCTCTATCATAATATATAAATAACATGACATATGTTTAAGGTAAATAGTAATTTTTTAAAAGTTTTAGGAGGGTTTTTCAAATTTAAAGAAGTTTTAGTGTTTTTAAAAAATCTAAAAGGATTTTTTTTTTTTAAATTTGAAAAGATTTTAATGATGTTTATGAAATAAGATAAGAGAATTATCTATTTTCTTCTAATAAATTTTAAAAAAATAAAGTTTACACCCTAAATAAATATTTATCATAATATTTGGATAAAATAATAAAAATACTCTTTAACCCTTACAATTAACCTTTGATTTTGATAAAGAAATGAAATTTTAAATTTAACAAAAAAAAATTTATCATTTCGGTGGACCTTGAGTCGGGGAAATCATCCTTCAACCTTTTTAATTTTAGAGTGTAGTGCGTAGATTTAAAAACACATGTTTAAAAACTTCAGGCTTTAGGTGGTATTGAGAGGACAGACGGCCCAAGTCCATTGAGAAAGGGAATTTAGAACCTGCTTGTTAGTTTTTTGCAGCCTGCCTATTTTAGCCCAATTTAGTGGGCAGTCCTAGCACACAGCCCACAGAAGCCCAACAGGTAGTCTCTATTGTCCAGCTCACAAAATGGAGCAAGGAGGTAACCCAATTCCAGCCAGGTCCCAGAAGAAGCTTTTGTGCAGACAAATGGAGAAGCCCTGGCAAGAACTGGATTCGAACTGAATTAAATATAAATATTATATATATATATATATATATTCAAATTCATTTATTATAATTTAATTCATACTTAAATTTGTATTTGTTAAATATTTTTATAATAAAATTTGAGTTTATATTTAGATTTGAGAATTGATTTTGTACTCGGATAATTAGTTTGGATTCGAATAATTAGTTTTAAATTTATTTGGATTTGAATAATTCAAATAATTAGTTTTAAAATTTGAGTTTATATTTGAATTCGAATAATTATTTTAAATTTATTTAAATTAAATTAAAAAATAAATTTAAATATATTCAATTTGAATCAAATCTGAGAACAATGTATCCTAAATATAAAACTTATCATGCATGATTTCAATTATGAAAAAAAAAAAAAAGTTTAAAACTTATTCATATATAAACAGTTCCATTTAAATTTATTTTTTGATTAAACGATGCACTTTCCTCATTGCCCCTATGGATTCACTTTATTTAAGCTTCTACCCTCTACCTTAAGTTCCCGTCAGTCTGGGACTTGATTTCTTCCCCACTAACACCAACTACCACAAAAAAAAAGAATTATTTACTTACACTTCAATCATTCAAGTTCATGGCTCGAGGCTCCTCTCAGTCGCAAACAACCACCTCAGCCTCTGCCTCTCGTGCAGGCGTCATAGCCCCGCGCGGCTCGGCTGCTGCCACCGCCGGGATGCGCCGCCGCCGGGTCACCAGTTCGTCTGGAGGTGGATCCGGTTCGGTAGGGGGCGCTGGAGCGAGCTCTAATATGCTCCGTTTCTACACCGATGATGCGCCGGGACTCAAGATCTCGCCGACCGTCGTCCTCGTCATGAGCCTCTGCTTCATCGGCTTCGTCACCGCTCTCCACGTGTTCGGCAAGCTTTACCGCGCTAAAACTGCAGCCTGATGATCGTGTGTTCGCTTTTATGATCTCGGTAACGCAATGTTTCCTAACTTCTCCTGTTTGGTATCTGCTTGTAAATGATCGAAGGGCGGTAGTTTTTTATTCTGATAATTGGATTTTGTTTGGATAATGTTACTTTCAAGAAAAGTATCAGGATTTGGTACTTAAATTGCCATATTAATTTAATTTGGGTTAATTTCATCCCTTTTTTAGAAATTATCGGTTTACTGGCTAATCTGATATAGCAAACAGTTTTATGCAATTGACTGGCGGAGTTTCATGTCAATAAATTTACTTTATGGTTTTCGATACTTGTAAGATGCTGAGTGATCGAAATTTGGGTCCTTAGAAGCAGGAAGTTACAACTCATGAAGAGCTCACTTGGATAGTTCATTAGATTAACAGAGTTTAGCTTAAGCAACTTTCCATATATTGTGGAGGACAAGGATGTCAGTTAGAGAGTTCATCTCATTAAGAACGTTATTAGCTGCTAATATCTCCTTTCATTCTTTTTCTCTTAGAGAAGAGTTCCACTGAGCGGATCCCCTGGTGTAAACTTAGGCAGAAACCTCTTTAAAGTTCCGGAAAAGTGTCATAAACCTCTTTCAAATTCTTCCTCATTAGAGTTTTCAGAAATCTATATTTCTTTGGCTCTATTTTCTCTATAAACTGAAGAAACAAATTTCTTTTTATTTTTCTGTTCGAATTTAAGTACACACAGTTCAAAAACTTCCAACTGTGGCTAAGTAGAAATAATGAGAAAAAGTTGTATTTTCTTTGTTAGATATGAAACCAATTCTTCTAGAATTATGAGTTTGCTTGTGGGAAATATGTTCCCTTATTTGTTTGTTAGATTGTCCAATATTATATATGATTTCTAGAGATCATCGATTTCGTGTCTAGGCAGGGAGGGACACATGAGACATAGGGAAGGGAGAATTTTCTTTTTGTGCTGATTTTTTTCTTGGGAATGTTCGCTTTAGAGATAGAACTTTTGAATCATTTACTTGTATTCGTTCATCTATTGGTGTTCAATATTCAATGTGGTGCACTTAATTAATTTATGTTTAGGCCAGAACCAATCGTGTTGCGGTAGCAACAAAGCTATGAGTGGAACTGGACACTTTGTCTTTTCGGTTTTGGAATATAACAGGTTGCAGAAGCAACCATCAACAATTGAAAAGCCATTGTAGTTTATATTTCTCTAAATCTTTAAAGATTTGTTAGGTTTTGGACTTTCTTCCCATGAATTCTGCTCTCTTGACATGAGTTGCTTCACTAAATTTATAGAGATGTTGCATTAGAATCCAAGAAAATTTGTGTCATCACATTAGAAAAGCGATGAATGAGTGAGAAATAGTGACAGGGGGAGACAGAACTATTGACTGGCTGCCATGGTAAGAGCTACTTTTATGGTGCTTGAAAAGTTGAATTATTATGAGTAAATTTTGATACAGATGGGTGAGCATTTCACCCTATTCCGAAATGATACAAAATTGAACTCTTCATACCAGGAATGTGCATCTATTAAGTGTTGTTTTGGACCGTTGACCTTAAACACTTGGGTTCGTTCTGTCAAACAAAACATTATGAAATCTAGGTTCCATTGAAGTATAAATGTAGAACGAAATCTAGTTTGATACATAAGAATCAATCATTTAGCATGGTGGTTATCATTATGAAGAAGATTAAGAGCAAACTAAATGTTAATTCGATCCAAGAAAGAAAAGATGTCTAAGAAGAATTTATGAAGGCCGGTGGAAGCTCAATCTGCCCAAGCCACTCATTTGGTGATCCGTTAAGCTCGACTCCATTATTTGGGTGTAATTCAATTATTTAGAGTCTAAGTACTCAAATCGTAGAGAAGAATTTAAACGAGAATCAAATATGTTCATATGGGATCAATTAACGAAGGAGACAAGCTTATGAAAAGGGCGGCTCCAGAATTTTCTCTTCCGGAAAGTGAAAGGTTGTTTGTTTCAGTAAAGATGGTAAACTTTTAAGGGACATGACCCTATGCTAAATAATATGCCCATCATATTATATATACAAAATAAAATATTATTATCTTGTAATCTTGTATATATTTCCATGTAAATGGCAGCCAAGTGTAAACTATATATAAATGGCCAATCTCTTTCATTGAAATAAGAGATGTTGAAGTTGAATACTAAAAGCCCTTGAGGGAAGTCTTCCCCAAGATTTGGCTGTGGAATCCATAGCTGCTGCGTTGGAGAATCCCTGGCCGGTGGCATTAGATCTATTTGGCTCCTGTCTTCATTTATCATATTTTATTGCTTTTGTATTTTGAGTGTTGTTGCCATTTAGAAGTATTTTGTGGGCCCTTTTGTTGAATTGAGTCGTGCTGGTTGTGTTCGCCGATTCGGTTCCATTTCGGGATAGTTTTGTTATTTTGAATTCTTCTTCTTGTTCGAAACTCATTAAAAATTGAAAAAAAATTATATTTTTATAATCAGCAAGTGTTTCTTACAAAAATGCCCGACATAGAGTCAATTATATTTTTAAAATCAACGAATACTCAATTATAAAAAAATAAAATAAAAAATCTAAATATATGAATTTTAAATAAAAATAATAATATTTTAAAGTATTGAATTATTATTATTTTTTAATGAAATGATCAAACTTTATTTTTTTTATTTAAGGAACTGATTTTTTGATTTTTTTATTGAATAGATTAAATTTTTATTGCTGATTATTGAAAGTATTAAATTATTATCTAATTTCAAATGGTGTTAAATATGATTTATATGATTATTATTCATTAAAATATTTACGTCATTTTGTTTAGTAAGAAAATTTAAATGAAAAAATATATATATTTATAAAAAATAATAGGAAACAAAATGTAAAATCGATAAATATTTTTCAGTTTAATTCCAAATAGATAGTATACATTATAAAAAAATTGTTGGCCATACAAAGTTTTCGGAAAACTTCATTTCAAAGAAAAAAATAAAGTTTGGCAAATCAAAATTGTCCACCAAAAGTTATTTTAATCATAATTTTTTTAATTTAAAATAATGTGTTTAATTTTTAAGGTTGCACCCGTTTTTGTAATATACAAAATTTGATTTAAAAAAAAAATTCGATAATGGGGGTAATGTGTTATATAATAATCGTAATATACGTGTACATTGTACGGTCGGGGAATGCTCTGAGAAATACGAACGGCTCATATGCCATGATGGTTTGTTAGAGACGCCTTCCGTTCCCCTCCAAAATACATGGATGGTATCAATACGACTGATCTGTGCATGTTGAACCGCGCGAAGAGAAGAAGACCGTTAAAATAGTCGATGCTGTCATCTCCTTCCGCTTCGCTCAACGGCTTGTTTTTTTATCTTTCTCCCAAGATAGAAAATAGCAAAACAATGATGCGAAATCAGAGGCGGAAGGAATTCCATTTCTCTTCAGCACCGGAGAAATCAAAGGGGGAGAGAAAAGAAGAATGAGCGTGATCGACATCCTCTTCAGAGTTGACGAAATTTGCAAAAAGTACGAAAAGTATGATGTCGATAAACAGTGCGATCCAAACTCCCAAGCCAATGATGCTTTCGCTCGCCTTTATGCTGCTGTTGAAACCGAAGTCGACAAAGCTCTTCATGTTTGAATTTCTCCTATTTATTTTTATTTTTTTGCCTATATTATTTTAGTTGTGTTTTCTTGCTGATAAAATTTGTTAAATGGAAGTAAAATCAGATGAATATATGTTTGGTTACTTAAAGTACGTTTGATAAACAACCGAAAAAGATGCTCTCTTGCAAAGCATTTTAACATGAAAAGTTTTTTATTTATTTTTTCCCCTTTTTCAATTCTAAGTTGGATTAAATTCATTTCCTAAAGAGTTGTTAAATTGAGCAGAAAGCAGAAGCGGCTTTGAGGGAAACAAATAGGGCAGCTGCTGTTGCAATGATTGCGGAGGTTCGTCGGACCAAGGCTCGATTAAAGGAGGAATTTCCTAAGCTGCAGAAATTGGCACGCAAGAAAGTAATTATTATTTCTATCATTATTTAGTCATTAATTCTTTGAATTATACTTGCTGAATGAGAAGATTAAGAGCATTTCAGGATGTTAACGAAAGTGTAAGTTTTGGTCGTGGACGGTAGCTAGTTGGTAAGATCTTTGTTAGGCCAAGGTCTGGATTGTGGAATGGTGGTAAAATCTAAATTTAGATTTTTTTTTAATTAAGAAATTGTTTGTATTTAGTTGAAAGAAATGATTTTAACCGTTTGTTTTTATTCTTCTTGTATTTTATGATGTTGTGAAATCAAAATCAAAATTTTGATTTCAACTGTGTTTGTTTTTTCTTTCTTGTAATTTAAGATGCTATGATATTCTGATAATGACTGCACAAGTGATCTAAAATTGTATCACATAGTTTAGCTTTATTAAATGTATTGGTAATTGCTCCTGGAACATGTCAAATTTAGATGCATATCCATTACCCTAATGTGTGAGATAGGAGTGTGGGACAAATAACCATGACTGAGAAAACATAGCACTATTTAATGATATTCAAATTAAATAAGACAAAAAACTAAAAATCTCGCAAAGGTTAGATGTAAAAGACAAAAAAAGGCACTCTGAAGTAAGTAGACTTGGAGCTGGAGACAAAAGCGGGCCTGATTCACTACTTGCATTAGTTGAATATCTTTCCTGGAGTTCATGTATCTTATTAACAAAAATTAATAACAAAAGACAATGAGAAAAGACAGCAATGTTTTAATTTGTTGATTTTTGCATCAGTGTTAATTACTAGAAAATAGGTCAACCTTAAAAGAGGGCAAGCTGTTAATAGAGAGAAAGTGTGGTTGATTAAGCACTACAATTTTAAATTGGAAAGCATTTTTAATTTCAGAATGTTATCCAGAGTTTATAAAGGAGAATTTTTTTGTGCTATGCTTGGCAACACCAATGAATATGCATGTGTTAATTTCTTGCTCTCTTTGTCTGCTTTTACCGGTATTGCATCATTGTAGTAAAAAAGGCTCTGTGACTAGACCTTCATTGTGCTGCCTCATCGTTGCGTCCATGAATTGTAGTGTTTTCTTCTTGTTTCTTGTATAACATATGCACAAAAGGATCATTTTTTTTTTAACACATCTAGTGTGTGAAATAGTATAATTTGTTACAACTGAGATGTCAGCAGTGACACTGACCTACATCTAATTTTAGCTAGGTACTAATCTCTTGTTTATGTTGGTCATAATCTTGCCACCTTAACCTTTGAGGGATGAAGAGCAGAAATAAATGTATCATCGAATGGTGGTTTCACCAAGGTGTCTATTTCCCTCTTTATAAGGTATTCCTTGTATGCCAGATCATGAGCCCCATCACTGAATTGCAACATCTACCAGAACTATAGTCTTAGAGAATGTTTCAGAGGCTACCAGCCTCTGCAGCATCAGATGCTAATCTTGATGTGAGATTAACACTCCATGGAGAAGACTATAGATGTGAAGAATAACTCTAGTAATTCTCTTGTTAAGCTTATGGTGAAGCTTTATGAAATACATCTTAGTAAGTTAAAAAAAAAAAAAAAAAGAAAATGACAAGGAACATTTCATTGAATATTCTTCTCATATATGCATAGCTGTCATGGGCATGATATCACCATCTTACAAATTAGCCCAAGTTAGTTATAATCTCTGATTGTCTTCCATATATTCTTGAAAGGTTTATTCATCTTCATTTTATTGTGTATCTTGTTTAAATTTAACTTCTTCTGATCAGTTATGCAATTATGACTTTAGCAAAGATGTTCAGAACTTTAATTTAGTATTGTTTTTGTATATTTACAGGTCAAAGGGCTGTCAAAAGAAGAACAAGAAGCTCGTGATGATATGGTCCTTGCTCTTTCAGAGAGGATTGACTCCATACCAGATGTGACCACAACTGCAACTAATGCAACTGGGGGATGGGAAACTTCATCATCTAATAAAAAAATACTGTTTGACTCATCAGGTGTTTACTGTGGTTGTGCTTGTGCTCTTTCTTTGATTATGATTCTTTTGAGTTTTAGCTTTTCAATTAAATGCTAATGTTTAAAAGATGCATAATTTGATTGCTGGGAACAAATCATCAGATGGTAACTTTAGCGGTGCTTTCTTCCAACGAACTGAAGAATCTGATCAATTTAGGCAGGAATATGAAATGCGGAAAATGAAACAGGCATGTAAGATTCCTAATCATTTCATAAAATTTATGTACATGTATATAGATACACATAAATGCATGTTTATCATATAATTCTAATATAACAACGTAAACCTTATTTGATTCAATGCCATTGATACAGGATCAAGGTCTTGATATTATTTCAGAGGGTTTGGATGTTTTGAAAAACTTGGCGGATGATATGAATGAGGTTTGCCACATTGCATGAAGTAAGATTGTGACACTATCAGAAGAAAGTGCAAATTAATAATTTAATTTGATGTTTTCAGGAATTGGATAGGCAAGTTCCATTAATTGATGAAATTGATACAAAGGTGAGAAGTTATTCACTTCAGTCATGAAATTTCTCTATTATATCATGTATTATATCCACTCCAGGCAAACAAGGTTAAAAAAGATCATATAAATGAATTACATAGTTCTGATTCGGTGCTTTTACAGGTGGACAAGGCAACAGCTGACGTAAAAAATACTAATGTGAGGCTCAAGGAAACTCTTTATCAGGTAACTGATCTAAATGGTTGTTTCAAATATGTATTTCCTTCCACACACTTTACCAAGATTCATTCCAGTATCTGGAGATGTCTTGGTCCGGTATAAACCTCTTTTGCTTTTATACCAGGTGAGGTCAACTCGGAATGTATTCATGGACATCATTTTGCTGTGCGTATTACTGGGGATTGTCTCCTATTTATACAAGTAAGCTCCATAATCTTCTCCTTTCTTCCTTTTGAGATTGCAATGATGATTTGAGATGTATATCTCATTTAATTACAGTGTCTTTTCCTGTGTCCTGTGCAAATGGTATATATTTTTGATTTCCTGACTGAGCATGATTTAGCTGATCTTATATTATAGATATAATTTGAGCTAAGAGTGTGCTGGCCAAGAGAAATGGAATGTGGTTTGCTAGTTGCCTAAGTGAATTTATGGCATCAACAACCTGAAACATTGTTTTCAGTTGCATTATAGAAATATTTTTTTTTTTTGGTAATTACATTATAGAAATATTGCTTGACTCTAGATGACTGAATATGAAGTTTTTATTTTTTATTTTATTCAAATTTTTTTATCCAAATTTTTGAATCTCTCTCTTTCTAGTGCAAAAGCTATATTTATTGGTTTTCCTACTCCTTGAGGGGCTTCTTGTTACAGGAGCTCTTTTTCTTTCTCTTCTTCCTCTGTTTTTTTCCCAAGTCAACATTTACTCTGCATGTGTTGATCTGGGTCATTGTATTTGCAAAGTCTTCGCTTAATATAGATCTTTAACTCACTGCTATAAGCAACTATATAGTAAAAAACTACCTCATAGTTTAGGCTGTAGTAATCCTAGCTTTTCATGTTGTTTTAGTCAAGGTTTCTCCTGGCAATAGTTCCTTAACTGTTTGATAATTTTGGTAATTTTTTTCTCTGTTGTTGGGGATAAATCCCCTGAACCTGAAGTGTGGATAATATGTGATAATAAGCAGTTGATGCCCCTATAAATTAATTAGATTAATGATAGAGCAATCGAGAGGAAAACTTATTCGAAAAGGGATCGCTTCTTCCTGCTGTAGGAAAAGAAAATTATATATATAAACTTATTTGAAGATATGTGTGTCCAAAAAATATTTGATTTATTGCTCCAATTAGAGAGATCCGACGCAGAAGAGCTTGTGGTAGTTGCTAATTCTGGATTTCTTAATTGATTTTTCTCTATGATCTTGTGTATTGACATTTTTCATTGTTGTTGCAGTGTACTGAACAATTAATATGAAAGTCTTTGCACAACAGCCATTTTATCGAAGTGTTTGACTGGAATATATATTCTCTAACTGTTTGAGGGTTGTCAATATCACTTTCAACAGCTTCAGTTCATCTCTGTTTGCTTGGTATAGTTTTGCCACTGGGATTAAGTACTCAAGGGGTTCTTATAAAGTCATTGTTACTCTCACTGCTGTCATCTAATTCTTAAGCAAATAGAGAAAGATCAAGATGTAAATGGTGCTATAATTATATTACAACAGTTTCATTTTCTGATATTGCTTTTCAAATTCTTTTCATCCGTAACCAGAAAATAAAATGCATTTTAGTTATGAATAATATTACTATACTTAGTGGCTTTTTTTTTCAATTGATGTATATTGATATGATTGAGGTCTTATATAATTTAGTGTCCTCATTTACATTTTATGCTGTACGGTGTGACTATCGACATAAAGCCTTAATGAGGAACTCCATGCAGACTTTGCCACGGTAAATATTTACCTGTGAAATCAAATTCATTAAGCCCCTGTATATCTGTGATTTCATCATAGACGTTAGGGTAGATGTCTTCATGATATTGGGTGTGGTAGTTTATGTAATTGTTAGGGTGTGTCTTGTTTAGTGGAAGATCTTCATTCATGCTGTTGGATAAGAGAATATTTTCATATCTGTTTTCCTCAACACTAGGTTTTCTCTTCAGTGGATCGAAATAAGTCTCCAAAGAAGAAACTGTTAATGGGAATTTTTCAATATTGTCAGAATGACCACAGCCCTCGTAAACCAAGGTAAAACTGTTGCCATTGTTGCTGGTACTGGTAATAGTTTGATTGGGAGGTAGAGGTTGATTAGCGGGCAGTCTCTGTATAGACAATGTCATGTCAGTGTTGCGGTCTGTGTATGTAGGGCATGCCAGGTCAATCTTGGGCGAGTATCCGGCGGATAACTCTGCCTTCTGAATGTCATGAACTTGGCTTGCACTCCTTGGCATGTTGCTTTTTAGTCTAACCCGGCATAGAACCCAGTCATCCAACTATGAAAAACAAGCAACAGTCTTTTTCATGCAAAACAAAAAGTATAAATCTGCCTTCTTTCACATATTGAAGGATATAATAGAAAATTTTATCTGCAATCACTGCCATTTACCATTTAGTGATATGCATTGACTCTCATGGATTCTCTTAACCTCGAAGGTTTAATCATGGAGTCAAGTAGTCTATACCCGTTCATCATCTAGTCAGTTTTGACTCCCTTGGGTGGATGGTAAAAGACGAGAGCTTTCTTGACTCCAAGGTTCTTTCCTCCGTAAGAACTGAAAATAGGTTTGTCAGTACCAGTAACCTGAACCGCCAGCCCTGTTTGGCCTGTCTCCATTTGGGTATTTCCTGTCTCTTGGACTGAAGAAAAACCATTCATCTTCACCAAACAAAGCCTTATCTGCACAAATAAACACAATAAATTTATAACATATTATCGAAAGTCCCTAAACAGATGGAATTTATATAAGCGAGATGGGGTTCAGTAAGAACCAATTTGGTAGCTCCCATGGAATATACTTTTGCCCAAATCTATTTCAGCAATTACTGATGCTGGAAATGGACGTAAATGTCACTTTACATACGAACAACTTCATAAATTCCTCAGGAAAGCAACCATATATGGCTTTTACTTGTTGAAATTGACATTCCAACCGTCATGGAAGTAGGACGCATTCAAACAAAGAGATAACCTTGATAAAAATTTGTGAAAAATTGCAGCTCGGGATTAAAGATGGTTGACTTCCAATTAACTAAGAAAGTTCAATGGTGCATGCTATATTGGTCCCAGAAAATGGCTGTATTCTATGAGGAGTTTGCAGTTTAAAGTCAATTTTTGAGTGCAGACAATAAATTAAGTGATCAGTTGCATTAAAGTAACTGGCTCTGAGTCTGAATCAACCCATGCATCAAATACGACATCACATTAAGCTGATGAGGAGAAGATGCAAATGTGCTGTTTTTGGCTGTATTAATCTCCAAATACATAGTGTTTTCTCCGAGCCAAACTCTTTGGAGAAGGCAAGACATATAGTAATGCCAACATATTACAACCAGAATTTCACTACCTTTCCTTGTCTCTTAACTTTCTCCATCAAGTTTCATCCTTCATGTATCTACCCTGCCCATGGATCTCTATTCAAATCTTTTCTACATGCATGGATCCCAGACTTTTCCCATGCTTTGTTTCAGATAATTAACACCGATGTCAAGTTTATATTTCATCTTTTATTCACTTTAGATTTGGTATTATAATAATATATATAGGAACCCTTTTGAGAGAATCAGGGTAATGAATTATATTGTCCACATGCTAATGCATGCTTCAGATAGAAAGAGAAAGAATAAAGATATATACATATATGTATATAATGATGTAAAATAACAGTGACGAAAAGGTAGCCTCTTCGATGAAAACAAACCGATGTTACCCAGGTGTGGATTTGTTTTGTAATAGATTAAAATTTAGAAGAGAGGGAGAGAGAGACAGCATCAGGTTTAAATTTTGAAGCCTATCTGGTGCAGAAAGTTTTGATGTCACGGGTCCAACCTTGTTTCAATCGATTCAATTTTGTCCTTTTACGTTCAACAAGATACGAATCCAATGTCGGAGATTTAATTTGTCTTCTATTTCTGTACCAAAACAAACTTAATTCATTTCTTCATCTTGTTATGAACGTCTGTGGGACATACATACATACATACATACATACATTTTGCTGCATAATTTATATATTTAAATAAGGCCATTCACAGATATCTATCCATATGGGAATTCATGAGTACATTGGCAACAAATAGATTGGTTCCAAATCTTACCAAATTTATCTTAACTAAAGGAAAATAAGTTTCAGCAATATGAATAGAACTTAATATGCTTTCATGGAGAAGAAATGATGTTCGTTTATGGATGATCAACATACATCACAAGCTAAAGCTTACAACAACTTGTAAACTTTTGATTGAAAGTCAAAAGTCGGACAGGCATTATTTTCCCTCAAGTTGGAAAGTGATATTGCTGCAACCACTCGAGAAACACGAGTTGGAGAGCTGTGTAAAATGTGGGAATTAATGTATGATGTATACTGCCTTGCCTTGTTTGGTTTGGTAGTCACATGTGACCCCCATCTTCTATGTCACGTCACACCCAAATTAACTTTCTTGCTTTTAATTGCCAACAAATAACCAATCTTCTAGTTTTTACTTATTTATATGTATATATATATAATGGAATTTAGAGATTAATATACATGTGACACTCTTTTAAAAGATTAAAAAGATCGACCTTTCCAAACCCAAGAAAAATCAAACCAAGATTTTAGAGGTTTAAACAAACCACATCATTTAGCATCGGGACAAGATTCAATATGAGGAAAAATAAAATTATAATAATAGGTAATAATTCTTCACATGACCAAGAGAATTTGGTTTTGGGAGTTTGTGTGTACTTTCAGAGACCGATAAGAGAGCATCATGTCCAGAGGAACAAACATCCGAATGCTTAAAGCCAAAAGTGGTTGGATAGAATATTATCAAGAATCGTATTTTCTTCATGAAAGCAATGTTGGAGCGTAATAACCCTACTTCAATATTATATAAAGAAAACACAAGACCATCCAACAAAATCACCAGGGCTTTTTTTTTTTTTTCCCTATTGTTTTCTCAATTATTTGATATTATAGAACTAGATGGGACCCAATGAAATTCTTGAATTATTCACTTACTGTCCTTCAATGAATTAACAAGGTAAAATAAACATTTCCCGAGCCATGCCATAGAAATAACCAACTTGATTCTCAATCCTCTATATATATCTATGTGACAGACTTTCGACTCTCTAAAGAACAATTAATTTCAAACAATACCATAAACTAGATCCATACACTAATATTTCATAGAGTTCAAGCCACAACATGAAGTTAGACCAATACCCATTCAATATATGTCATGCCACAAAGAAAATAGTCAATTCACATAAATAGGCATTTAAATTTAAATCAATTCAGAATTTAGCCCAGTAAAAATAAACAAATCTTATGATCTTGTAGGTGGAGCAATATTAGCATCGAGAGTTAAAATGTAGCAATAAAAAGAACAGGCTCAATGTGAACCTCAGGGAACCTTTCACGTATATGACTTCACTGTCATTTTTTAAAACTAATACTTTTTCCCTTGCATTATGCATGATATGTGGGTCGGATCTCCCTGTCTAAGCAGTTATCATATGAGGATGAAAACTTTACGATTTCTTTGTGTCAGAGTGAGTAATACCTTTCACATAAAGGCGTACTTGATCAGATTTTCCATATCCTAAGATTTAAGCAAAAAAAATATCTTGAGCTTCAGGATGCCTTCCCATCTCTGGACAATGAAAAGTAATACTCCCAGAAAATTTTCGATTGAGCTTCCATTCAACCAACATTATCAAGTCATGACCCACCCCTCAATAATAAATTTTGACTGCAAATGAGAAATATGCATAACAATTAGTACAATCATTTTCAATAGAAAGAACAATATCAAGAATGAAAAGGCAAGTATCTTATAACAAATTCTCAAGGTCCCACATGTTGTTCTTAATTGCCTCCAGCATCTTCTTATACATGAGATAATTAATAAGTTAGGGGAGGAAACATAGAATTATGAGCTTAGATTCAAGGGTAAATGTTCTATTTGTTTATTATAATATTCATCAGGAAGCCCAATGAGCTGCAGTTTCATTATTAATCCCACAGAAAGCAATTCTCCCCTGATAACCCATGAATGATGACTGCTGCGGGACCTAATAAGGATTTTCTATCCTTTTAAACATACCACTAACAAGAAATTAGATATAATAAAAAAAAAAAAAAAAACATATATAGCTAAACTGAAAAGAATGTAGACATGCCTTTAAATACTGCGGGGACTAATATTCAAAGGAGCTATTTACAAAAAAGCTATCAATCATCTCACCTTCATCTAGAATATCCATCAGCAAATGAGGTCGAGTCTTCAGAACTGCTACAACCAGAGTACTATCCAGTCCAAATATGCCATTGGAATCGCTCTTCAGAATGCCTATAGTCTCCAGGGATGCGAACGAGTTTGAGGTTGCAGCAGCACCTGTAGCTGAGCCTAATGCCATTGTCAAGAACAAAATGAGTTAGCGCTTGAAGGTTTCCCTCGTTAAGGATGCAGAGTCAGAGTTCGATAAGTCTGAATGGGGCCTTTAATTTGCCCAGGAAGAAGGCAGAGAAACTGCAAAACACTGTTTTAAAAACTATAACTAGTTTTGCCCTTTTGCTTGATCATGGTGGACTCCTGTATGTACAGCCGAATATGCATCAAAACTCCAACAACCAAAAAAAAAAAAAAAAAAAAACAAACAAACAAACAAAACAAAACAAATGAACACTAATTCGACGATTTAGGCATCAATGAGATAGATCAATAAATTAAGGAAAACAGAAATACATTATAGAGACAGGCAAACAAATCCATATTCAGAGTCTCTAATTCAAGTTACCTATAAATAATTATAACAAAATTCTCAAATTTCAACATCAGAGCAGCCATAGACATTGAAATATTACCAACAAATTGAAAAAAAAAAAAAAAAAGAACATTAAAAACTTAACCTAACCCACTAGTTAACATAGGCTGTTTATTAAAAAAAAAAAAAAAAAGCGTGCTATTTGATTTACCTCACTGAACAAGAGATAAAAAATAATAATAATAATAACTGACCTGAGTTTTTGTGGGTTCAGTAAAAGCTGAGAATTGTGAAATTTTCTCGGGAATCTGACGTTTGAAAAACAAAGAAAAAAGCGGGAAATTTGATCTGTTCAGAGCTAGGGTTTGGGATTGGGAAGTCAACAATTATTCTGAGAGAGGAACGACGGAAATGAGTAAGGGCGGGAAGTAGCTTGGCTGCACTGAAACTCGTCACCGAGAAACGATGTCGTTTCCGAAAATACCATTATTACGTAATTAACAAACTTTGAGTAAATATCAAACGTTTTAAATATCTTTAAAAATAATGTCTATTTTTTTGTAAAAAATAACCACTTCACAGTGAAAGGACTAAAAAGGACCATGTCCAGATTACAAGAATAAATTGTTTATACAAAATTGGTCACAAGTTGTTGATTATGACATAAATATCTCGATTAATGAATAACTATGAGAATTAATGTATGATTTCTATAAGAATATCATGGAATCTAATCTTCACATTACGTCCATTAAGAGTCTTCTCTCATGACTCAGCATATTTTATATATAATGAAATTATGTTAACAAGGAACAATAGGGCCAAATTACTATGTCACACCCAAACTTTGATGAATGATTTCTTATTATTTAAAATAAATGTTTTTTTTTCACCTATTTATGGCCTTAATTGATGTAAACTGTTCTGGTTTCATTATAAATTATTAGCTTATATTTTTAATAAAATTATAAAACTATTTTTAATACTTAACATAACTATTAATATTCAAATATTTTATTTTTACTAAAATTATAAAAAATACCCAAGCTAAATTTAAATATTGATTATAAAATAGTTACATTGTTTAATTATTTTTTCAAAATTTTTACTACTTCTACTTTTCACCCAACTTCTCTTATTTTCAATGTCACCATCGCTCGCGATGTTATCTTTTGGTTGTCATAATAATTAACTTTAATATTGTTTTATTATTTTATCATTATCATTACGATACTATTATTTAATCGTTATCGTGATTAATTCTATTATTATCAAAAGTTCTATAGTATTATCCCACCATTATCATGTTGGCGTCCTCACACCACCAAAAAAAGGTATCATTATCTTATTTTATCATTTTTTAAATTTGTTCCATCATTTTTTACAATTCCATTAATTTGGATGGTTGAATTTATAGTTGAAATAGTAGAATTGACAGGTAGATTGAGCTCTAAAATATCTACTCTTCTGCCATTGTAATGCGAATCCCCAAATGGTTGGGTTGGCATGTCAAAGCAATTGAAAGAGAAGCGAGAAGCAATAAAAAGTATTTATGAAAAAATATTGTTTTGTGTATTGTTGAAAATTGTATTTTATGCGTGATATGTCTAGAGATTGTGAAGAGGAAGAAATGTTTCAAGTTTTATATATAATGATTTTAATATGTGATTTTTTTTTTTTTTTTTTTGAGAAACAAAGTTGAAGAAGGAGAGGGGGAGAATTAGAGAGAAATCAAAAGCCATAAGATTTGGTAGAAGCGGAGAGAAAATTAAGCACCTAAAAAGAAAGGTATAAGAATTTGTTCAAGTGTATTTTTACATATTTATTTATATATATTAAGACATTTTACAATTTTAGAGAATTTTAAGTAGAAAAGCATGTTTAATTAATAATGACTTACCGTGAAAAAATTATTTATTTTGGGTAGGAAACGATGATTTGGCGAAAAAAAAAAAAAGTATTAAAGAAGAATTAAAAAAGTTCAACCAAGGGGAGCGAATTTCTAGAGATGTGTGTGTGAGTCAGAGTGAAGGAGGGAGAGAGAGAGAGAGCGTCTCGTGGGCTAAATTGGAAGAAAGCAAGCAGTCACCTCATCTCATGTCTTTGTTTTGTATCTAAAACTTTATCATCACTGCCAGTGTATCGTGGGGTCCTAAATAAACCAATTCAGCCACTCGCCTCTCACGGACGGCAATCCTCCCAATATCTTTTCACTTCACCATCCTTTTTACAATCATGGCTTCATCATTTTTACCTCCTCAATGCCCTCCCTTGCTGTAAAGCTCTCTCACTTTTTCTCCTTTTTCCCAAATCAACCTTTCGTACCATTCTCTTCCTTTCTCTCTCCCTCTTCTCACTTCTGCATGCAACATACTGGAATACTAACTTTTTGGTATATTGACTGTGGCTAGATAGATTCATCGAATTTTTAACAGTTTCTATCATGTGCACATAATGTTCTAACGCTGGTATATATAAATCCTTTATTTCTTATGTAATCTGTGATTAATTGTGTATTTATATTTATATATATATAATATAAGATGGTGGTCCAGTGAGTCTATGGCTGACTGACTTTCAGAGAAGCCGTGTAAGATAAGAAGAGAGAGAGAGAGAGAAAAGAGACAGAATATTCTCTCTAGGTTGCTTTCTTTTTGGTGTTTTCTTCAGCGTTTCAACGAAGTTTTTTTTTTTGGCAAGAAGAGTCTAGTTTCTTGAGTTAGAACAAAATTTTCAGTTACATTTTCTTTAATTTGAACGCGTAGAGAAAAAACTTTGACAAGTATTCTGAGACTGGGAAAAATCTTGGGGTTATATTTTGCCAAGAAGCTTTTGTTTTTTTTTTTTGTTTTGGTAGGCTCTGATCTCAGCTTCTCACTTAGTTTCTTCTAGTTTACTTAGTTTGGGACAAACCCAGCAGTTACTTGTGTTCACTTTCAAAATGATTTCTCAAGATCGTCTTTCTGCTCCTTCTACAATTGAAGCCTTTATTCAAGAGCCCAACTCAAACCCTAACCCTAATACAAATCAGTTGAAGAGAAAGAGAAATTTACCGGGTAATCCAGGCAAGTATATATATCCTCACATCCATAATGTTTCTTCTTCTGCATGTTTGTTTATTTCTTTATTTTGTTAATTTTCGACCTCTTTTTTTTTTTTTTTTTTTGTTTCCTTGACGGGTTCTTTTGTTTCAAACAGATCCAGATGCAGAAGTTGTAGCTTTGTCGCCAAAGTCTCTTATGGCTACAAACCGATTCATCTGTGAAATTTGCAACAAGGGTTTCCAAAGAGACCAGAACTTGCAGCTTCATCGAAGAGGCCACAATCTTCCATGGAAGCTAAAGCAAAAATCAAACAAAGAAGTTAAAAAGAAGGTTTATATTTGCCCAGAAAAGACCTGCGTACACCATGACCCATTAAGAGCCCTAGGTGACCTTACTGGGATAAAGAAACACTACAGCAGGAAACATGGAGAAAAGAAGTGGAAGTGCGAGAAATGTTCAAAGAAGTATGCAGTTCACTCAGATTGGAAAGCTCATAGTAAGATCTGCGGCACGAGAGAGTACAGATGCGACTGCGGCACACTCTTTTCCCGGTAAAATAATCAATTTCATACATCCACCCACACACATATATATATGTTTTTGAAGCATCTTTATTGCTTTAAATTTATTCTTCACTTTATATGATTAGTTTGTTGAGGAATTAAATGCCCCTCACGTCGAGGGGCTTTCATGGTCTTAAGATGAACTTATGCCGCCTGACGAAGTTGTAAAGTTTGTTCTTTCTTTTTCGTTTATTATCAAACAGGAAGGACAGCTTTATCACCCACAGAGCCTTTTGTGATGCTTTGGCTGAAGAAAGTGCGAGGTTTACTCCCGTTTCGTCTACTAATCCAACTTTTAGAAGCGACTTCGGAACAAGCAATAATCCTCATCAAGTTCTCCAATTTTCACCTCTTTTTAGGCCACAGTCTGAAGCACCGGAGCTCGTTGGCAATCTTAGTATCGATGACCAAAAGCCGAGGTTACCACTATGGCTAGACCAAGCCAATTCTCATCTCAACCCAATTGGGAACATGGCTAGCAATTCCAATACTCTTTTGACACCAAACTCCTCAAGCTTGGCTGAGTTGGCAGAAATGGCACCGATGAGTATGTACCCTTTGTCCCAAATGCAGTGGTTCAACAAGTACCCAGAAGCATCTTTTGCAGGAGCTAATCTCTCTGTGTCATCAGCATTACCGCGGGGGCCCAAAGGGGAAGAGGAAAATAAGAGTTCATATACTTTGTCTGAGTCCGTTTCGTCTTTGTATTCGAATAACCAGAGTTACCGACAAGGCCCAGCTCACATGTCTGCCACGGCGCTCTTACAAAAAGCGGCACAAATGGGTTCCACGAGAAGCAACCCGGCAATAAGTAGCAGTACCGGGTTCGGGTTAATGAGTTCTCTATCTTCCTATAACCAGAATACTGAAGTCCACAAGTTTTTCAAGCAACCAAATCACGCTGATCAGAACTTGAACGAGTTAATGAATTCTTTGTCTTCCTCCACACCAGGTTCCACCATAGGAGTTGCTGGAGGGTCTTCTGGAGATCTAAACTCAAGCACCTTAATGACTAACAACAAGAAAGTAAATCATCTATTAATGCCAACAAATGGAAAGGCAGTCGGGAGTCTCAATGGAAGTAATTCAATCGAAGCTGAAAGAAGTTTAACAAGAGATTTTCTCGGCGTAGGAGGTCATGAAGCTGCCAGCAGGCCATTCTCTCAACAAGAACTCGCAAAGTTCATGGATTTGAGCCAGTACAGTGAACACGAGTGAAGTAAAGAGAATTCCAAATACAAAAAGGTTAATTAAGTTAGCACTAGCACATACACACTAAAAGGAAGTTTTTAAGAGAAGTAGAGAGAGCTTAATTAGGATAATGATGAAAGCCTTTTTGTAAGGAGTTGGAGTTGCACTCAGTGGGGGGGAAGCAAGCGAGTGAACTCAGAGGAAAACAGAGAGAGAGAGAGAGAGAGAGAGGAGGGGTGTCGTGGGCAGTGAAGAAGAGCCAAAGGGGGGCCAGTGCATGGTGGAAGAGAGCAGAAAGAGACATGGCAATCAGAGAGGCCTGGGGCCGCTTAGCCATGCACGCAGTTGTAATTTTCATGTTATATCAATTTAGTTTAAATTCAACGTTAGTAGAACATGTAGCTTAAGTTTAGTGTTTACACATGGTGGTGACCACTTGCTGTCTAGTCTCTCTTCGCCTATTCACACGCTGTGACTGACGGCGAATGACGATGACCACTTGAGTTTCAAATAAAAAAGGCACCAGCGGCATGTAGGGCCTCTTCTCTTCATTGACACAACGTGTATTTCTTCATAAAATCACTACACCATGAAGTGGGTTTCAGTTTCTTCCCAATATTACCTGTTATAATTTTAGAACTTTAACTCAGATCTCTTACTTACTTTCTTTCTTTATTTCAATCGAGGATCACTCTTTTTTTTGTTTTTCGATAATTATATTAACCTTTCTAAATTATTAATAATCTAATCATTAGGGAAGTTCGAAGTAATTATTTTTCGTTAGGGGATTAATAGTAGGGACGCTTTATTCCTGTATAAAATAAATGTACCGAAATCTCTCACGCCATTGCTCGATCAATTAA
This sequence comes from Anacardium occidentale, assembly GCA_026122585.1. Taxonomy (NCBI): domain Eukaryota; kingdom Viridiplantae; phylum Streptophyta; class Magnoliopsida; order Sapindales; family Anacardiaceae; genus Anacardium; species Anacardium occidentale. The sequence goes on from JAJEJH010000018.1 coordinate 118,474, forward strand.
TTGTTCTATTCAAGAGCCCTACTTCTGCATTTAGATAATTTAAGAGAGGTTTTGAAATTTATAATGATTGTTACTCAAACTTAAAAAAAAAAAAAAAAAAGCTAATCTTTTGGATTAGATATGAGGGCATTTTTTAAAATTAATATCTCGGACATGGTGTCAAACTTCAAATATGGCAATCTAATGAAGTTGCTTCTACGCTAGGGTATTGCTATTCACAAGCTTCGGACGGTCATAATCATCCAAGGTTCCAAAAACAAAATAAATAAAAGATTTATATATAGTTGTATTCAATTTCAATCCATTTAATAAAAAATACCTTTGACCCTTTATTTCTTGAACTTTACACTTTACTCTCTATATAACTATTTTGAATCCAAGAAAATTGGTGTTTATTTTCCATCTTGTTCCTCTTTGACGTGGAAGATTGTTGTGTCCCAGAGTCTCACATTTGAATAATTAAGGGTAGATCTTGGGTTCGTGGTACGTGAAGGAACTGTTACTCTGCGCATAAAAGGTTAGTATTTAGCGTTAGACGTAAATCTAACACATACAATATTATAATAGGAATAATTTGTTTTGTGTTTCTAATTTCTTTCTTATTTGACTCAATGTGCCTTTGCTATTCAAATTTTAATTTCTTAAAAAAAAAAAAAAAATCTAAAATACATATATCAAGTGTGATGATGTGGCATTGATTGTGCCTTTTTATAATTTTTATCTTACATCAACAACTTACCTCATATATAAACCTATAAGTAATACTATATATATAAACAAATTTTATAAACTTATTTATACAATTTGATATAATAGTATATGTTTATAGTTGATTTTGAAACAAAAGAAAAAATAAATAATTTATATCATTCAAGTATATATTGTCACTTTGATTTGTATAAATAAATTTATTTCTACACAAAACTTTACTCATAAACCCATTGATATTTGTTTTAATAGTCCAACCATTTTGTGCACCTTTTGTTTTCTTTTCATTAAATGAAGGAGTACATATAGCTTGGATGATGGAGATTAAAGCTGAATCCAACAACCAGCTGAATAAAATTGGTGAATACATCTAATTGATTATGTACAATGTTTTTTATTTCCTTAGCCATTGGTTGTCTTCTCGATTTTGATTTGAATTCAATTCGATTAGGATTTGTTTCATGGTTGTACGACTTGGGCTCACGAGCATTTGTCTATAAAGGGTGCACAAGCATACACCCCATAACATACAACCATAAATCACGTCATGAGTTTATGGTTGTGTACCTATGTATGACCATTTCATCGTTAACCTCTAGTTATGTATGCTTGTAACAAATTTATGCACGATCGTGCATCGTCATTTGTAATTTCTGATGTAGCATTTTCTGGTGTTAATTCTCTATTTTAATGCCATAAAAAAAAAAAATCTATGGCATATTACATGCTTTCTATCACAAAATAACCACAAACATATGTACAAAGGCAAATAAAACCTCATAGGAAACTTATACTAATTTTCATGCTTTATAACTTTATAATATATATATACACAATCATACTACCAACACATGTTATAGCATATTCAAAACAAAGTACAATATATCACAATATAATTTATCCTGCTTACCTTTCGTTTGACGTATGCAAAAGACTTTTCATGGTAATAGATGAATCTTCTAATGAATCTTCTTATCCTTTCTAGTGGCTTCAAAAACCCTTTCTTAAACTTCTTTTTGTTTTGTGCATGTTTATGTTGTATGAAATAAAAAGGCATTACTCTCGATCTTCAATGTACTTCCCTTCATATAAAACAACCCAATAATATCACTCACTATTGTGCATGATCTTTGCATAGTTGTTCCAATAATTATTTTTATCCATTTTGTGTTTTATGATGATTGAGAACACGTTCAAATTCAAAATTCATGTTATACAAATTCTTAATCCCTTATCCTATCACATATAGGGTGTGAACTTTCACTGTGCATAGTCATACCACAACTTACATTTGGAGAACTTTGAATTCTCCTCATACCGAATTTGATCATCATACTATCTAATGTCTATATAGGTGTGCATCCTCCATACCCGCAACCATACCACTATTTGTAACAATAATTATCTATACAATAAAGAATCAACAATAATCAAAATGACAAGAGTACCCCTAAGATGCACTTGTGGCTGTAGCACTTAATCCAAAGATAGCATAAGATGTGATGATAGGTATCCAATCTCCCTAAACCTACAATGAGGCACTTAACAGAGCCTTAAGATCTAAGGTGTTTGTCAACTAGGTCTCCCATAAGATAATCTTGATAATAGGATTAGATAGCTTAGTAAAGAAATATAAGGCACAGGCTAATAAAGTAGATAAAGGCAAGAGGCACGTCGAAACCATGAATAAAAAGGACTAGAAGGGCAATAAGAAATAAAGAAGGAATGACACCCGCACATGTCAAAAATATGGGAGACAACATCAAAGAGAGTGCTTAACTGGATAAGGCTTATGTTTTAGGTGTATACAACTAGAACATATGTTAACAAATTGTCCATCAGCCCCAACTAGGGCAAAATAGACTATCGAGGGTGCCAATGCCAAAGTTTACACCATAGTTTAGGGTCAAAGGTATATGAGCTTTAATAGTTTAACAATGAAAACTAGTTTTATTGTGAGTGATCATTATGGTTGTTCAAATGTTAAGTTCTTGCATGGTGGTAATTATACTTGTTTAGCAGCAAATGCTAATGATATGCTAATAGTTTGCAAGGATCCTTAAAGGGAAATTAATGAACAAATTAATATAAGACTTAGGCTATCTAGTAAGATTTTAGGCATGAATATAAAGAGGAATAAAAAGGGAAGGAAAATTGGTTCTATCATAGAATGAATATGCTCACATGGTGCTTAAAAGATTTAACATGTTTGATGCTTGCTAAGTCTGTTAGAACACCTTATGGTAAGATTTGAAGTTGAGTAACTTAATTTTCACAAACTAATGAGGAAAACGAGGAGAAGACTTAAATCCCTTATAGATGCTATTAGAGATTTTAAATATTTAATGTTTTACACTATGCTAGATTTGGCTTTTGTAGTGAGTTTTGTTTGCAAATATATGAGCAATCCTAGAAAGAACCATTACGAGGCAATTAAATGGATTATGAGGTATGTTAAAGGCTTTGTTTCAACTAGAATTGTCTATAATAGATTACAAAATCCAAAGAAATGTATTTTGGGTTGTGTTGTATAGACAAAGAAATTTATGACTAGATTTGTGTTCAGTGTTTAGGAGAATCAAGTTTGCTAGAAGGAAAATTCACAAACAATGATAACTTTGTCAACTGTAGAAGTTAAGTATGTAGCAATTACAAAAACCACAATGAAAGTTGTGGAAGTTGAGCTTGGTTTCGAGCATAAGCAAATTAGATTTAAAAGTAATAGTTAGGGTGCAATTTTTATTTGTAAAAATCAAGTGTTTTATGAGATATCAAAACACATGGATGTAATGTTTCGTTTCATTAGAAACAAGGTTAACAAAGAGATTATTCAAATAGAAAAAAAAAAAATCTTGTAAAAGACAATCCAACTAATATGTTTATCAAGATTATTACCTTGGATAAACTTGTGCTTTATAATAGCATGTTGAAAGTTGAATAGATGAAGAGAATTGAGGAGCGAAAAAAGTATTGTTCCACAATCTAGCGTAAAGGTGGATATTTGTGATGATGTGATTGTGCTCTTTTATAATTTTTATCTTACATGGGGTCAAATTACTTACTCAACGGTTTAATCGATATATCATTCTATTGATATTCATTTTAACAGTTTGACCATTTTATATATTTTCTTTTTTCTCTTTGTCAAATGACTAGGGCAAATGACTTGGATGATGAAATAACTAGTAAACCCTAGACTTTATCATCCAACATATCACATATTTATTCATCGAATTAAAATGAATCGATGATTTATACTAATCAATTTGTTTTTAGAATGAGACGCCAATATGTAGCTAACTCTTGATTGATCTTGTAGTTAATATTTATATTCATTTTACCTATATATATTTTTTAATATTGCATGCTACCTTAAATATAATGTATTTGTTATCAAAAAAATGTATACCATTCATAGAAAGCATCGCATTAAAATGCGGAGTGATGAGACATTGATTTTGCAAGAAATAGAAGAAAAATGTAGTTGTATGACATATATTTCCAATATTGCGTGCTTCCACAAAGATCTAGCGCATTAAGCTTTCATTTTCATTGCCACCCATATCAATTATAAATCACCGTATTTTTTATCTTCCACATGTTGAAAGTTTTTGGGATTTAAAATTCTTTCTGCTTCATTCACTTTAATCTTCACGTCAACCATTATTAATTATGCTATAGTTTACGGTTCTCACAAGTAATAATTTTTTTTCTAATTAATAGTCCGATAATTTGGACCAAAATGAAAAGGAAATAATTTCCACAGAGAAAAAAAAGAACAAGTTATAGCTAGCTAGAGTCCATGCGTAGGATATAATTAATTTGGTTAATCATGGTAATTAAGAAAGAAAAAGAGAGAAGGGAATAGGAATTATTTGAATTTGTTGAGCTAATTTGTCTTGTTTAGCTCGAATTTGGTAATAAAAACTGTAAGGCATTTTTTAGATGTTAACTTGAGCTATGAATTAATTTTAGTAGACTTAAATTTTAACTAAAATTCAGCTTTCCTAAATAAAGAATAGTAAGAGACTTTCATTTCTTAAATTAAAATTAAGACTTTTTATATATTTATTAATTAAAACCCCATACTAATACGAAATTAACTTTATATAAAAAATTCTAAAATATTAGAAAATTTAAGTTAAAACTCTAACTAAAATTGTTTCACATCATTTATGAATTTCACATGAATATGACTTTACACTATCATATTCTATCACATTGTCATGTTACATCACACTATCTTATCACATCATATCACGTTTACATGTTACGTAAGTTATCTTATACATACCATTTACCCTTCGCCTCTCTTATTGTGAGTCTTTCTTCTCTTCATTTATTTTTTTATAATAAATTTATCTCTTATCTTGGATTTTTTTTTCTTTGATATCTTTTCTCTTTATACTTTGGCCTTTCTCTTCCCCACAAGTTGAAGATCTTAGTCCCTCATCAACTAACAATTCATTGACAAAATCTGACGATGTTGACTTTGTCAGGTTCAAGTGAGGTGGAGGAGAGGACAATGATGTTAATGTAACTAGTGAAGGTGGTTGAGTTGAATGTAGAGGTGAGGTTCTAATTGTCGGTTGAGGCTACATTTTCCAAATTTTTGCAATAATTGAATTGTAGGTTTTCAAACCCAGTTATCATGTTTAAAATATTAAGATGAGAACTATACAAAGATTATCCTTTTTAAGTTGTTTAAAAATTTTTTTATAGTAAAATTATAATTTACCCTTGTAGTGTTAGCTTTTTTAAAAGAGTATGAGAATTGTAATTTATGTGATCAAATGAAGAAAAAATTATTTTTGAGCCAAACCTTGTGTGGGAAAATTAGTTTACTGTTACCCCTTCTAAAGTTGCCACTTTAATCTTCCTCCTTAAACCTTTGAAATAAGAAAAAGCTCCCTATTATTTTATCATTTCAGTTCTATAAGAAGAAAATTTACTTATAAATTTATCTAAAATTAAGAGATTTGAAACTAAGAAGATCAACATAAACAACTCGAATACAACTTACTTGTTGGATGAAACATATTAACCAATGATTTTTTTTTTTTTTTTTTACGAAAGTGCCAAAGCATTGATCTTGAATAAATTGAGGTCGAAGGAGAGATTTTCTTTTATGAAACCTCAACTTCAGTTAATGCCATTTTAATCCTGTAGACTTAAAAAAAGGAAAAAGTTCATTAATGACAATAATACTTTTGGGGACAATTTATTTAGATAGATCTCAAGGGATAAATTGTAATAATATTTAAAATATATTTATTTATTTTATTAAACTATTAAATTACATGAATTCATAAAGATATTTAATTATTCCTTTATAGGGTTTGTTTATATCAATTTAATATTTCATTATAAATTTATGTCACTATTGATAAATACTCATCCATTTCCTCTTAAACTCGATTATATTATAATATAAAAAGACTATATTTACACGTGTAAACTTTCATATAATCTCAAAGAGATAATTTATTATTTTAAAATATTTTAAAATGTAATACAGATTCTTTATAGATAGTGAGATTTTCAAGATAAAAAATCATTGTAAATAAATTTATACAAAAAATTTGACTTAGATATAAGTGAGGGATTACAAATGAGTTGTATGATTGGATTTGAATCCAAATATATTAGGATTGCAACAAGGGATTTAGTGAAATTTTCATAAAGTTTAAAGTGTTGATAGATTCATAATATACAGGAGGCTGGAAAGGCCAACGTTGATTAAGATTAAAATTTGAGTTAAAGTTTGGCCCAACTTTCAACACCACCATCATTTGAAGCGAGACTCTATTGCAACAGCCACACTATATACATAATTAACAAGGATGTGAGTCCAAATTACTTTTGTAAAAGGCCATTTATCAAATATTCATTAACTAGCTCTTATCTTGATATCAAACCAGTTATTCAATTAATTATTGACATGTGCAGCCCTTTGATTAAGGTGAACTTTTAATCTTCGAATCTTCGAAAAATATGGAATGCTAGTGTAATACGCTTTTTTGTAGACTTTCTATTACGTTCTGGTCTTTTTGAACCACTAGTATAAGTTTTATTTTGAATGGCAAGTCGTCTCCAATGCAGAACAATATATGGTGTGTTTGAACAAGGTATTTAAATGGTACAGGAAAACAACTCCTCAACATTGATAAGATTGAAGCATGCTTGGCAGAAGGTCTAATTTATCGCCTATAGTTTCTTGATTGTGTGGATTCATTCATTCTTATTTTGTGATCAAATGTGGTTCATTTGCTATTTTATGTGAGTTTGAACCCTTATAACACATTCATGTTAATAATAATTTTATGTTTATGTTGTCTTTTTCGTTGCATTTGGAGTTGAATTATAGTTTGCTATGGGAATGGAAAAAAAAAATGACAAAAGTCTATTGCCATAAAAACATTTATGGAACAAAATTACATAATGCGATAGTTTCATTGAAGTTGAAAAAGAGCAGAAAAACATAGGATAAAGGGGAAAAGTAACCTCAAAATTCAATCTTCATAATTCATGACAAACAAGCAATATCATACAAAATGAGATTGAAAACAAAAAAAAAAATTTAAAAACAATCACAATCTCGATTGATTTTTGATACTGTTCAATTAAAAAATCACAGCTTAATTTCCGGATTTTCTTTTATTGTCATAGAGAAAACATTGTTGCTGCAACCATGGAAAGCCCGAACAATACCACATTTTGCACGGTTACCTTGAGCCTTAAGGCACCGGAAGAAGCCAATGTAGTATCACCAGAAGTGTCATCATCATCAGCCTTCTTCTTCTTACTCTTCGCCGGTGCAGGTGCTGGTGCTGGAGGCTTAGAACCAAAAAGATCCCAAGGAAGAAGCACTTTGTCGACTTGATAAACGGCAAGTTGCCCATCAGTATACACGGTGCCAGAAACACTGGTGTTGGTAATGCCTGTGGATATATTTACTGAATTGCCGTAAGAGGTGATGTTGAGTGGATATTTATATCTGCTACTGTCTCCGGCGTTTGTTCTAATTGGATTGCTCACCGTTTGGAACTGAGATAGTGAAATGTATGAGGGGATTACATGAAACTGAACCAATGCCACTTTTTCTTGATCGTTTAAGGAGTTGAGAGTGCCAGTGCTGAGGCTGGCAAAGGCGTTATCACTCGGTGCAAAGAGGGTCATGCCATTGTTTGTGTCATTGAGTTGGTGATCGATCTGATCAGCAACTGCAGTAACCTTCATGAGCCGGATCAGAAGCGAAAATTGGCCAGCTTTTTCAAGGATTTTAGTGATGTTTGTTGGGCCAGGTGGTGCTGGAGCTGCAGCCGGCTGGGCTAGCGTTGTTGTGGAATGTAGAAGAAACAGAAATAGTGATGAATAGAATAGACGTTTTTTCATGGCCATCTTTGTAGTATTTGATGTTTAATGGAAAAAAAAAATGGAGTCTGAACAAAGTGTTTGATGAATACTGAGAACAGACCAGGGGGGTTTTATTATGGAGGGAAGACGATTAAGTTAGGTGAAAGGTACCGTTTTAGTTAAAAACTCTTAGCTGTTAGCAACTTTAATATTCTAGATTGGTGGAGGGAATCAATGGAGAGAGAGATATGACACTTTGCAGCGACTAGATTGCTTCAAAAGGCAGGAAAACAGAAGATTTCAAGTAGTTGTGTGGGCAAATAAAGATGAATATGACAGCTTTTACTTTGCCTTGTGTATAAACATTCCGGGTAAAACTGAGCCTTGCTTGCTTGCTTGCCATAACCTTACGAAAGAAGTTTCTTTTGTTATACTTCAATACTTGCAGGATGAGTAGTATTTCATGAAGAGGGATGGAGATTTATGAGATGGGGACAGTGGCCCAACTTAATGAATACTATTGTCTATCTTCATGAAATATATCTTCTGCAATTTTCAACGGGTATGGCTCATCTGGGTCCCCAACTATTTGATTGAAGATGGTTCACATAATTAGCCTGGAAGTTGAAGTGTTTAGTCTTGAATTGTTTCGACAGCTCATTTATGATATTTGAAAAAAGAAAGTCGACATTAAATTTTGTGCTAAGTTACAATAATGGATTACATTTACCACCCATACAGAAATTGCTTCAACATCTGCATTTGTTCAGATTTGGTAATGCCTCTAAGAAATTAAAATTGACTGTATTAGCCTGTTACACTCTAAAGTGATTGTCTACCAACAATCTCGAAGTTTTTTTTTTTTTTTTCGCATTACCCACCCACCAGGAATTTTAATTTCTTTCTGATGATTCTATTCAAATCCAGCAATGTCCATCCTGGATCAGCCATCTTTTTGGTAAGCAAATAATGAAAAGAGCAAGTGGTGCTTGCTTTTGAAGATTTGGTTAGTTTGTGAGTAAACGCATGTTTGGGGTACAACCTGTGGACTCCCTCCCCCAATCAAATTGCCTGATTGCCCTTCATATTTGATGGAGCTGCAGATAGAATCAGCATGAAAAGACTGGCTTTGAGTTTGGTTTTTTAAGCTCTCTGTTTATGGTCAATGCTTTTTGGATTTGGAGCCCAGTGTATAACATAACTCAAAATAATTCAGGGAAGCTGTGCTCTTTGTGAGGGCGTTGCTTATACATAAAGATTAGTCAAAATAAAGATATGAGTGGGCGGAACTTTTGATAATAAACACTTAATCATTTAAAGCTAGATTAATTAATTTAATGTTTGTGTGCAATTTTCCTGCTTGAGATGTCTTCCATTTTCATCTTTGTTTATTCCCAGCAGATTCCCTCATGGTAATTTTTCCTCCTATGAATGGAAAATGCAACAAAAGATTAAATTAATGAATGCATTCCCGGCAGATTCCCTCATGCTAATTTTTCACTGGTCAATAGAGCATAATTCCATGATAGGCCTCTTCCTTCAAAGACTTATGTTTAGTCCTTTTAAAGGAAAGAAAGAGATTATATTCAACTTCCATCTTCATCTCCGAAGTCAAAACCCCTTCAATGTAATATTTTATTAAAATTAAAAAGAAAGGGGCAAGAGCTAAACAACCAAAAAAAAGTGTCACCCCAAAGTTGCAAAGAAATTGGGCCTTCTTTTTCAAGGTTTTTGTAGATTGAGCTGGATTTTTCGTACCCTTAGAAACTATGTTGGGCTTTGACATCTGAGGAGATTAGGAAACAACTTCTAGCCTCCACAAAGTCCCCTTTAGGTGTGGATATAATTGTAGTTAAAAATACTTACTCGTTTTGCTCTACATTTTTATTTCAAAGCTCTATATTTGCAATTACTGAAAAATTAATTGAATATTAGGTCAATAAGAATTCATAATTTACAATTAAATCATAGCTCATGGAAATTTCAAAATCGCTTATATATTATTATACCCTTATCTAAGGTAAAAAGATGCGGGGTTCCTAAAAAAAATACGGTGATTTTAGTTGCGAAAACTATCTTGCCCAGAATATCTATATATTTTTTTCTTTAAAAAAAAAAAAGGCTTATCTGTGTTAAAAATACTTTTTAGTGACTAATTATATTTTATATATGTTTAATTAAAATAGATAGAGAGTGATGTTATGATTATTTATAGTTATACATACACTTCAGATTAAACAAACAGTAAAAACAAAAATAAAACAATAAAGATGGTGAAGGAAATTTAAAGGACGTAACATGGACATTATGCTATGACTTATAGAAGACAACCGATCAAGATATTCTAAAATCAAATAAAAATCTTTTGAAAATTTAATAAAATAAAATGATTCTTCATTTATGCCAACAAAAATTTTAAATGCAAAACATAATACATTAATAATTAAAATGGAAAAAAAAAAAAAAAAACAAGAGAAGACATGAAACTCTTGCAAAGTTTCAATGTCACATAAATGAAATGTTTTTAAAAATAAAACTCTAAATCACATAACAAACCAGGAAATCAAACAAAAACTCACATGTTGGAATGGAAAGCGCTCACCAAGTCAATAAATTGTGAAAGATCTTCGTCCCGACTCATCGTATTTCCTTTTCTTCTTATAAGGAAAATGTTATGGCTGCAACCATTGCAGCGCCAGTGAATATCATATTTTGTATAGTGAATATCTCAAAACTCATTGCACCAGAGGCATTCATTTGATCTGCAAGAGAATCATCAACATCGTCGCTGTTCTCCTTCTTACGTTTTGTAGGTGAAGGTGCCGGGGAAGGAGGCCTGGCGCCAAAAATTTCCCGGGGAAGAAGTACTTTGTCTACTTGATAAATAGCGAGCTGCCCATCGCTATATACGGTCGCTGACAAGCTAGTGTTAGTAATGCCTGTGATATGTTCACTGAATTTGGAAAAGCCGTCACATTAAGCGGAAATGTGAATTTACTAGTGTCTCCAGCATTTGTTCTTACTGGATTACTCACAGTTTGAAATTGTGATGAGGGATATATGAAGAGATTACGTGAAATTGCATTAACTCTTCTTTTTTTTCATCATTTAAGGAGTTGAGAATGCCAGAAGGAAGACTAGAAAACGCCCTGTCAGATGGTGCAAAGATGGTCATGCCATTGTTTGAGTCATTGAGTTGTTTCTCAACCTGGTCAGCCACTGAGGTGGATTTTAGGAGACGAATAAGGAGAGAGAACTGCCTGGCTTTTTCAAGGATTTTGGTGACGTTGGTGGGTCCAGATGGGCCTGGACCAGCGGCGGCAACCAGTGGAGTTGTACTTGTAGGGGGGCTTGGCGGAGTTGGCGGAGCTACTGGAGAAGCTGCCGGCTGGGCTAGAGTTGTGCAATGGAGGAGAAAGAGGAGGAGAAGGGAAAAAGATAAGAAAGATTGTTTCACGATCATCTTTGTAGTATTTTGACTGCTAGAAGAATTAATGGCTTCAAGCAAATAGCGCAAATATTTGATTCAAGACATTAGACTTTGATGATAGTGTTTGATGAATTTCGTACTGGAGGAGACAGAATATATAATTGTTGTAAAAGCATCAAATTAGGTGAAACTGGGACTTTTAGTTATCAAAACCGTACAAATTGTTATCAATTAGCAACACAATCTTTGTTAGATAGGTGAAGGGAATCGACGACGGAGAGAGAGATCTGATACTGCAATCTGCAGTCTCAATTAATTTGCTTGAAGAGGCAGGAAAATTTTACACGAGAGTTCAAGTTGGTATCTTGGCCAATAAAGGTGGACAAGATACGATAGCTTTCTTTTAACTTGTAGGTATCTTCCGCGTAAAGTTGAATTACCAGTAATTCAATAATATTGGCTTATGGTTTTATGAATCTACTCTAAAATGTTTTTGGAAGAAGAAATTCATTGTTCTGAACCATTCTCAAGCTTCAAAAGATGGGTTAATTGATTAATTAATTAATTAATTAATTAATTAATATGATGCATTAGGAGATTGAGGCGTCATTTAAGGAAAGAGATAGTTGACCAATATTAAGGTGGCAGTTTCATAGGGGAAGCTGATAGCTTTGACGTTGAGGGTTGCAGATGAAAGGGCAATGAATAGATATGAAATGTATTCATCATAATCAATATACAATAATAGATAACAAAAACACATATATGAAATGTATGTGTTAACCTTAGAAACTATATATCTACAATATATTATAACATAAGAAATCATATATTTGGAATATTACTAATAATAAGCATAAAATCTTGAAACAATATCATCATATACCAATAGTAATTTTGGATGTCTTTTATCCTAAAAGTTAGTTCAAAAAATAAAACTTTCTCTTACATTTATAAAATACTCAACCATTTCATTTCTCTTGTGGCTATTGGAAAGGGTTGTTATAACTTAGTTTTAATACCACTTGTTAATAATTTTCGAAAACATAATAAATTTTAAAATTAATAATATATAAAATAAATCACCAATTACATAAAAGACAAGATATTTATGGTAGTTTAACATAATTCATCTAGATTCATGGATGAAATAAAAATATATTGTAATTACTCTATCAAAACTTTAAACTAATGATATCTCAAAAGATGTTTTCTAAAACTCTTTGAGAAGCTTTGTTACATACTTACATATTTCTCTCTCCTATAAAATACTTAATTATCTCCTATATATTTATAGGTTAACATACAATTCTTTTGGAAAATACATTTTTTGTCAGAAGTAGCTGGAAAAGATTGGAAATAAGCTGCTGACGTAGTTGAAGAAAGCTACCAGAATTTTCAGAAACAATTGAAGAAAGTAAAAATAAGCTACTGGAATTTTTGAAAAACTGCCGGAATTTTTGATAATGTAATTAGTCATCCACCATGCATTAAATGATGGGTGGTTAAGCAGCAAAATGGATGGCCTATAAATTGGCCTTCCTTGCTTTATTTCCATGCATCCCAAATCCTCTTCTCTTTTCCTAATTTGAGAGAAAAATTAGAGTGTTTTTTTCCTATTATAACAAGAGAGATATTTTGTATTCTCCTTATATAATAGAGAAGTTATAATTCTCGATTTTTCTTCATAGTGATATTATTCTATTTTGTTCATGGTTTTTACCCTATTCATATAAGGGTTTTTTACGTAAAATTTGTGTGTCATTTATTCTCAAATTTATTAGCTACAATCATGCTCTATTTGGTCACTTATTCTGTAACATTTTTAATCATTGTAAAATTGTTTTTGGTTGTATGGTTGTATATCTATTATAATAAATTTTTTTAAAGAAATTCAAAACCCAAACTTTATAAGATAACCAAACTAAAAAACGAGTCATAACCTTCAAACTTCCACTATGACTAAATGAGAAGATGCTCTGTAGGAGGGTGTCTAGCTAGTCAATTCACAGATATTACATAATAGTATTAATTACCAAGCATATAATATCGATTTTAAGTGCATTAATTTGCCCCGTGTATAAGTATTTTCCTTTTTACATCTGCGTACATCATTATGAAATTAGAATTGTTTGTATGTATTCGTTCTAGAGCTGTTAAGCTTCTCATAAACTTCAAAATAAATAGGGGAGTATGACGGATAGATTTCTTGATTGGAATCAAAAGGAAGCAAGAAAATTCAAACTGAAATCAATAAAACATTTAAGTAGGCAGAGTCCACACAAAGGTGGCCACAACTTTCTAATTTTTCTAACAGACTCATCGACACATTGGAACAAACAAGATCAAATCGAGTGAGTTTACTGTGTCATCTTCACCACTTGATAATCAGAGCATTGAAATAGCAATAGTGGTTCCAGAATAGCGCAACATTTTGAAATAGATGTCAATGCATTAATGGAAATAATAAGATTAGCGCTAGGGTGGATATAATGCATTAAAAGATCGAGAAGTCATTCAAGAAAATATTTGGTGACTATATTTTATATGGTGGAAGATTCACAAGAAATTTGGAACTGTTGGGTGAATATTTCAGGTAGCAATGGTTAAATAATGGTGGCTCATATTAAAAAATGTATGAACTTAAAGTTTTTGGGATAGATAAAAAGGACATTTTACCAAAGGGAGAACAAGTATTTCAGATAATGAACTAGTAGAAGAGGGTCGTTCCAAACATGAAACAACCATTTTAGGCATGTTGAGTTGTATTATAGGATCTTTATCAATTAAACACAAATGAATTCAGGTTCCCAATTTATAAATTTCATTAGTGTTTCATCTTATATTGGGTTATGAATCATGAATCAATTAAATAGATGTTTACGTAATGAAATAGTTCTTAACGAATTTGGATGGTTTCCGAGAAAATATATGTTTGGAGAAGTCTGTAGATCCTATCACCAAGCATACCCAACTGCCTTTATCTTGGATGAAACCACTGTCATGCAAAAAAGCATAGACAGGCAGGCTGATTTTGGATTCTTTCCCACAAATAATGCTCAATGCTCTAAATATAGTATTGGATTTACAGTGAAGTATTTAACAATGCCTATTGCTTAGATACATAATTGAAAAGATGGCCTAATGAGTTCCATTGTGCAATTGATCTGCTGCGTTAGGGAATGAGAATTATTTAAGGAAAGAAGGCAGAGTCAGAATTGTGGCAGATCATATTGCCCATTCTCAGTGTTGCGACTAAAAACCCCCAATGAAGGCTACTGGCAACACCTCGTAAACTGAAGCACTCGACACTATTGTAGATTCACTAGTGCTCAGCATCTACAGTATGCCACTATAACACAAGTCCCTGGTGTTCTTGGTCCTCCGAGATTAAGACTTACTCATTGGGTGGGCTTGGAGAGTGAGATTGAACCTTCTGTATGAAAAACTACTGATAAATGTGACTTTGATCTTCACGTTTCTCTATTTGCTTTACTTTTTTCATGAAAATTTCGATATTGGTATGCTTCTACTTACTGGATAAACTTGAGAGGCTTCGGTGGGCATACTAACTCAAATCTTACTAGCAGAGATGTAGAGCAGAACCATGAGATTAATATTTATTTCAGAAACTAAATGGGCACACACTGGCATATGAATAAGAGAAATCTGTATAATAATTTGGGGGTTGTGACCATTGAAAACGAAAAAGAAAAAGCTTTAGTGTCCATCTTATTGGCCCACACATACAAAAACTCATTATCTCTTCTGGTTTTCCTGCCTCTTCAAGCAAACTAGCTGCCGCCATAGAATCATCTCTCTCAGTTGATTCTCCACCTTTATAACACAGATTGAGTTGCTACTTCATAACAACTAAACTTTTGCTAACTATAAACTCCACATTTTACCTATTTTCCATTATAAATACCCCTTCCCCTTGTTCTGAATTCATCAAACACTTTCACCCAAGCCTAGCCTTGGATTAAAACATTTGCATTAGCTACCTGCAACTCTCAAAATACTAAAAAGATGATGATTAAACAAACTTTCTTCTCCTTTTCACTTCTCCTCCTCTATCTCCTCCGTTTCACAACTGTAGCCCAGCCAATCCCAGCTCCAATACCTCCTCCAACTCCCCCAAGTCCCACTGCGTCCCCTCCAACCCCACCCCTGCGAACCAGTTCACCTCCACCTCCACTAGTACCCGCTGCTGCTCCAGGTCGATCAGGTCCCACCAATGTTACCAAAATCCTTGAAAAAGCACAGGGATTTTCCCTCTTTATTCGTCTATTAAAATCCACATCAGTGGCTGATCAAATTGAGAAACAACTTAACGACACAAACAATGGCGTCACCATTTTTGCACCAACTGATGGTGCGTTTTCTAGTCTGGGTGCTGGGGTTCTCAACTCCTTGAACGATGAACAAAAAGAGGAATTAATCCAATTTCATGTAGTCTCTTCATACATCCCTGTGTCACAGTTTCAAACCGTGAGTAACCCGCTAAGAACAAATGCCGGAGACACAAGCAAGTACACCTTTCCACTTAATGTGACTGCTTATCCAAATTCAGTGAATATATCAACAGGTATTACCAATACTAGTTTGTCTGGAACCGTATACGGTGATGGGCAGCTTGCCATTTATCAGGTAGACAAAGTCCTCCTTCCCTGGAACATTTTTGGTGCCAAGCCCCCTACACCGGCCCCTTCACCCACAAAACGAAAGGAGAACGATGATAGTTCTAGTGATGATAATACTCTGACAGATAGTTCAAACGACGATAAGGTGAACACCTCAGGTGCCATAAGTCTCGAAATGACCATGCAAACTATGGCTTTCTCTGGAGTTGCTATGGCTGCTGCAACAATATTTTCTTTGTAAAAGTAGAAGGAATTTCTGCCTAGAAGTTCCTTCGGGTACTGGTTTATGATTTTCCCAAATTGCATTGAATGGTTGTGAAAGACAATAAATGGACATGGTGAGCTCTTATCATTAATGTCCAGTCCTATGATTTGCAAGGTATTCTTTTTTGTTCTCAAATTTAGTGATGCAACATAACAACTGTACAAAGGAAAGGATATGTATCGTTTGCCTTTTTATTTCAATAAATATGGACTCATTAAGATAAAAGTTAACTTTCACACAAGCAATATTACAACTCACAATACAAGCACACTATTTACCACAGCAAGAGACTTAATCCCACCGTAAAGCCCATCATAAACCACACCACATGATAAACAAGCTAAATAAAGCAACAAAATTTATTAATCTTCGCCCGTAATTTCAACAACTCTAACATTCCGATTAGTTGCGTTCCTCTTACCGACCCTTACAGTGAGCACGCCGTAATCCATGGATGCCTGAACTTGATCCACCATGGCATTCTCAGGCAGCTTAAACCGGCTCATGAACTTGCCGTCGTCACTGCTTATTTGAAGCACGTTGTCCTCGTCTATGTAAACTATGACTTCATCACTGGTGAGTCCGGGAAGAAAAGCCTTGAATATATGGGCTTTTGAAGTTTCCTTCCAGTTTATTTGGGATCCAGAGAAGGGAAAGATTTCCCGAGTAAATGAAGGAAAATTGGTGAACGGGTTCCAAAGGTCAAGGGAGAAGGGGAACCCTTCTGGGAAATCCTCTAATGGATCCCATGTGTCAAAGGAAAGGGGGGTGGAGATTGTGGCATTGTGATCACTTATTGGAACAATTGACATGTCGTCTGCTCTGGGCAAGGGAAAGCGTTTGGCTTGCAAGAAAGTAGTAAGCTCAATGAGATCAAAGGATGGATGATGGCACCTTCCAGAATCAAGAATAATAACAAATGGGTCACTCGCACCTTCCAGAGCATATATTTTGAAGGTAGAATTACAATTTCATCCCTTTGTTTTAGGCTTTTTCCCTAAGTAATTCGTTTTATGAGTGAGATATTTTAGGATTTTCTGTAGCCAGCTTAGGATATATTTAATTAAACAATATTTTCTCTGGAGATATTAAAAATATAATTTTTTAAAATGCCAACTAACCACTTTCCACCCAAATGCCGTCCAACTACTTTCCATCCATAGTCTGATCAGATAACAGATTTTCTGATAAATTTAAAAAAAATTAAATTCTCTTCTATATATTAATTTGCTAATAATATCTGCTAATATTTTTTATAAAATTATTAAAAGAATATAAATATGTTAAATCTAAATAAAATTTTATCCTATAAAATTTTATACAAATATTGATAAAATATTAATGATATATAATCATTTGTAAACAGTTAATTATAAATTTTAAAAATTTTAAAATGTTAATATATTTTATAAATTATTGAAATTATAACGTACTTTCAAAATATATGTAATAAATATGATAATTTTTTAAAACAAAATAAAATAAATATTTTGTTTTAAGTAAAATTTAAAAAATGACATTTACACTTTAAATATATGTTTATCATGCTATTAAATAAAATGATATAAATATTTGTTTTTATCATTTAATGAACAAATAAAGTAAAGTTAGTAATAGAAAATAGATCATAAGGGTAATTACTTCTAACCAAATGTAGTCTTAGGGTAATTTATTCAAATATCATAATTTGAGAGGACTTTATGAAAATAAACATTATTAGACAAATTTTGCATACACACCCTCTATATCAGAGTTGTTACACATACCTAATTTCATCCTCGATTCTCATCTATTTTGCAATTTTTCATACTAAAATTTAGAAAAAAAAAAATGTTATCAAATCGTTTATCATTATATTTATTTGATAATTTTTTAAATTAAAATTGAGAAAAAAAATTAAAAAAACATTTATCGTTAAGATTTTATTAATTTTATAATAAAATTCGAGTTATCGGATATATGAGATTGAAACTTTTCGATTTTAATAGTTTATGTGAAATGGATTTAATGTTTTTTTATATTTTTAATGAATTTTATTAACAAAAGTGATAGGGAAAAAACATGAAAAGAAGATAGGAAAAAAAAAAACCTCAAAATTCAAACATAAACAAGCAATTAATATCAAACAAATGCCCAAATTAATGACTGATCGAAATGGCAAACTACTTGAAAGCTTTCACCATGCAGATTTATTTTCCGTCACAACCCTTCAATCTTGACTCTGAAAAATCATTTATCACAAAGTCTTATCGCACGCATTCTTTAAGATCGTCTCGTCATAGAGAAAATGCTGTTGCTGCAAGCATGGCAACCCCTGAGAAAACTATCCTTAGCATGGCCATGATCTTGAGACTGATTGCACCTGAAGCGTCCACTTTATCATCGCTTGAACTATCTGTGACAGTATTATTGTCATCGGCAGTACTATCATCCTTCTCCTTCTTACGTTTTGCTGGTGAAGGTGCCGGTGCCGGAGGCTTCGCGCCAAAAATGTTCACGGGAAGGAGCACTTTGTCTACTTGATAAATTGCAAGCTGCCCATCGCTGTAAATGGTGCCAGACAAACTAGTGTTGGTAACGCCTGTTGAGATATTCACTGAATTTGGATAAGAAGTCACATTAAGCGGAAAGGTGTATTTACTTGTGTCTCCGGCATTTGTTCTTAGTGGGTTACTCACGGTTTGAAACTGTGACAGAGGGATATACGAAGAGATTACATGAAATTGGATTAATTGTTCCTTTTGTTGATCGTTCAAGGAGTTCAGAACCCCTGAAGTAAGGCTAGAAAACGCGCCATCAGTCGGTGCAAAGATGGTGACGCCATTGCTCGAGTCATTGAGTTGTTTCTCAATCTGGTCAGCGACTGAGGTGGATTTTAAGAGACGAATAAAGAGGGAAAATCCCTTGGCTTTTTCAAGGATTTTGGTGACATTGGTAGGGCCAGATGGACTTGGAGCAGTAGCGGGAACCAGTGGAGCTGGGGGAGAACTGGTAGGGAGGGGAGGAGCTGGAGGAGATGCGGTGGGGGTGGAGGGAGTTGGAGGAGGTAATGGAGCTGGGATCGGCGCCTGGGCTATGGTTGTGGTGCAATGGAAGAGAAAGAGCAGGAGAAGTGAAAAGGAGAAGAAAGCTTGTTTCAGCATCATCCTTCTCGTTTCGAGAGTTGCAAATGTCTCAACGCAAGACTAGACCTTGGCGAAAGTGTTTGATGAATTCGGAACAAGGGTTGGAGGTATTTATAATGGTTGTAAAGGGATGAAATTAGGTAAAATGTGAAGCTTTAGTTAGCAAATTAAACCTTAGTTTTTATCAAATAGCAAATCGATCCTTATTAGATAGGTACAGAGAATCAATAGGAAGATATGGCGGCAGATAGCTCGTTAATTTGATTGAAAAGTCAGGAAAAACAGAAGATACTTCAAAGTGGGTGTGTGGGCAAAATTAATAACGATGGCTTTATAGGTTCGCTTTCAATTGCCCATCACATTCAACACATATTCTGGATAAAATTTTGAGTTGCTTATTGCTACAATGGCAAACCCTGATGAGGAAAGAAGTTTCAAGCACTTGCCTAATCTGTTACAAAGAGCATTGCATGAAGATTGATGGTGATTTGTTAGATGGGGAAGAGCCCAACCTAAAGAATGATATCCTCTATCTTCATGAAAACAATCTGAGATTTATATTTAATTGGATGGTCCACATTAGCATGGAAGTTGAAATGGTTCATCTTGATGTTATTTGCCCTGCCATTTTCCTATTTTTTAAGATTTAGATGAAATGAGATTATAATTCAGAAGCTCTGAAAATTCATGCATCATGCGGCCTTGGCGAGCTGAGTTTGGCCCCCTCTGTACTTTGTGGGAGCCAAGGATAATTACATGCCAATAATTGCGGGAACATTGACGTTGCTCCATTGTAAAGGTGAAAATTGAGAGCGACTGATTAATATTGACTTCGATGGGCCGCAAATTCACTTTATAGAGTAAGATGTTTGCCATGAACTACTCAATTTTTTTTGTAAATTTCTGCAAGTTTGACACAAGATTCCAATGTAAATCTTATAATTTTATCTTAACAATTCATCTCGCCTCATGTATCCTTAACTCATTGTCCCAAGAATTTATAGTTTTTTAACTTCAAATTTTGTAATATAATATTGTGGAACTCTCCACTTCTACTGGGCTGAGCCTAATCTAGATGGAGCTTTTGCTTGATCATGAGAAGTTTGCTGTGCAATATACTCTGTTTCTACCACTAATGCTTGAATAATGCAATGCAACCCATCTAAAAAACTATAACAAAAGTGTCCCTTGATTTGAATGTGCACAGAAGCCTTTATTTTCTGTAAACATTGGCGGTTGGCCTACTTGAATCTCCAGTTTTTTCGTGCCTTCTCAAGCAAACTAGTTTCTCCAGTAGTATTCCCTCATTTCTCTCACCAATCTAACAAAGGTAGAGACACTACTTGACAATTACTAAGTTTGCCAACTAGAACATCAGATTTTACAGAACTCCATACTCGACTATAAAAACGCCCTCTTCTCCTTCCAAATGCATCAAACACTTTGTGCAGAGTGCCAGAGTCCAGTCTTATATCAAGCATTTGTACAGTCTTTTTTACCAGCAAAGACTAAAACAATCGTAATTCTTGAAAGATGATGATGAAACAATCTTTCTTCTCTTTTTCACTTCTCCTCCTCTTTCTCCTTCATTGCACCTCAATCCAAGCCCAGCGGCCGGCTTCTGCTCCAGCGGCGCCAACTCCACCAAGAGCTCCTACCATTGCTCCAACTCCACCCAGTCCAATGACCCCAATCGTAACCATAAATCCACCCCCTATTGGAGCTCCTATTCCATCTGGCCCCACCAATGTCATCAAAATCCTTGAAAAAGCAGGCCGCTTCTCTCTCTTTATTCGCCTCCTTAAATCCACCACTGTCATTAACCAAATCGAGCATCAGATTAACAGCACCAACGGTCGCCTCACCGTCTTTGCACCAACTGACGGTGCGTTTTCTAGTCTCAGTTCAGGCACTCTCAACTCCCTCACCGATCCACAGAAGGAGTCATTGATTCAGTTTCATGTAATCTCTTCATATATCTCGTTACCACAGTTTCAAACTGTGAGTAATCCATTGAGAACAAATGCGGGGGATAACAGTAGATACAGATATCAGCTTAATGCGACCTCTTATCCCAATTCAGTGAATATTTCAACAGGCCTTACTAACACCAGTGTGTCTGCTATCGTATACTCCGACGGCCAGCTTGCCATTTATCAAGTTGATAAGGTCCTTCTTCCCTGGGAAATTTTTGGAGCTAAACCTCCAGCAACCACTCCAGCACCGGCACCTGAAAAACCCAAAAAGGAGAAGTCTCCGGCTGTTGCATATAGTCCTGATGATAGTCAAACAGATGCCGCCGATGCCTCTGGCGCGGTGAGTCTCATAATGACCATGCAAAATGTGGTATCGTTAAGGGTTGCTGTAGTTGCCCCAGTCATTATTTTTTCTGTGCTATAAGACAACAAGATGGGTTATTGCTCGGGTCCGTTTTCCCTAATGGACTGCAGTATGGTTTGACGGATTGAACGATGGTGATCGAGTCTTCCTTTCTTCCAATAATGTCCAGAATTACGCTTGTGTTTGCAAACATTATATTTACGTTGTTATCAGGGAACAAAAGATGTTGGTGCTTTGAGATTTTCAGAAATATGTAAGAAATTATATGAAAGAAGTCTGACGTTTTATGTGCTTTTATTTCGGAAAACGCTGTTTTTAATATGTATGTGCTCCTTCCTTGTATACATTCTTCTCACTTGGAAATTAGAAGTCATCTCTCTACCTGAGTATCTGTGAGCAGTTACAATGATGTTATTTGCAAAAAACATCTAAACATAACGAAGGCAGTTAAAATTTTCCATGGAATTGCAACCCCTGATATTCCTCTTTGTGATGTTTGGAATTCCCGCTTTTTCTGTTCATTCTCTTTGCGTGGCCGACAACATTTCTCCTCTTCTACCAATTCAACGCATGCTCCCCAGAATAATATATAAACCCTTCCAATTTACGACGGCAAAAGAAACCGGCGCTGATGGAAATCAACTGCCCCAGAGATTTGAGTGTTTTTCCGAAAACGTGCATGTTTAAAGTACTCTTTGTGGCTGTCATTCCCAATCACAATGCATGTACTTTGGATGGCAACAGAAGATACAAGAAGCACAATCTGGTAGTTTAAGGGGCTAGCTGGAATTTTGGCTCAATAAAACTTTGGATACACAATTTTTATATCCACTGAGTACACATTACACAATTTTTAGAGTGTACGCAGCATTGATCTTAACAACCATAGAAGAAACTCCAGTGAGGTTCAGTATATTATGGATTTGATGTTGGAGAAGATTAATTGTTGCTTCTGGAAAAAAAAAAAAAAAAAGTATTGTTCACCAATACAATGTCAGATTACGTTTTATGGGCAACATGGGGCTCCTTGAGCCAATCAGGGTTACAGCTGGAAAGGTGATGAAAGCTACCCACAAGAACACCAACGACCATTCTAATCAGCATGACCTATACTTCCAACCCTAAAAACCTTGAATGCTGTTCAAGAATCCTGCATACATAAATGGATGGACCAAGCTCAAGCATTGAAGCCAGGTACTGAAGAGCATGAAAATAAACAGATGGCTGCTGTTAAACTGGTAGATGTTGAGAAGCATATATATATATATATGTAGCACCTGATCTGACATCCTTATCCGAAGTTCTGGTGAGAACCGCCTGAGTGATTTCCTTCTGTGGAGTGCAGTTAACTGCCTCCTACATGCCCCAGCCACACTGTGGCCAGAGATTTTTTTTGTGGCACTGGGTTTGGGCAGCTTTAAACTTCCAACTACCCCACTCCTACTTGGAAAAGAAGAAATAACAACTTTGGAGCATTATCAGCCCTACTACAGTTTATCATACGACTACTGTGCCCAGATTTAGACTATCATTCCTGAATTCCACTTACTTTAAAATCTATAATACTCAAACTTCATATTTAGATTGTTGACAGGATATTACGTACAGCTATTAAAGCCAATGCAGTGGAGCCTTCAAAAATAAAGCCATATTATAATTTCATTAACCCTTACAAATGACTGAAATTAATCATTTAAAGACAAGGAAATAATCTCTTACACCTATCCATCCTGATAAAGATTTTCATTTCCGCAACTATCATAACAGTTAAATCACAAGGCATTAATGGAGAATGCACCAGCATTTGATGTATGCATTACTAGTGTTAATAATTGACGCCTGCATGGTTCCATTCTTCAGTTGGTGAATAGTTAACACAATTTTACTTCGGTGAAATCTTTCTACAGACAAGAACCAAATCAAGCCCAGTGCTCATCATCTAAGCAGCTTAGATGAGGCAAGCATTAGGATTCTCATCGTAGGTCCTATCCTTCCCCAGTCTCAGCTAATTTCCTTTCTGACAAGGCATCCTCAGCTTTTATTTTCTCAGGAACAAAATCTAAACACCAAATATATTTAGTAATCCACGTGAATTATAGCAACGTGAGAAAGGAAAATTTTCAAAATGTAAACATTTAAGAAGACATGCAGGCCAAAGAAAATATTGTACAGTACCTGAGAGAAAATCGTATCTCATTTGTTTAGAAACAACAGATGCTGAAACAGGAGGAACGAAGGATCTTAATACTACATTAGTTGAATATGATATATCAAATATTGCAACAAACTATAGTATGAAATCATTCAAATTGTAATCAAGTTACCATGTACTTCAGGTTGAAATAGCTTGGAATATGACATGCAACTGGATTAGAGTTTAGATTTCTGTTCAAAAAAAAGCTTATCTGGTGTTTTTTCAGATCATCACAGCAGCACTCCGGATTCTATATGGACAATTTCCACTCAAGCACTTACAGAATTCAAATACAAATTCAAGCCACAATAGCAAGTGCCCAGGCTATAAATCCCAGGAAGAAATTTTAAGTCAATTGGATTTTATCTGATACACCTGCCAAGGAGGAGTTTTCTTTTTTTCTTTTGGGTGTAACTTACATGCAGTGAGAATTTATCCATCTATTTGTGCCTTTTGGTACTTTCTGTATCACAAACTTTGGGAAAAATTGTGTTGTGGAGGGACAAACAGGATTTTCATACAGAAAACTAAATGCTCTTTTAGAGGGAAAGAAACACATCTACTTTTGGTTTCAAAAGCAGCACCTTCTATACTTGCCAACAGTTCTTCCCATGTCATCTGCATTGGCATTTAATGCAAAACCTTATAATGGAATAAAAGAAAATTGAAGAGGTACAGTTAGAGTGGGAGAGATGAGGAGATAAAGTCAGAGCATCATTTTTTGCCGAGGGACACACAGAGAGAGAGAGATGGAAGTCATTTTTTACTGTGAATTTGGCTTCTTCAGATTCATTCATGAAAACAATTGAAATAGATTGAATTGGCTTACCAGATTTCTGTTATTAAGTGAATAAAGGTTTTCACCCTTTTCAGAGTTTCAACATACAAAGACACAACCTGACATAATTTTTAAAGTGAAATCAGAAATGGATAATACCCACGTCCAGTGGTGCACAAGTAGTTTGATATTATGTATGTTTGTAGGGTGATCACATCTAGTTTTCGTTTGTAAATGGTAAATGATTACAAGTCAACAAGGATATGTCAATCCAATTAAACAACCTTCAATTCAAGTGTTTCAAATGTTCAGAGATGAATAAAGGGTCATAGTAAATGAAACATACCACAGTTAATAATGCAACAACCTAGAGGAAATGTTTGAACAATTAAAACTAGAAGAACATTTTGATTTTGAACGCAAGAACTAAAAAACACATTTTGATTAAGTGCCAATCAGCATGAAAGTTGGAAAGTCGTTGAAACAAACACAAGTCTTTATAATGTGTGTCTCTTACATAAGATTTTTCGTAAGGGATCAAAACAATGGAAATGCAGTACAAGGTAACACATTGTCAGAGTCTCGTCCCCTTTAAGATGTTATCAACATAGCTATATAAATCCCAGAATCTCCAAATCCATGAAAATGGCAAGAAATGACACTTCAAATGCCAAAGGCCCCAAGTAATCAGTTCTATGATGAAGCAAAATTTAATATAAAAATTGATTGAAAGAGTAATTACCTAAGTGTTTATAAGCAACAGATTTTTTACGATCCTTAACACAGCATGCATAGGCATCTTCACTAAACTGTTCAAGAAACTTCTCCTGCCACCAACAGAAACCATTACAAATATTATCATACAGCATTTGTATCAGAATTTGCTTTGCAAACATTTGACAAAAACAAATTTCTTTTAACACCCACAATCTCAAAAATAGATCTTTAAAAAGAAACCTAACAAAAAAGGGCCTAATTTTTATTAAAAAAATCAATTGAAGTAAATTAAAGCAAAAAAGAGAAGACAAATACCGTTGCTTTGTTAACAAGAAAAACAGCATCCCCAGTCAATGAAGAATCGCAACCTTGACTTTTCATAATCCTTTTAATCCTACGCATGGGGAAGACATAATATTTCATGTCCTCTTTCTCTTCCTCGTTGTCAAGCTCTTGTTTCTTACCACTTTTCTTGGGTTTCTTGCTCTTGCTTTGCTGATTTTTTGAGACCCCTAGACTTCTCTTCTTGTGGGGTTGTTCTTGTTGCGGGTCATTTCTTGATTTTGGTGTGGCAACATCCTCGGAGTCACTCACGGCACCATTGCTGATCTTGTTGATAGTATTCTGTTTCTTTGGAGTTGCCTTCGGTTTAGTCTTGGTATTGGTCTCCTTCTTCTTCTCCGGAGTTTTCGCTTTGGTTTTGGTTTTGGTATCTTTGGCTTTCTTCTTCTCTTCCTCTTTCTTTTTCTTCGAAGAATCCATTAT
This sequence comes from Anacardium occidentale, assembly GCA_026122585.1. Classification (NCBI taxonomy): domain Eukaryota; kingdom Viridiplantae; phylum Streptophyta; class Magnoliopsida; order Sapindales; family Anacardiaceae; genus Anacardium; species Anacardium occidentale. The sequence goes on from JAJEJH010000018.1 coordinate 144,795, forward strand.
TTAGGAGCGGCTGCTGCAAAGCTGCTTGCTTTGTTGCAGAACCCAGACAGTTGTGTCTCTCGATTTTCCTTCTCTGAGACACGGCTCGTATGAAATGGTCCCAGCATGTAGAGGCCCAATTGAATTGGGCTAACTTTTCATGGATCTAAGAATTTGGGCCAAATGGGTTCGGATCGACCCAATTAATTTGATTTGCCTGAGTTTACAAAGTTTGGGGGGTGAAATTCCATTTTTTGTTCGAAATATATTTTTATTGTATAAATTACATAAAAAAAATCCCACCACTTCAACAAGCAACCTTCTTCGTCCAATTTTAAACTTTAATTTTAATTATATTATTTTTATTACCCTCTCTTCTCAATTTCAATCTCAATTCGAATCGAAATGAGATTGAGATTGAAAGAAATTGCTCAATCCCAATTGAATTTTTTTCAACTTCATCTCCGATCGGGATGACTACCGGTCAGAATTCTTCCAATCAACCCAATCTGGCAATCAATTCCCACTCAACTTAACGCGAAAAACAAACCACAATGAAATTCCAATTTCCGAAGTCCGATTCAACTATATCCTACTTAGAATTTCCGAATTTGACTGTGCACCTACCGGTTTGTCGATAGATTGAGATGGAGGTGATGATGGTTGTTGATGATGAGGCTAAAAAGAGAGGCGGTGGTGATCAACGCGAAGATGGTGATGAAAATGGATGGATGATCGACAAAGAATTTGGTGAAAATGCCAAGAAAAGGATGGACAAAGGTTGACCGAGAGAAAGAAAGGAGACAATTGTGGCGGGAGAATGGTTGACAGAATCCGATAAAGAATGTGGGTGGTAGTTCCTAATCCGTCCATACCATATCTGAGATTGAATTTTGGAAACAAATTGTAAAATGACGATTTAATAATCTCAATATTATTCTAAAAAAACATTTTTATCCTTTCCCTGTTTTGATCTTAAACGCCAACTTGTTCAATCAATTATAAAGTTAATTAATCCGTGCTTCTCTTTCGTATGAGCCGGACCTAATTATGCCACTAAGAAGTCAACTTCCTTGAAAAAGTATAGTAGTTTATTGGCAAGAAAAAGAAATTGCCATGAAGAGCATTTAATAGACACTGGATTTCAAAATGACACCGCCCAAAATCAACATCAGGCCTTAAGAGTCAATAAATACGACCACTTTTCAGATTCCATTTTTGTTTTTTATCCTTCGATAAAAGTGATCCCCTTATGATTATCTACATGTCTCATTTCATCTGAGTCCCGTGTCAATCCTTCCTCCTGCGCCTGAAATCAAAAGAGGAGATTGCGTTGCGTTTGCAAAACAACAATCCAATGACATGGATTAACATGGAAATTCCGAAAAGATTTTATCTAAATGTATAAGACTAAAGAATACATATTTAGCATTGAAACGTAACTATATATATACATATCCATGGTTTTATCGTGTTGAATATTGAATCTTTTGTAAAGAACTCACGTTGAATGGGTGTTTGATTCTATTTCTGTCTCACCATTTCGATGATGGACCTAATACAACGTGAATGATTCTTACGTGTGGCAACAACAACCCTTTAAAAGCCAAGAAAAATGGGTTTAGTAAAGAGATCGGATCGAAATTGACAAGGACGCAGCACTAATCCGAGAGTAACTCCAGTGCCGTAGGCCATTTTGAAGATGACCCTTGTCGTGTAATCGATGACATTCTAATTAATAAATCTATAAACTAATCCTTGACTTATAAACTCCTCTAGATAGACTTGGCAGATGACTCACATTCACAGATGAGAATGGTTGTTGGTGTTTGTGGTGGACTTGGCAGTATTTGCAATATTTTGTCACCGACAATAACTCCTTGTGCTTCACTCATTTGTACCTATTCTGTCAGTTGCCACTGAATTTTGAGAAAGTCTACCTTTATTTATCTATCTTCTTGCTGTCGGTTTTAGACGGTAATTACATTTATGATGGGTTTGGCGGGTAATGTAATGACCATTTAGAGAGGCAGTAAAGAAATGCCGAAGATTCAGAGATATTTCGAGTTGGTTTATCATTTATGATGAGTGGCAGATGTAGAATTATTACACGTGCACTAGCAGACACTTGATTTCTGCTCCACTTCACTGGCAGTGTCCCCTTCAGTGGCTGGTTGGCTCCCTCTCAACCCAGTTCGATAAATACTAATGGAAATACACATGAGCACGTCAATATCCAGAAATGGATGAACCAAACGAACAAAAGTAAATGTGAACGAGATAATTAAATTCAATTACAGTGAAACATTGACAAGACAGCGTAGTTGACGAGGAGACTCAACTGGGTGATTTTCTTTATTCTTATAAAGCTTTATTGGTCTTAGTTGTCCTTTTTGCAAGACTGGGAAGCAACAAGAATGACTCTGAAAAAGAAAAACAAAAAGTAAAAGTAATTCCTTCAACAGAGAAAGCGTTTTCAAGTCATTAACCACGGTTATAAGAAAGCCTTTTAACTGCGGAAGACGAAGATATTGTTTATAAAAAGCGGAATACGTAGAAAAGAGTGCGTCCTTTTATGGTTTAATATCATGCTTAATATGAGAGGCAAAGAGATTCTGGTGGTTTTCTGCTTGGCGTTGGGAGTTCTTGCCACGACGCCGTTTGGCATTGATGTAACTTACGATCATAGGGCGGTGGTGATTGATGGCAAGCGCAGAGTCCTCATCTCCGGCTCCATTCATTATCCTCGCAGCACTCCCGAGGTAATACCAAACACAGTGACGTACAATCTTAAATTAGCTGGTGTATATATTTATTTCTTATGGATTTATAATTTTCCTTTTTTTTTCTTTTTTTTTTTTTTTTTTGCTGTTTGTGTAGATGTGGCCTGACCTTATACAGAAATCTAAAGATGGAGGATTGGATGTGATCGAGACATATGTTTTTTGGAACATACATGAACCAGATCGTAACCAGGTTCTTCTTCTCATTTTAGTTTCTGTGTGTGTTTGATCGTCGAGAAAATGTAGTAGAGAAAGATAAAATGGAAATTTTTTTGAGATAGGCTCATGATTGTCACTTTTCTTTTGGTGTAACTGAGTGGAGGGACAGGGTGTCGTCATTGATCTTAATGGTTTTTTGTAATGTTTGTTGCTTTTATTTGACTAGTTTTGGTGTTTAAGAATGAAGAATTTGTTTTTTTTTTTTTTTTTTGGTAATCTACAGTATAATTTCGAAGGAAGATATGATTTAGTTAAGTTCGTGAAGTTGGTAGCAGAAGCTGGTCTTTATGTTCATCTACGCATCGGTCCATATGTCTGTGCTGAATGGAATTACGGGTGAGAAATTTTCTATTCTTTATTTGGTAATGGTACTTTATATATGTAGTTTCGATTAAACAATTAAAGTAAAATGTTGTACAATTTTATTTGATTTTTTCGGCAGAGGATTTCCTCTTTGGTTGCATTTTGTAGAAGGAATTGAGCTTCGAACTGATAATGAACCTTACAAGGTTTTCACTTGGCCTATTTTATGCCTCCAGTTTGTTGATGATCGGTTTATGTTGATTACTCAGTTATTGAATTTCTTGGTTCTATGTTTCAGGCTGAAATGCAGCGATTTACGACCAAAATTGTTGATCTGATGAAGCAGGAAAAACTTTATGCTTCTCAAGGAGGACCCATCATATTATCACAGGTCTATTTTTTTTAATAATGATTTACACATAATGGTGTTTGGTTTTGGTTGTGAACTCCAATCAGTTGATACATTTTCATAATTTATAACTGTTAACTTTGTTATTATTAAAGAGAATAATCACTGACATTGTTCTTAAATGTTTTCCCATTTTGTTATGCCAGATTGAAAATGAGTATGGAAACATTGATTCGGCTTATGGGGCTGCTGCAAAGTCATATATCAAATGGGCAGCAAGTATGGCTGTATCTCAGAATACAGGAGTACCCTGGGTCATGTGCCAGCAATCAGACGCTCCTGATCCAATGGTGAGTTATTTTTGGCTATTTATCTCATCCATTGCCTTTCATGGTACTTTACCAAAATATGATTTCGATGATGACACTACATAAACTTCATTCAAAGGATGTCTTTTACTTGCCAGACAAAAGGGTTCCTTCATTATTTATGTAATCTTAGCTCTGTAACTTTTCTCATGCAGATCAACACTTGCAATGGATTCTACTGTGATAAATTCACCCCGAATTCTGAGAAGAAACCCAAAATGTGGACAGAGAATTGGAGTGGTTGGTAAGCTGTCTAAACTTGTGGATCCTTATGATTTTGGTTGTTCGGATGGGAGCCCCCTTCAGTCAAGTGTTATTTTTTTTTTTTTTTTTCATATCTTTAGCTTTTTGATACAAAATTATTCACTAATTATTTTCTCTATAATCGACATTACTAGGTTTTTTACCTTTGGAGATGCTGTGCCTTATAGACCTGTGGAAGACCTCGCATTTGCAGTGGCACGTTTTTTCCAGCGGGGTGGAACTTTCCAAAACTATTATATGGTTAGCAATGATAATTAGCAATTCTAGTTGCTGAACATAATTTTTTTATGCTTACAACTTGTACTATTGGAGAAAGTCCAGACGCACACCAAGAGGAACATCTTCTTATTTATCAAATTTTCTTTTGTTGCAAACTTCCAGTATCATGGTGGAACTAACTTTGGTCGGACATCTGGTGGCCCCTTTATCACTACAAGTTATGATTATGATGCTCCACTTGATGAATATGGTATGTTCTGTATCTGTCTATTGTTATTGTTGGATATCCAGTCATAATGTCTAACGCCACACCCCAGTCATCAGTTGTCTGCTACCTCATAAATATTTGCAGTCATTGTGATGCTAAAAGGGGACTTGCTATGTGCTCATGTTGAATTACAAGAAAGAATGTGATAGATTTCACAATTTCCTATTTATGTCTCAGGGCAACTCAGACAACCCAAGTGGGGCCACCTAAAAGACCTGCATAAGGCCATAAAGTTTTGCGAGCCAGCATTGGTGGCCACTGATCCAACCATTACATCTCTAGGTCAAAATTTGGAGGTACTAACTACTAACCACTAACCACTTTGATAGAGGTCTGACAGCTTGTACTTAATGGGTTGTGGTGTAAAAATTGACTATTATTTGATACATTATTTTGTTGTTTCTCAGGCAGCTGTGTATAAATCAGGATCAAGTTGTGCTGCTTTTCTTGCCAACATGGACACGAAGTCAGATGTAACTGTAAATTTCAGTGGCAATTCTTACCAGTTGCCTGCATGGTCTGTGAGCATTTTGCCAGATTGCAAGAATGTAGTTCTAAATACAGCAAAGGTTTGCGTCTTTCTACTGCTGCTCACTGATTGTTTGTCTTTCCTTTTTCCAATAATGTGGAAGAACTTCTGTTCCATGTTTTTGTACTTTAGATGGTTACTTCTAAACCTTTGTAAACACAGCATGCGAAGATACCATGAGAATTTGGTCGCAGTCTACTATTTAATACTTTAATAATTTCTGTAAAGTTCTAGTTGATTTACTTTTTCTCCTTCATGGAAAAATACTGAAATTTTTTAGTAAGTTTTAAAGTTATGTGTAAGAGAGTGACATAGAGGCATAAGTTTAAAATTTTCATTACGGAACTAGTTCTTCTTAAGTATTTCTTTGCAATTGTGTTATTATTATTATTTCGTAATGTTTTCTCTCCATATGACCAGAGTACTGAATTTTTTTTCCTCCTTTTTGGGGGGTTAAACTTTCTTGTATAATTTAGTTCTATGTCTCATGACAGATAAATTCTGTGACTGTGGTTCCAAGCTTCACGCGTCAATCTCTGAAAGTTGATGATGATTCTTCTAACGCAGTCCAGTCGGACTGGAGTTATGTTAATGAACCTGTGGGCATCTCAAAGAAAGATGCATTTTCAAAGGTTGGATTATTAGAACAAATAAACACAACATCCGATAAAAGTGACTACCTGTGGTATTCATTAAGGTGTGTATGCCAGCCTATTAATTTCATTATTAGAACAAATGAAGAGTTTCTGTTTGCAATTGGCAGCTTTGACTTCGAAGCTGATGAGCCTTTCCTTCTAAATGGGTCTAAAACTTTTCTTCATGTGGAATCACTTGGTCATGGCCTTTATGCTTTTGTAAATGGGAAGTTAGCAGGTATTAGGAATTGTTAAATATTGTAATGAGAAAATTATATAATTTGGTTGCTGCAGTTCTTTGGCAGTCTGATTTCTCTTATCCTCAGTTTCAAAGAACCGAAGTAGGTTTCCCTGCATAAATTAATGCAGGCTAAAAATTGAATACCATAATTATTGTGGAGATTTTGGTTGGTTAAGTTAGTTATTGGAGCTCATCTCATTAATTTGTCTGTCTGTGTGCAAACTCATGCACTATATCCGCACAATAAATTTCCCACTTGTTGGAGTGCTTATTTATGTCAATATCTAGATAGCATACTAACAAAATAATTTTGCAAAAAGAGTGTCTTGACAGGCAATAGTATTTTTCACCGACTGATACAGAATCAGGTTATTGTTGTTTGACTTGGTTATTTGCTTTTATTTTCCTTCTAGCTATGCCCTTACTTTTTTCTTGGACAACGATAATTTGGGTATTAGGATTATGATGAAACTACCTTCACCATTCTAATTCTTACTGTGTTTCTGGTTATGGCATCATTTTGCTGAGGTTTCAAGTGATATTTATTGAATAATTGCTAACTAAATCAGAGGCAACCAGATATGTCTCGTAGCAGGCACCAACTGCACTGCTTCAAACATTTTGGTTTAAAGATTTTAGCTTCAGTATAAAGGTTGCCCTATCACATTCTCGGTTATTTAAAATTTTTTTACAATAAATGATTGATAAGCTAGTTAAGATCTAGCCTATCTTAAGATATTCGTAGAATGTTCATATTTGTGCTTTTCAAATTATGAACACTTGTATATTAATTAGTATTGGAGCCTTTTCAGGGAGTGTAAGAGGCAGCAGTAGCAATGCTAAGGTTTCTGTAGAGATCCCTGTCACACTTGTACCTGGGAAGAACACAATTGATTTCCTGAGTTTTACCGTTGGACTTCAGGTTTTGCCCTCATGATTAAGATTTATATGAGCATTTAATGGAAAAAAAATTTTCTACATTATATTTTTGCACAGTAATTCGATGGTGACTGGAAGTATTATCTTTTGGATGAAAATTTACAATATTTGATATATTCCCAAATGTTATTCTTATCTAACGCAGTTTGTTTTTAATCTGTATCAGAACTATGGAGCCTTTTATGACAAAGTAGGAGCAGGGATCACTGGCCCTGTGCAGCTGAAAGGTTTGAAAAATGGAACTACTATTGATCTTTCTTCACAGCAGTGGACATATCAGGTCTGCCTTTGTCTTCCAAAAGTGTCCTAGTGTTCAGTATTCATTATTATTTAATGAACTATACAAATTATGAAATAAGTTCCTAATTTACAAACTCTAATAAGGAGCATATTAGCATCCTGAAGAATATGAATAAAGGTACTCAAATATCTCTCCGTCATGATGAGTGCAGATTGGGCTACAAGGAGAAGCCTTAGATCTGCCTAGTGGAAGTTCTCCACAGTGGGTTTCAAAATCGACCTTGCCTAAGAATCAGCCCTTGATATGGTACAAGGTAATGTCAAATTCTGGATATATGGTTATGGTATGTAAATTAGATTACCATATTTTTACTACCACATTTCCGTGAAGTAGGGAGATTAAGTTATACTGGGTTCGATTAAATAATGCTTGTTCACTGAATGTTGCTAGTGGAACAATTAATAGTTATGGTTATGCTGGCTTCCATAATTCTATGAAACCAATTTCTTACTAACAAGCAACAATACTTCTTGATTTAGAGAACGTTTGCTGCCCCTGCTGGAAATGACCCTCTCGCAATAGACTTCACTGGAATGGGGAAAGGTGAGGCATGGGTAAATGGACAAAGCATTGGGCGTTACTGGCCAACCTATGCCTCTGCAAATGGAGGTTGCACTGACTCTTGTGATTACAGAGGAGGTTACAGCTCAAACAAATGCCGTAAGAACTGTGGAAAGCCGTCTCAGGAAATGTATGTGCTTCTACATGGAAATAGTTACCAAATTATCAGATAATCTTTGTTCTCTTATCATCTGTCTCACAGGTATCACTTACCCCGTTCCTGGTTAAAATCAAGTGGCAACATTCTTGTATTGTTTGAGGAGATTGGCGGGGATCCAGCACAAATAACTTTTGCCACAAAACAGATTGAAAGTCTATGCTCCCATGTGACGGAGTCTCACCCTTTACCTGTAGATATTTGGAATTTAGATTCAGAAACTGCCAGGACATCAGTGCCTGTACTTTCACTCGAATGTCCATTGCCTAATCAGGTCATTTCTTCAATCAAATTTGCAAGTTTTGGAACTCCTGGTGGTACTTGTGGGAGTTTTAGCCATGGAAAATGCAGTAGTAGAAGGGCTCTTTCCATTGTACATGAGGTGTGATCTCACTCAAAATACGTATGTATAATATATAACTTATGTTTGTATTTACTGACAAGGATTGGCTTTCAACAGGCTTGTGTTGGATCCAAGAGTTGTAGCATTGGAGTATCAAGCAATACATTTGGTGACCCATGCACTGGAGTAATGAAAAGTTTAGCAGTAGAAGCTTCTTGTAAATGAAGCGACAACTGCTCTAAGCATTCACTTTATGTGGGTTATAATTTATCGTTGTCCCCAAGTATTTACTTGAATAAGATTTGAGAATGCCTGCAATTTGTATGATGTACCTTACTGAAAACAGAAAAGGGCTAGAAAATCATATGACAAGCTGTATTTTATTAGCCCAAAAGTTTAATGAAAATTACTGCTATCTACTTGTTGCTTGCTCATAGGAGAAGAAAATTACTCTCGAGACAAGCAAAGTCACCTGAGCTGATTCTTCACAGTACATTGCTAATTAACTAAAAAGGAAATCTACATGCAGCCAGGTTTAGAGATCAGAAGTTGTTTGCATTCTGATATATGTAGAGTATCCGTTATATCTGAATCTCTGCAAGACTGCTATCCTATCAGTATTGATGTGGTTATTCAACTGCAATCGTCTCTGACTGCTTCCGGAATCTGCGGACTTTAGAAATAGGTCAATATGTAGGGATGGAGTTTGGTACATGCCTTCCCCACCGATCCTTGGCATTGGAACTCCTTTCTTGACAGGGGTAACGCATTGCGGCCTGGAAGTTTTGCCCAAAACTGCTTCAACAAGGTGAGTTAGTTTTGGAGACCTGAACCGTCTCCAAGTGAGCAAAAGCATCATCATTTGGTCATTGATAGCCGTGAATCTTGTTCTCTCCTGCAAGGACCATTGTTTCAAACATCATTGTCCAGAACCCATATCTTTTTTGTACATAAAAACAAGCAAAATGTCTTTTATGGTGTTGACGGTTAGACATGGCAGGCGGTTGGCTCATGCAAACCCGCAAAAACCTGCTGATCTAGTAAACTATAAAAACATTAACAAAATAATAATAATAAATAAAAATATTAAAAATATATGACCAAACCAATCCACATTTGTCTCTGGTAATAATGGTAAGGATGATAATAAAAAATGAAAGATTCAAACAATAGTTTAGAAAATAAAAAATTCATGTTTTTTGTAAGACTCAAAAATAAATTGTAACCGATTATGAATTCAAAATAAACAAATTTCTAAAATAGATTGAATTACTCGTTTAAGATGTTATATGACCTGTGCAATTCATAAAACTTTATAATTTCCGTAAGTTAAACCTGACTTGAGTCATTTGATAAGCTGTTTGAACATCAATATTATATTTGTTGATTCTGGATTTGATTGATAGATTTGAAAAGTTCAAGTCAAAGTGTAAAACAATAACATTGAGAAACATATTCCTTGTAGTTCTCAGAAAATCTTAAACAACGGAGCCTGGCTAAAACTGTGTGTGTTTTTTTTTTTTTTTTGGTATTCCAAATGCAAATATATGACCCGAAACAAAAATGAACAAAATCATGACTAACTTGATGAACAAAGAATGATAAATGTCACATGGGAAAATTTATAATCCCTTATTTGTGCTGCACGTACACACCGACAAGATGCACAGCTTTCTGGAAGATTATCAGTACTGATATATTTATTGAACGGCAATCGTCTCTGACTGCCTCTGGAATCTGCATACTCTGCAAAGAGGTGAATATAGGGATGGAGTTTGGTACTTGTCTTCCCCACCCATCATTGGCATTGGAACTCCTCTCTTGACAGGGCTAACATAATCAGGCCTGTAAGTTTTGCCCAAAACTCCTTCAACAAGGTCAGTTAGTTTTGGAAACCTGAACTGGGTCTCCAAGTGAGCAAAAGCATCATCGTTTGGTAATTGATAGTTGTGAATCTTGTTTTCATCAGCACCAATAGGTCTAATCTTCACATCCATTTCCAACAAACCAGCAACTGTAACTCTGACACTGTTAGTATCATCGGTTCTTTCCACGAAAACTTCTCTGTCATCTTTTATCCTCCATTCAGCATCTCCGTCCATGGGGACATTAACTGTCTCACCATCCCATCTCACAATGAGAGCATCAATATCATCCTCCCAATGTGAAACTCTCTTGGCAGCAATGACAAGCGTGTGAGAGTCAAACATGACTGCAAGAGCTTGCACCCATGTAAAGTCACGAGTCCTTCCCTCAGGTCGGGTGCCGATGAGATGAGCATTAATTTGAAGATTGTCATCTGAGACAATGGCAAAGTTCCCTCCCTTGGTTCCATGGAAGTAAAACATTACACCATCACCACCTACAAACCGCGGATCATAACAAAGAGAGCCATATCCATTGCAGTTTGGTTTTCTCCCTGCCCAAATGTTAATAATATTATTATCGGCATGTAATCTCTAGGAGAACATATATTCTGGCATCTCAAGTTTCTTACGTTTTACTTATTTACAAGTTTGGTGAATCTAAAGGGTTCCTTTAAGAACACTAGATCTCATGTTTTAATAACAATGAAAACCAGAAAGCGTCTGTGTTAAGTATAACAATGAAGTAAAACAGATCTAACTGATATGTCCATGAATATTGTTTATGAACAACTAGTAACTTCAAACATTTTTAGAAAACAAAATTTATAGGTTACAAGTAGAGAACAGAAGAGCTTACACTTGCAAGTGACTTCACACTTGCTACTGCAGTCAATAAAGCATCCCTTCTGTTTCTTGTTGTGCCTAGGCTTCCTCTGTGGACATTGAGCTGGACAGACTAGAGTTTTTTGGTTACAGGCCCCTCTTGCCAGACAGTAAGCCCGTTGCTGCCCAGTTGGTAAAGATGTTAACATGTAGTAGTTTGTTGAAGCAGCATCATAGGCACCCTTTTCTTGGTTGTTGCTGTTTCCTTTGCCATTGCTTTCACCTTCAGCAAATGTAGATTTCATAGAAATGAATACCAGCAAGAAAGCTACCAAAGCACTTGATATTCTCATATCTATCTCTATTTGGTATTACTTTCTCTTATTCTTCTCAATGCAGGAGATTGTATGGGGAGGGAGATATAAAAAGGAGTGATGAGGAACAAGTGGGCCCTTATAATTAGGCTTTATTCATGTTAAGTTCCTTCTGACTTTAAACCAGCTGACTAACAGCTCTCTGTCATTAATAATCTATGAGGGATGTAGAATTGACTAAACTGGTTTTAGGCTGAGTTTTAACAGGTAATAAACTTAAAAAACAAGAAATGGTTCAGAAAATTCTCTTTAAGCATAATTCAGGCCAGCCTTGAATGATTGTTAATGTATTGTTGCTTTTTATTAATATTTTTTTTATTCTGTGTTGATGGATTTGTGCAACAGTATATGTTCACAACTTGCATCTTTTGGTGTGAGTACATACACATTGTTTTCTTCTTTACTTTTAGTTAGGATGAAGTTTAACTTATCCCTCTTGCATTATAAAATCAATTTAGGCCAAAAGACTATTTTCCATCCAGGGTTTGATGAAATAAAAATTTCCCACATTTTTTTAAGTTAACAATTAATTTTAATAATTAAAGAGTGTTTACATTTTTTTTTTCATTTTTAAAATTTAATAAAGATAAATGAATAATTTTTCTATATTATTTTAAATATTTTCATATTTGCTTCGTATATTTTAAAAATACATTATAATCTCAATAAATTATAATAGAATATTTACACCCTAATTTTGTTTTAAGATATAAATATTATTTTTAAAACTATTGAAGAAAAATATAGGACTTCTAAAAATTTTATAAGATATCCCCAAGCTTTTTTAAATTCTAAAAAATCTCTTAAATTTTTTATTAATATCCTTAAAATTTTCAAAATTTTTTGTTTGCTCTAAAATGTATGATTATATGTTATTAACACTTTAATCTATATTTGTATTAGTAAATTTTGTTATTATTTTTAATTAAAATTAATATAAATTAGAGTAAAAAATATTTACTAAAAGTTTTTAAGTAAAGTGTTGTTTAATTTGAATAATTTTTTTGTCTCTTCGTTAGTTTTATATAAAAAATTCAAAAAATTTATTAACAAATTTAGTTTAGCTAAAAAATTCATATCATCAAATCCTGGATGGGAAACCCCTTAATTTAATGTTCCAATCCTCAGGAAGCCCAAATTTGAGACAGGTTACGGCGTAAACTACTCCAAGAAGCCATTGAAGATCAAAAAACTAGCATAAAATTTTAATTGAAGGTCCTGAAAACGCTAGCTTCATGTGATTGGATGCCTCCTCCGGCACCTTGGATCCCATAATATACAGTAGAAAATTATAGGCTAATTCTTGTGTCACCAACATTTCTCTGGTTTGGATGGCAACCTTCATTGCGTTAACGCAGCATTTCTAGATTTGCGCCCGAATTTTGCGGTTCATAATTAATGAGATTCGGAAGTATAAGAATACAGTTAATTGAAGCACATGGCTCACCTCATGGGTTTGCATCCCACCTCTGTTGATGATCCCAACTTGTATACATAAAAATACTTTCAAACTTCCCATGTTAATCAGATATTGGGCATCTTTCATGGCCCTTATTAAGCAGAATGAGAATATGAAAACAAGAGAATCTTCATACGTACACTTGGATGACCGTTTTAGTTTACAAATGAAAAAAGAACATTATAGGAAGGTTTATTTATTTCTGTACTTATTATCAATCTTGTGATGTGATGAATCTTCTCAGACTGATGCAACCCCAGACGGCCTTTGGAATCTGCAAACTCTGCAAAGAGGTGAAAAGAGCGATGGGGTTTGATATTTGTCTTCTCCACCCATCATCGGCATTGGCACTCCTCTTTTCACAGGGCTCACATAGTCGGGCCTGTAAGTTTTTCCCAGAACTCCTTCAACAAGATCACTCAGATTCTTAAACTTGAACTGAGTCTCCAAGTGAGCAAAAGCATCGTTGGCCGGTAACTGATAGTTATGAACTTTGTTTTCTTGCTTGCCAATCGGTCTTACTCTTATGTCCATTTGAAGCAGCCCTGCAACTTTGACTCTAACATTGTTAGTATCATCAGTTCTTTCAATCTCGACTTTTCTTTCCTCAACATTAGTTTCCCATTCAGCGTCTTCATCAGGAGGAAGATCAACTGAATCACCATCCCATCTGATAGAGAGAGCATCAACTTTGTAATCCCAATGTGAAGCTTTCTTTGCAGAAATGACAAGAGTGTGAGTATCGAACATCACAGCAAGGCTCTGCACCCATGTGTAGTCACGAGTCCTTCCTTGTGGTCTATTTCCAATGAAGTGAGCGTTGATTTGAAGATTATCGTCGGAGACGATGGCAAAGTTTCCTCCCTTAGCTCCATGGAAATAGAACATCACACCGTCTCCGCCAACAAAGCGAGGGTCATAGCATAGAGAACCATATCCATCACAGTTTGCTTTTCTCCCTGCCATATTACATGAAATTTTTTACTTACTAGAATAAATTGAAATTATATGACTGAATGTGAAATTGAGTAGCCTACTTACACTTGCAAACGGCTTCACATTTGCTGTTGCAGTCAACATAACAACCTTTGTTCTTCTTATTATGCTTAGGCTTTTTCAGAGGGCATTCGGCTGGGCAAGTAAGGGTCTTGTAGTAACAATTTCCCTTTGCTTTGCACAAGTGTCGTTCCTGTCCGGAAGCTAATGGTGTCAAGTCATCAAAATCGTTTCCATTATCTTTATTACCTTTGCCGTTGCCATTGCCATTGTTACCGTTCCCATTGTTGCCGTTATTACCATTCCCATTTCCATTGTTACTTCCTTTGTTGTCATTTCCATTGTTGTCACCATTGTTGTCGTTTCCATTGTTATTGCCGTTGTTCCTGTTTCCATTGTTGATACCAGTATTACCATTTCCATTGTTATTGCCACTGTTGGCGTTTCCGTTATTGTTGCCATTGTCTGCACCTAGAACAAGGGTGGCCTCTGTGCAGAGTAGTAAAATAAAGATAGCTGCCAAAATATATGACTTTTGGACTGCCATATCTCAATGCTTTTAAACTGAAACCTTTTGTTTGTTCCCTGTTTCTCTTCTTGATACTCAATTCAACTCAGATCCTTGGAAATATATAGACTGAAAAGAAAGATTTATAATAACAAATTGAGTGAGCCTTAATTTTTGAGTATTTTGCTTCTTCCCAGAGCAAATTAAGTAGTGTAATCAGTAATCAATGGATTAATTTAGCTTATGTAATTAACAAAATAGCTGTAAAGCAGTTGTTAAAACAAAGTCTTCAAAAAGCTTAAACTTCTTTTTGCCTGCATTCAGACAAGTTTCCATTACAAATAAAAATGATGTTCCAGGGAGGGGATATTACTTCAAGGTTCCTCCTACATCACCGCCACTCCACCTTTCTTGTTGCTTTGAATCCCATGATTCTTTCTTCATATAATTATCTCTTTAAAATATTAATAACTTTTAATTACTTGTCTATTATTTATACATAAATATAACATCAACCCCTCAAGTATACAAAGTCAACTATGCATACATTCATATTTAACTGATAAGCAACTGCTAGCCTGGCTGAGGCCGACCTTTGCGATTTACGTAATGTGATTCAGGATTTTCTAATAATTTAGTTGTATAAATTTACATAAAAACTCATTATCAGGAATTCACACACAATATTAATCCACAATAACTTTCAAGTCTCCGACAACCACACTGTTTCCTATTATCTGAATCTTCATATACTCTTGCTTCAGAGGAAGACAAAATTCTACCAAGTTCTGACCGTCTTTCCTTATATTAAACAGTCATACAAGAAACACTTAACGACAATATTACAACATTGAAATATAACACTATTGAACTCAAAAGATCAAACCACCTCAAAAAGCCCTGTAGTACAATACCCATGACACCAATTGCCACAAATGGAGATTTCAAATGTGTTCTTCTAGCAAATTTACCAGGACCGTTTGAATTTAGATCCAAAGGTTCACCACTGGAGGGTAAAGTTACTATTTAGAAAAACGCAGATTCCATCTTTTTCTCATCATTTGCAGAGGAATTCCAGTTAGCAGCAAGATCACTCCTAAATACTGCGTAAGAAACCTTATTTGATCATTGATTTTTTTTTTTTTTTTTTTGGAACAGAAAAATAAATCAGAAACAAAAAGACAAAGATTGGGGCTGCTTATCACACTTTGTTCCCTTGATAGCATTCAAATACATGAACAATAGCACTTCAGCCAGATAGGTTTACTCAATAAGTATATATTGTATAGAATCCCATTATCCATAACAGGATTCTCTAAAACTAGTGTAGTGCATTTGAAATATATAAAAGATGTAGCCATTAAACAGAACCAAAAAGTTAAAAAGTAACATTATGGCTTTCAGAAGACAATTATAAACAATGCATAAGCCCTAGAGGATGCAGAACCAAATATCAGTCATTAACAACAGCATAAGAAAAATGTCTGCTGCATGGGGATTATTATTTTAAAAGATTTTGAGATCACAAATGTAAAAGCTAAATATAAAAGAAAAGGATTTTAAAACATGTAACACAGAAACTTCATAGTTATCTCACTGCCACTATCGATATATAGGAAGATCAGTTTTTGGTTGTTGGTTGGAACTCAGATCCTCTCCTCCAACCGCAACAATGCTACTAGAGGTCAATTCTCCACGCTCACTCCCCATCTTCAAGAAGTAACTATGCCTGCAGAAGCAATTTCTTTAGAACTCAAATAATATAATGAGTATAATAGGACAATGGAAACTATTTATACCACCGAGTATCAGCTGTCAATTCAGGATGGAAGGCAGTTGCTAGAAGATTCCCTTGTTTCACAGCAACAATCACTTTCATTTCAGGCATAGCATTCTCCTGAATTATCCAATATATTAATTAGAATTAAAAAATGACAGCCAAAAGAGATCAAACAACAGCAATATTTCTTCAAGGGATGAGAATATCACTAGAAAGCGGCATAGAAGAAGCTCAATAAGAGACAAGTAGAAGCCCTGCTCCATTATAATTGTATCAACTAACATAAATGTCACGTTCAACATAAAACACTTTCATATAACACATTATACTTAATTTATCTTTTTTTTTGTTTTATTAAAATAAATGTTGGGACCTGTAATTTTAGACACATACGTGCAAGCGGAATCATAAAATACAACTTCAACAAATAGTAAGTAGAACAAATACCACTCAACAAGAAGACTACATTCAATAATATTTGCATATTAAAAAGTGTTGTAAGTCACTCTTATTACAGCTAGACTACAAACCATAACGATAAAAAGCATATAGCAAACCTCTTGAATTTCAACAGTAGAACTTGAATATAACACCTTGTTAGATGGTACAGGATAATCAACCAGCACTTCAACTTCTGGTCCCACTTCAAGGATAGCAGGAGCACGAATGAAAACCCCACGAAATGTCTCAGGACCACCTTCCTTAGAAGCAAGCTCTGGCACTAATAGCTCAGCCTCAAAGCTCTGAATCTGAAGAAACATTTTATTAGCACAACAAATAATATTAGTACCCATGTCAGTACAATGGGTAATTATCTAGTGGTCCTGACAAGCAAAACTGTGTGCTTCTGGCTATCAAGACAAGATGTAGAAAAAGATTGAAAGAAAACATAAGGGTAAATGTTGAAGCACTTTGCAAATCATTTCTGACATCCACAAACGTAAAGACATTATTTAAGCACATTTTTTAAGGAAAATATGCTAAGAATCTGTTTTGCACTGTATTATTGAATGTATGTTTGATCATTGTCAATAAAATTCATTGGTGAAGATGGACTTTCTGTCGACTCAACGAAATTGAGTTGGCTTGAATCAAAATCAAATTGGCTTGATTTGAACTCAATCTAGGGTTTTAGGCTTTTTCTAGCTAAGTTCGAGCCGGTTCAACTAGGATACAACCTTAATTTCACCATTTAATATCGTTTACATTCCCATTATACTAAATGCTCCAAAGTAGACAATAGATTTACAGCTTGAAATGCTAAAAGGAATAAAAGAGCTTGTCTACTGAAATTTGCACCGTAACTACTAATCCTGGACATCAAAATTTTCTATTTTCACTAAACCAAGATTCTTTTTACCTGTTTTGAAAATATTACACGTTCTGATAAAGTGCAAAATAAAACTTTTATAGTTGTTTCCAAGACATAGGTGCATGATTAAACATTTTAATCAAGAGTGCAGAATATGCTTCCAGCCAGGGAAAAAAAAAGGATAACCATAGAAGAGAAGCGAAAAAATTTTACCTGACTGCCAAAGAAATTTCTATGAACAGTGCAATCAAGCCCCCCAATTAGACCTTGACCTCCTATTTTCTGTCCTGAAAGAATAATCGACCCATTTCAATTCAAGACGGTGACAGGATCTATTATTAATCCAAATTGATAATTAAAAAGCCATGTCAAAATAGCCCTAACACAATCCACATTTAAAGGTTAAGAAGAAAGATGGAATCGACAAAAGAAAAACCCACCAACAGCTTTATTTGCCAAGAAGATAAGACCTGCGCAGGTTCCCCAAACAGGCTTTCCCATTTTAACAAACTCACGCAAGGCAGGAAACTACAAATTAAAAAGTTAAAAAAAGATGTCAAAAGATAAGTGTGTTTTCTCATATGAGATAATAAAAGAAAACATAGATTTCCTATTTGCAAGATCAAAACGTTCTAGAGTATAAGCCATTCATCATGTCAAAGCCAAATTAAAATATATGTTTCTGTAATGACAATATATTAGTTACGGTTGGCGGCGAATATATGAACTTAGCATCCAATAGAAAAAAAAGCACTCAGAAAATCACATATTAATGAGAATAGGTCAAAAATCACTACAATTTTTCTGACATGCAATTCATTTGTACTAATTCTGTAATATTCAGAAACAAGATACAAGGCTTAAGTATCTAATTACAGTGGTTTTCCTAGATTTAATTTAGAACAAAAGAAAAGAACCCACTTTCATTAAGCTACTTAATCAATCAGCAATACACACAAAAGATACTCTATGACACAATAAAAAAAAAAAAAGGTAAACAAAAAGAGAGAGAGAGGAACCAGGTTGTGGTAATCAGCGAGTTTGGCCATGGTGGTACTTTCACCACCGGGAATGATAAGAGAGCTCACATTCTGAAGCTGCTCTGGCTTCCTAATTTCCACCCCCTTCACTCCGAGCTTCCTAAGAACTGCGTATATAATCACTCAACAAAAATTACATCCACATAAAGACGTTCCACAAAAAAAAAAACATGAAATTTAGAACACATGCGAGATATAAAGAATGAGAAAGCACCCGCAATGTGTTCGTTAAAAGATCCCTGTAAAGCGAGAACACCGACTACCATTGCTGGCGTGCTAGGCGGCGAGTGGCGGCCTGTGTTGGTATGCGTTTTCTGTGAGTATGCGCACCAATCACATTACATAAGCAGAAAAAAACAGAGACGTGAGGCAGTAAGACTCTGGGGCGTTTCGTTATCTACGGCCTACGATGTTCATTGCATGGTATTAACAAGGCCAAAAGACAATTTCCCACCCATAGTTTGAGGCGGAAGCAGAGTCCCACCCGCAAGTTTTCAAAAACCCGGTCTCCAACCCTTGGACCAAAATTCAAACATATTTTATAATTTTTCAAATGAAATAACTAAAATACCCTTTAATAAATAAAAATTTATAATAAAATTATATAACAATTTTTAAATATAAAAAAATTAAAAATATATTAAAATTTTTTAAAAAATTTTAAAAAATTTTAAAAAAATAAACTGGCTACAGCCGCCGATACTGGCGGCGGTGCCCGTTGATAACAGAACCAGGTGCCCGTCTCCAACCACCTGGTTCTAGGGGAGGCCAGATTGGGCCTCTCCATAGGGTGGAGATGGTCAGATCTGTCCACCTCCAGATTTGAAGGAGGAGGCCAAACAGTCGTTGGGACCAATACTGGCCCTCTTCGATCGTTTCTGGTGGCCAAATTTGGTCGTCTCCTCCAAAACAGGAGGCGACCGATCTGGCCGCCTCCACAGAACAGGGAGACCAGATCTGGCCTCCCCTGGAACTAGGTGGCCAGAGACGGCCACCTGGTGCGGTTATTAACGGCCACCGCCATCGGCATCGGTGGCTGTGGCCAGTTTATTTTTTTAAATTTCTTAAATTTTTTAATATTTATTTTATTATTTTATAAAATTTTAATCATAAAATAACAAAATTACCCTTGAAATGTTACTGTTTTCTATTTTATTTAATATTAAATTGTTTCTAGGGGTGGGAGACCGAGTTTTTGAAAACTTACGGATGGGACTTTGTCCAGCCTCAAACTATGGGTGGGAAATAGTCCTTTGGCCTATTAACAAATAATATTCTATTTATTAGGCCGAATCACTATGTCCCACCTGAATTTTGATGAAATTTTATTTTACTCTTTTAAGTTTGAAAAGTATACATATCATTGGTCATTCGCTTTTATGTTAAATTTTGCATTTCTTTTACCGTCTTCAAATTCCTAAACTTTTCTTTTTGTAAATAAAGAATTCATATTTTCCTCTAGTGGTGGAACCCAATTTCCTACATTACAATATAATACCCACACTCTCTTATCTCTTAACCACACATCATTACATAGTTTTATAATTATTTCTTTCATATTTTTACCTTCAAAGAAAAATCTCTTTCTTACTCTCTTTTTCATTCATGTTCTCTCTATAACTCTTCAACTTGTTTTCTTCTCTCTAATTTTATCTTTATTTCAGTGTATAATTATTTGTTTTTTATTTTTTTTAAAAGTATTTATAATCATCAGGTCTAATAGGATTTTAATCTCTAATAACAGTAAACATGAGATGATGCAAATTGGTAGAGGATGGGAAGATTATAAGGGAATATTTGGGTCAAACTTGTATGTTACTAGGATTTATTTGGATCAACACATAAAATTTTTTAAAAATTTTAAAGTAATTGCTACAAAGAATTGATTGTATGTTCAATAGCTCGTATTGTGAATTTTGCTCTCAATCTAATGTTGTTATATTTTTAACTAATGCAATGTTCTATATGGAGAGAGGCAATAAGAAAGCACAAGCAATTCACATTGAGAGAAAGCAAAAATTAATTAAAAAAAATGAACCGAATAGAGGTAGTAATAGTGATTTATAATAGTAATAATTATAAGATAAGTAATTTTCAGATATAGAAATGAGAAAAAGGAAAAGAATAAAGAGAATATGATTGAAAAAAAAAAAAAAAGAGAATGAAATAATATAACATAGATAATATATGGTAATTTCATTCTTTGTACAAATGTTAGTGCTATTTTTTGTTAGCAAAAATAAAATTTGGGTGAAAAACTGTAATTTATGTTTCTAAAATGTAAAACATGGTTTTGTGCCAAAACTTGGGTGGGAAAATGGTATTCGTTACGTTAAAGTTCTTCAGCAAATAACCCAGATCTTTGTTGGATACAATTCTAAGTTATTGTTACTGTTTTTATTAGAAATTAATATTTATTTAATTAAAGGCCAAAGGACATTTTCCCACCCATAGTTTGAGGCGGGGACAAAGTCCCACCCGCTTAAGTTTAAAAGCCTGTTTTCCCACCCATCACCCATTTTTTTATTAGTTTTTTATTAAAATTATTAAATTACCCTTTTAAAAATTAAAAATTTATAATAAAAATATAAAATAATTTTTAAATAATAAAAAATTTTAAAAAAAATTTGAAATTCAAAAAATCCCAGCAACCACCACCGTCGACACCGGCGGCGGTGGCCGCCCATAATAGAACCAGATGCCATTTCCGGCCACCTGGTTCCAGGGGAGGCCAGATCTGGCCTCCCCGTTCGGTGGAGGCGGCCAAATCGACCGCCTCCAGTTTTGAAGGAAGCGGCCAGATCTGGCCTCCCCTGGAACTAGGTGGCCGAAAATGACCACCTGGTTCTATTATAGGCGGCGGTGGCTACTGAGATTTTTTGAATTTCAAAAATTTTTTAATTTTTTTAAAATTTTTTAAAATTTTTTAATATTTTATATTTATATAAATTTTATAATATTAATTTATAAAATTTTAATATTAAAAAGATAAAATACCCATGATTATTACTGTATATATATTATTTTTAATAAAAAAAATAGGTGATGAGTGGGAAAATAGGCTTTTAAACTTAAGCGGGTGGGACTTTGTCCACGCCTCAAACTATGGGTGGGAAAATGTCCTTTGGCCTTAATTAAATTATCATATTATACTTAAAAACGTTTCAAATTTACAATTATCATATTATCATATTTGAGATTAATATTTAATTTAATTTAATTTTCATGCTATTAAGGAATATATTTAAATTTTAAAAATTTTAAAATACCTGAAATTTTTTTTCTCAAAATTTATAAAAATCACTTAAAATTTTTTATTAACACTTTTAATATTTTTCAAAAATAATAATTTTTTTCCACACAACTACACCTTATTAATATTTCTGTCTTGATATGTAAAAAGGAGGGGAAAAAAAAGTGAGATTGAAAAAAAAAAAGGAAATAGAATTTTATGTAATTTATATATTTAAAGGATTAATTTTTTATGTTTATTAATTTGAATAATAATTTGAAAAATAAATTATTTAATATAAAATGGCAGTTTTATTTTTTAATAATATGTTTTATTAATAGAGTTTAATTTTAAGCGGTAAAGCGTCATTAAGGTAAATTTAGGCTGAAACATGTTTTAAGACTAAACCTTGGCGGGAAAATGAGAAATGCGAGTTAAGTCTGAACAACTTTATTACGGATTCCATCGCCACGTGGCAAAGCTGCCTCAGTTTTATTCTGCTTGCGTTACACTTCACCACTTTTTATTCGCAAAAACAATTTCCAAACATTTAATTTTTGTCTTTCAAGATTTCAAAGATTTATTTTATTTCTTTTCTTGTAACATTTCTTTCACCTTATAAAGAAATCTCAACTCAATCTCATATCTGAATCACAATCTTCGACTCCTCAATCACTCTATATAGGGTTTTTAATCCCAAATTTCACCCTCAATTTCTACCATTCGTATGAAATTTAGGGTTTTCAAATACTGTTTTTGCTTGCTTCTTTCACTATCTGAATCGAATTCAAATCTAGGGCTTTGGAATTGCATTTTTAATTAATAGGTACTGCTTCGAAGTTTTTTTTTTTTTTTTTTTTTTTTTTTTTGTATTAGCTATAATAAATTTGTTTATTTGTAATATAATTATTGTTCGTGGTTGATGGCATCTGAAGGAACTAAAAGAGTTCGTCTTGACTGTGGAAGAATTAAGCTAAGGTATAATTTTGCTTATTATTTTATTAGTTTATATGTTTAATTTAATGCTGATGTGTGGCATTTTTTTTTTTTTTAGTTATTTGAAAAGATCAACGTATTGGTGCTGAATGTTGAGGCTGCATTGGGTACCATAAACTGGAGTTGTAATAGCGATGTTGGGTCTCAATCGAATTGGCTTCAAAATAATTAGTTGGTTCTTTCATTTGGCCGAGTGGCATCCACTAGAATAGCAGAGTTGATTTGGGCTTAAAGCCCTCTTGGTTTGTCTTCTCCTTAGATCAGGTTTGAATTTTATCTCTTCTAATTATGTGGGTTGATGTTACTTGTAAGTGATAATCTTTTCTTTATTTGCTTATCTGTTGAACATAAAGCCCAGAATACTCATAAGAGCATTGGTCTACTGCGTTCAAATTATTTTTTGGCTCTTTCATGATTCTGGATGAAAAATGTGAAAACTTCATTTTTTGTGTATTCTACCCTTCAATAATTTTGATGTTGTGCTATAAGACAATTATAGAAACTTATTTGCTAATTTAACTTAGGTGGCTATTTTTTGTAAGGCGATATTGATTGTTTATTGATGTAAGGGCTTGTCTATTGCAGCGTTGGGATGTTTCGCATTCTTTTTGGTGGCTTGGAATTACAATAGTTGCTCTAAGGTTGTTGAGGTTTTCATGTTAAAGAAGAGCTACTACTCTTGGGTGAGAGCTATGGGTTGTTGTGGTTGTTTTGGGTTTTCCAGAAGAAGGCCTAAACCACCACTGAGGCCCATTTCTAGATTTAATTATCGAATTCCCCAGGATTTTTGGTTAGAAGATGAAATAGACAATGAGACTGATAGTTTGTTTAATGGTGATGATACAAATATGGCACATGGGGATGATGACGAGTTGCAGAACCGTGCCAAACGCTCTGAAGAGATTTTGAGGTTAAGAGAACAGAATGGACTGGTATGCAGGCAATATCCTGTCAAAGAAACTAACAAACTTATTCGATCAGAGGTAAGTTTATAGTAAAGATTAAGTGGGCTTTTTGTCAACTTATTGATGAATATAAACTATTTATGTTTGAGTTTGGTGATTGCTTATCATACCATTTGGTTCAACACTGACTATGAAATCAGTCATTTTATTATCTTGTTTTTTGTCAAGAAATGACGATTTCATAGATTTTAGTGATTTTTGGTCTAGACTGTTATCATGTGAAGTTATAGTAAATCCCTATTGGTTGTTGTTCTTGTTAGCCTGTTTGTTTCATGCTAGTTCATTCTGGCTATTTGTTTTGAAATTAGTGCTTGGTTGCTTATGCAACATTTAATCAGATTTTCCAGTCAGTTATCATATTATGTTGCTTCCTAGATTTGTTTTCTTTTGTGTGCTTCGAGTTTGGGATTATTTTGAGGTTCTGCTTGCTTTTGTGAATTAATTTTGTCAAACTGAAGTTTAAGGGTGAATTTACTGAAGGAGATCATATGTCCCACGTTGGTTGTCTTAAAGATTGATGTCCATGGCTAGGTGCTTGTATGAGCTTTATTTTATCTTATATGTAGGAGTTCTAAAACTTCGTATTTTCTTCCATGACATGTTAGTAAAATTTCATATACGTGGTGCATTTTTTTTCAGGATGAAAATGGGACTAAGATGATCAATGAGTATGTGCATGAGCACAAGATTGGTGCGGGTAGCTATGGTAAAGTGGTAAGTATTGATTTGACTGGTGTTAAGCTGTACTCTTTGATTTAAGGATTTTCTTTACTTAATCTTCTAGCCTTGCATCTGCAACAGGTTCTTTACCGAAGCTCCATAGATGGGAAACATTATGCTATTAAGGTACTACATTTTTGTCTTCTATGCAGAGGCAATCATGCTTTGGGGCAGAGCAGTAGTAGAGTGAAAATGTTCAGGATTAATCTGAATAATATGGTTGAATATAGCCTTTTTTATTCCTGTGATGTCCATTTAGTTATTAGGATCTGAAAATTAAATAGTTTTTAATGTTTTCTTGACTACTTAGAAGCTCTATCTAAACAAGGTTGTTTTTCTTATCGTGCAAAATATATATTTTAACTCCAGGCCTTCCATAAATCTCATTTGTTAAAGCTGCGTGTTGCTCCTTCAGAGACTGCTATGACTGATGTTCTTCGTGAGGTATCTGCTCTCTGTCTTCTCTTTCGAGATTTCACAGTCTAGAGCATATAGAAAGACAATGCATTGTTTCCATTAGTCTATTTATATTTCATATCTTGAGTAAAAGCTTTAGTTTTTATTTTCATCACATGTATATACTGTGTTTTTCATTGAAAATATAGGTCTTTATGTGTATTTTTGAGGGTTCATGGTGTTGGTAATTTTTATATTGAAATTTTCTGTTGTATAAGTTTTTGATGTAGAATCTTCTTGAGGTTCTTGATGCTTCTTCTTGGTCAATGAGTGCTTGTTGTCAGGCTAAAATTGGGCTTATTATACTACAAGTGCTTATGATCATCTTTATAGTGTCTCTTTATGATGCTTTGGCTCTTTATCTTTGTTTTTATCTAGGCGAATTTCTATACTACTTAATTTCTGTCCTTTCAGGTTCTAATAATGAAAATGTTGGACCATCCAAATATAGTCAATCTCATTGAGGTGATTGATGACCCAAACTCAGATCACTTCTACATGGGTAGTTATAACCTTTTGCTTTCTCTCATTTATTTATTTCCTTTGATTAACAATTTCACATCCAACTTTCAATACTTGATTATTGCATTGAAGTCTTAGTATGAAAATTTTCAGTTTGCTTTATTGTCCTGTTAGCCTTATACTTGACTGGAAACATTTCCTAAACTTCTTTCCTCCAGTTCTTGAATATGTGGAAGGCAAATGGAATTGTGGTAGTTCTGCTTCACCTGGGGCCCTTGAAGAAGATACTGCCAGAAAGTACTTGCGAGATGTAGTCTCTGGGCTGATGTACCTTCATGCTCATGTAAGCTTTCGAAAGCCATATTTTTGCATCATGCTTGGATTATGTGTGCCTGAAGTCTGGATATGCGTTTGTATGTAGTAATGTTGGCTATTACATCAATGGTTGCCATTTCTTTGACAGAGGTATATGTGGTAGACCATTATATAAAAGGTTGCTGGCTAGCTAATACCTTAATGTTTCATATATGCCCACAAACATTTACATATGCACCATTTGTTTGCATCTTATTATGCATTCACTTCAACTTATAGCATTTGAAAAGTTGTAGGTTTTTCTCTTAAAAAGAGAGTTTGAAGGTGAATTGTGTGAAAATAGTATATGTTCACAATCTTAATAATTTTGCTGTGGGATCAGAGCAGTCTTGTCAGATTTATTGGTATTAGCTTGTGCGTATGTGCTATTGATTTATTTGTCTTTTGAGTTTTATTCTGAAAATTGGAAATTTGCTTGTATATATTTCTTTCTTTATCTTCTAATATACATCTAGGATTTTGTAGAATAGATTAGTTGATTAGTCTAGCATGTGTGGTGCCAGTAATGCTAAACCTGACCTCACTGATGCTTGGTTGTATCTGCTTTTGACCTCATGTGTAACCGTATATCTTTTCTTATCATACTGGAAGGAAACCACTCTTTTATAGAGGTTTAAGAAGAGGAGAAAAGTCCATTGGTGACTTAGAAGCCTTTATAAGCTTATCTGTTGTGGGATTCCCATACATCACTTAAAATGTTTTACTCGAGTTGTAATGCCTGCTATGATTGAAAGATTGTATCTGCTCTGAGAATGGATGGAGCAAATTTTCCCTGTTTCAAATCACATTTACTTTATACTAGAACCAGCTTCTTAACGATTTTTTATCATCTGACCCTGGCTAGATGATGATTCTTGTGAAGCTTGTTTACTGTCCTGTATCAATTTTTTGTAGGTACAGGGGTTCTTAAATGTATGGTATCTTATTCATGTATGCACAAGTTTTATTTATGCCCAACTTGATTTCTGCAGAAACCTGACATCAGATTGATTATCCTTCATGACATATTGGGGTAGATAGTGTACTGTGTCTTTGTTAGTTATTTTTTCTTTAGTTTTCTTGGTTGGGTCTTTTGTTGTAGTCGACTGTCTGAAATAATTGCAAACTTGGGTAATACTGATAAGTGTTTTCTTTTATATAAAGATTTCCTCCTTCATTGTTACTGATGTTGAGTAGAATATCTTTTTACTTATTCTTTCTCTTTTGGGTTGTAAAACCAGAATGTTGTGCATGGGGATATTAAACCTGATAATCTGTTAGTTACACGCACTGGTACAGTGAAGATTGGTGATTTTAGCGTCAGCCAGGTTTTTGAGGTATGAATTATCTTTTCCCTTGATTTTCTACATTTATGAATAATTGGTTCAACATAAAAATAGAATTGATTGATATATATACTTTTCAAATATCATTACGCCTGAACTAGAATGGTGTAAAATATATCAATTATCTTTTTTGTTTAGCATCTAATGTCTCCCTGTCTGTTCTCTTAATGGCAATAATATGACATGGAAGAAACAGTTTATGAATGTGTTGGTTTATGCCATATGATACTTGTTTGTAAGGGGATTGTGTAATATTGAGTTTGTACATGCATGTGCTCATCTATTGGAGTTTTGGTAAAATCTATTGAAAAAAATACTTTTTGACTAATTATGGTTGTTGATAATTGTTTTAAATAATAGGATAGACATTTTATGATTGTAGTGTAAGGATATGTCATTAGGTTTTGACCACTGTTACAGTCTAAAGTTTCAAATTTATTAATTCAGTTTCAGGCTTGTCTTATTTGAATTTTTACATTGATTCTGGTCTTGTTGCATATTGTCTGGAGTGACTACTTTAATATGAAGAGGCAATCTATGTTATATCTATGATTGTTCCTTTCATGGGTTGATTTAAAACTAATTTATTGGGTAAGCAAGCATCTCAGAAAATATTTTACTTATCTTAGATATAGAGTTGTATGTCTATCTTTCTGATTGTGATTTTTATTGTTAAAATTATTGCCTTAGGATTAGCTAATGGTCCACATAATTTCTTCTCTTGTTGAAACAAGACATTTTGGTTTTGCAGGATGATAATGATGAGCTTCGCCGTTCTCCTGGGACTCCTGTTTTTACTGCCCCTGAGTGCTGTCTTGGTTAGATTTGTTTTTTCAGAGATTTGAATTTGTGTATTAATAAGAGGTCATGGGATGTATAACTGTGCATGTGAATTTCCTTTATGATAATAGGTCTAACCTACCATGGGAAAGCTGCTGACACATGGGCTGTAGGAGTTACCTTATACTATGTGGTACTGGGACAATATCCATTTCTTGGTGAGACACTGCAGGATACATATGACAAGGTGTGGACAGTGTTTTTTGCTTTTTTTTTATTTTTTTCTTTTGTGTGTTTTGACAGTGCTCTTCAATTCTACCTTTTTTTTGTGTTCCATAGGGAAAAACTAAAATTGAGATCTTTCTCTTCTTTTTAACAGATTGTTAATAACTCACTGGAACTCCCGAGTGATATGAACCCACAGCTGAGAAACTTACTAGAAGGACTTCTCTGCAAAGGCTAGTAAAATCCATTCTTAATTATTACATAGGCTGCTCCTTACCATTCACTTATTTTACCTGTCTTCAATTTTATGCGATCCAGTTTCACTGAAAAGGGTAATAATATTGGTTTGCAGATCCAACTCAGAGGATGACTCTAAAGGATGTAGCTGAGCACACTTGGGTTATTGGAGAAGAAGGACCAATCCCTGAGTATTTATGCTGGTGCAAACGTAGTACCCTGCAGAGGGATAGCGGTGGACATAATTCCGACTGACTAGATTGTCTGATTAGTTTGGGTTACTTTAGGTACAATTGAAAAGCTAGGTTTTTGATTTACAATTTTTGAGTTATTAACTCAAAATTAACTCAAAAATTGGCAAGCAGTGTATATCTTGCCCAAGACAAATAGTAAGTAAAATTTTCTGATTTACAGAAGGATTTGAGGCTTCGATCATCCACATGACAAAAAGTTGAATGATGCAGCTTGTATTCTGGCTAGGTTTTTCTGGATAATCTGTTCGACAATAAGAGCTTGAGTTTTTGAATGAGTAACAAAGCTGTCTTTCTTTTCTTCCTATCAAAGAACGTTTATGAAAGAATGAAGGAAGCTTCAGACTCTGTAATGTGAAACTCGTTGTGTTGTAATGCCAATCCCTTTCCAAATGCCAGAAGGTTTGAGCTGGCTTGGCTTGAATGAGATGGTTGAATGCATGGGATAGAAACTTGGAACCCACTTACAAAATCATCACCTAGAAAGTAAATGCAAATTCCATTTCTATCATCATCATATCAGTTACAACTTACAAGAATAATAGCTTTTCTTAAAGAATTTGTAAAGAAAGCACACAAAAGATGCTCATCAAACATCATTCTGTCAAGACAAGAAATTCCTATGAGAATTCTACAATCCAAAGCAACCTTCATGTCACCATCCCATCTTCATCAAAGTCCTCAGACTACCACTTTTCTTGTTCTTCCATTGCAAAATTAACACTCTATCTAATTGAACTTTAATTTGAGATAATATTATAAAAAAGAGCACTTTGTAGGCTAGTCCAATACCCAAAATCAAAAGTGATAAATACTAATACAACTTTTATCTCCTAAAGATTGCCGATTTATTTTTATTTTCCTTTTAATTTTGTTTTTTGTTAAAAAGATGAAGCTGATGGTGATGATGCAGACAAATAAAATAAAAAACCAGAAAAGAGTGTAGGTTCTGTGTCTGCAGTCCTGGCTCCCATGCACCTTTTGTCGATTCTCTGACACTCCATATTACTGATCCACCAAACTCAATCCCTATTATCAACCCTTTTTACAGCAATATCTCAAAAATTTGTTAGAATTTTTTAATGTTCTTGTCTTTCTCTATTCAAGCATAAACTTTCCCCCTTTTTCTTGACTTGACACGTTAATAAAATTCCATTCAATGAATTCTTTTTCTTCCTACGATTGAGATTGGCTGAGAGCATAAACCACTAAAATTTGTATCTAAAACTCTAGAAAAAGAATGTTTAAAATTATAAAATTAGATGATCATTACAATAACTGTAGATTAAAATTAGGTATATTCTTAAGTCGGCTAAAGCCAAGACTTTGAATTCCCCTGCTCATGCAATAGTTGTATGGCTGCTAACAATCAATTGCTGACAAGTGGCACAAATAAGAGCCCTTGATTGTTCACATGACTTTATCTAGATTCTCTTCACATTTTTCATTTGTTTGATTAAGACTTGGCGCGTTGCGTTTTCCAATCCCCCTTTCGGCCCCAGTGGTGGACCTGGTTGGCCCAACCGAGCCCATGGTCAGGCCCAATCTATTTCTTGAATGCTGGTGTTTTTACTTTTGTTATTGATTGCTTTAAACTGTCCAAGTACCAGTAAGTACATCCATAATTCCCATGCAAACTGAATAAACGAAAACGAGTCAAAGGGTAGTTTCGGCATTTCAAGTAAGTTTGGTGGAGACTGTACAAGCTACAGTAGTTTCAGAACAAGCTTGAGTTTTATCCGCAGAAGAAACCGCTATTTTGTAACTTTTGAGAACCATTAAACGCCGCCACTTTGACTCTTTCTGCAAGTTGACTCAGTAAATTTTCGAGTCAACTCCGTGATCTGACCACCCTTAAGCTTCAATAATCAACCATAAAAATCTTTTTCACCCCTCAATTATCATCTAAATTCAATTTAATTCCTCTAACTATTCTGACAAATATTTCACAAAATTACATCCAATACTCCTTTGTTTTTAACTTATAAAAATTCAGGTATATATAATTCGATTCAAACTATAAAATTAGATCGAATTATTTAAAAACTATAATTTAATTTGATTGATAAATTTTTTAAAAAATAATTTATAGTTTGAGTTATTATTTGGGTGATTTCTAAACCGTAAACCATTTTTTTAATTAATATATAACCATTTTACATATTTATGTTTAATTATTATTTATTAAATATAGATATTTGAAAGTAAATGACTTTTATTTGATTTAAACCATAATCTAAATCAAATTAAATCATATATTTTCAATTTGATTTGAAATACATAATAATTTAATCTCAAAAAAGTTTTTAAATTGTATCAAACAAAACTGTACATACCCTTACATAGAACTGTAAAAATTAAATTCTAACCTGACTTCTTTCATAGAATATTAGATTAATGATTTATCACTTTATCACTTACACTCTTACAAGCTCTAATAAATTACATGTTTACCTTAATTAATTAATTTTTTTCTTTGATTCTTCCTATATTTTCCTTTACCTTTCTTCATTTTTAAAATTTTTCACTATCAAAAAACGTACAAACAAGGGAAGTTGACGATGAAATCGAAAAGTTTGAGAGGTAAGACAATGATTAAATTGAGAATGAGAGATGACACTACGATGAAATAAAAAAAAAAAAAAACATTAGAAGTTGTTTAATGTCTAACCCAATTGACACGTTTTTTGTGTCATAATAATGTTGCTTATTTCAAATACCTCGTCTTCGTTATTGTCTTTTATATAAAACACTTTGATCTTGCCATCAATTTATTCCTTTCTTTTTTTTACATATTATTAATATTTATTATAAGAGGTGACCGTATTGATGAATTTCGATGGCAAATTTGACATTCAATATTATATATCACATTCACATACACCTCAATTATTCAATTCGTCAAAAATTACAATCCTAAATCTCACATCATCGGTCATCTTATTTTATTAATATAACTTCAAAATAAAAATGAAAA
Source organism: Anacardium occidentale (assembly GCA_026122585.1). Classification (NCBI taxonomy): domain Eukaryota; kingdom Viridiplantae; phylum Streptophyta; class Magnoliopsida; order Sapindales; family Anacardiaceae; genus Anacardium; species Anacardium occidentale. The sequence goes on from JAJEJH010000018.1 coordinate 176,413, forward strand.
ATCCAAACAAAAAACTCATTGAGAGAGAAATAGTTGTTAATTGACAAAAACAATATTTTAATTATTATATTTTTTTAGCACCTCACTAATAACACTTTATTTGTGGAAAATTATAAAGCTAAGTCCTACTTTATCACTCACTTTATTTTATTAACGTAATTTCAGTATGATAATAAAAAATTCGAATAAAAAACCTATCGAGACCAAAAATATTGCCGACAGATAAAAATAAGATTTTAATTATTTTTTGGCACGTGGTAAAAAAAAATCTATAATTGGGCCACTTATGGGAAGGTTAAAAAAAAATTTCACCTAATTGAATGGAGTTGGCATCAATTCAATAATTTGTAACGTATTCTCTAATCATAAAGTTGAGTTTGATTGATCACAGGTTTCATGCTTTGTGAAGGTCAAAAAGGTCTGGCCCCTATTGGTCAACCCCCCGTGCCCTGGTCAATCTTTTTCATTTCTTTCTTCTTCCTTACGTCTCTTCTTTACTTTTCCCTTTTTACCAACTAGCACCTCCTTTTTTTTTTTTCTTCTTTGTTAACCCCCCTTCCCAAATTTTGACCTTGCATCTAAAATTGAGAACATACGCTTTGCAACTTTTTTACAAATGATTAATTGTTAATCTCTTCTTGTTAGGGTAATTAATTATGTTTTATTATTATAAAATATGTATTAGGGAATTTTTTCATGATAATTTTTACAAATAAAGTATATAAATTTTAAAGGTAGTACTTTTATGTTAGGCTGTGTCTCTTTATCATCCCCCTTTAATGCTTGAAAAGAAAATTATTTATACATTCAACCAATAAAAAATAATTAGATTTTGTTTATTAAAACATTTATTTTTAAGTAAATATTAAAAAATACCAAGATATTTGGTGGAATAAGAAAAACATTTATTTTATTTTAATTTACAACTGTTTTGTGTACTATCCTTCTGCAGCCCCAAAAATTTTGACCATGTGTTAAAAAATACTCACCCGAAAAGGAAAGGGTAAGATCATAATTGTCGGAAATAAAGGTCCTTTTGTGCAAAAAACGACAACACATTTCCGTTGTTATAACCACACCCTCTCTCTCTCTTCAGCACTTCACTTTCTCAGTTTCCTTATGCAACAATCTCTCCGCTGGCCGGACTCCGGCGCCATGTCTAAAGCCATATAGTTTCTGGCTAATTTCCCGGCGAAATCATTCGCTGCTTCTGATAATTATGTTGAGAGTTACTGTGTGAAGTACGAATTTTCGTTTTACGTTTTTTCTATGTGAAAATCTCCATTTATTGCAATTTTATTCAGCGAGATCCAATTAATTACCTGATTCGGATCCTTATTTTTACGTTCGGCAGTGATTTGGATCCGAATCGAATTTCTTTTCGGAAATTTTATGTCGGATCGGACTGGGATTTTAGAAATCTAATTGATGTTCTTGCTTGTTTAACTGTTGAAATATATGTATTTTTTATGTTATTTAGCTTGATGTTACTTATAATTATTTTTACATTTTCAGGTAAACCTGTTTCGATTGTGAGACAAAGTTTGAAGGTTTCCTTGAAAATTCTCGCTTGTTGGTCCTATCGCGGGAATTGGGTTTGAATTTTTATTTGATTCGTTCCCGTATCGGCTTATTTTTATTTTCATGAATCTTTAGAGAATTTGGGTTGTTTAGGGCTTCTCAAATTGTTGCTAAAAGTGGGGATTTTTTTGGTCCAAATTTTGATAGGAGTTTAAATGGTTTGATTTGTTAAATTGATGGAAAGAACTAATAGATGGAGATTAGTTGTAGGCAAAGATCGGAATTTGTTTTCAGGTTATTGGGAGCTCAAGTGAGAATTGTGGGTTGATACTGGTTTTTCCTTTTTTTTTTTTTTTTTCCTTCACATTTTATTGAAATTGATTTTTGTTTTTTAAGAAATTTGTTTTATTTTGTTGGAATATATTAAGATACGTGTTCAAAATGATAAAGAAAGCTCGTTTGGATGATATTATGGAGGAAATAGAAAATGAAAAAGAGGCAGTAAATAGTTTTTCGATAGTAAATTGGGGCGAAGCAGTGAATGATGGTTGTTGCAAAATTGGGCGAAGTGATTCCCTTTTTCCTGGTCTTATTGATGATGTTGCCTTGCTCTGTCTTGCTTTGGCATGTAGGTCAGACTATGCTTCTTTGTCATGTATAAATAAGAGGTTTCATGAATTAATCAAAAGTGGGTATTTGTATGGATTGAGGAAGCAACTAGGTATAGCAGAGCATTGGGTGTATTTAGTTTGTGATCCAAGGGGTTGGGAGGCATTTGACACCACTAGAAACAAATGGATGACGTTGCCGAAAATACCTTGTGATGAGTGTTTCAACCATGCTGATAAGGAGTCATTGGCTGTGGGAAGTGAATTGTTGGTTTTTGGACGTGAATTGTTTGATTTTGCGATTTGGAAGTACAGTTTGGTTCATCGTGGTTGGATGAAGTGTGAGGGAATGAATCACCCCCGATGTTTGTTTGGGTCAGGTAGTCTTGGTTCTATTGCTATTGTTGCTGGTGGTAGTGATAAGAATGGACAAGTGTTGAATTCAGCAGAGTTGTATGACTCTACATTGGGTAAATGGAAAATGCTACCCAAAATGAATTCACCACGTAGACTGTGCTCTGGTTTTTTCATGGATGGAAAATTCTACGTCATTGGTGGGATGTCAAGTCCTACTGATTCATTAACGTGTGGTGAAGAGTTTGATTTTGAGACAGGAAAATGGATGACGATAGAAGGGATGTATCCCAATGTTAATAGAGCTGCCCAGGCTCCTCCACTTGTTGCTGTTGTGGATAACCAGTTGTATGCAGTTGAGTATTTGACTAACATGGTGAAAAAGTATGACAAGGTAAAGAAAACCTGGGATGTTTTGGGAAGGCTACCCGTTAGGGCTGATTCTTCGAATGGCTGGGGTCTAGCATTTAAGGCTTGTGGAGATAAACTTTTGGTTGTGGGTGGGCAAAGAGGCCCAGAAGGTGAGGCTATTGTGTTGAACTCTTGGTGTCCAAAATCAGGAGTTAATAATGGGATCCTGGATTGGAAGGTTCTCGGTGTGAAGGAGCATGTTGGGGTATTCGTGTACAACTGTGCTGTCATGGGCTGCTGATTATTCTTTTAGATTGACTCGGATGAAGCAGGTTTCTGCAACCTGCACTGCACCTTAGGGTGCTTTCCTGCACATTATTTGATTGACTAAAATTAGTTGTTGATGAGCTAGCCTCTCACAATCTGTGAATTCAATTACTTTGCTTAACATGTCTGTATCTGAAAACTTTATGATTTTGCAATTTATCTGCTTTCAAGGGTACTCAGTTGGGTCACTCTGATCATGTATCTTTCAAAACCCTTTTCTGATCCACAGTCAAAAGTATTTATGTCAATAAATTGAAACCTTCATTGTTGAATGAATCGGTGCTCTTTATGTATTGCTCTGCTCCAGTGATGTTCCAGTTTGGGTTCAAAATTTCCAGTGATACATGCTTCTTTCATTTTCAGAAGAAGTTGATTCTGCAGATGATTTGTCTTCAATTTTCACTTGAAACAAAATTTCAACTTCTGGGTGGTGTGCATAGATGTATGTTACATTATCGTAGCAGTGCAACACAGAAAGAGTCAAAATCGGCGAAAAGTTGAACGGCTGTTGCCGAAAGTTGTTGAAAAATATGCTGGCGGGTGCTTCTGTTTTTGGTTTGTCAGACCAGTATTATGCGACTTTTACATTGAAGCAAGCAATTAATGCAACTCTGTCATCTTGTAGAAGACCAAAAAAAAAAAAAAAGAAAAAAAAAAAGAAAAGGCAAGTAATGATATTCATGAGAGGTGGGAGCAAACAAAACAATCCCCAACTCCGAAGTTGGCAAAATCATTGAATCTCTACTGAAATTGCTATACCACCGAACTCAAATATAATAAATAGCTCCATTATTCCCATCTTTATCGAGTTTAAAAGCCCCCGGAAATATTTCTGTTTATAGGTAAAATAGGTTATATAGGCAAAGAATGTTTCTAGGCAATCACCCTCTAGAGGAGGAGGGTGATTCTCCTTCATTCTTATGTGATACTTTATCATATCACATAAATTTTTAAAATATTATTTATAATTATTTTTGTAGATCAAATAAGTCATTTAGAGGTGTTTTCCATTAAGTTCTTTTAAAACCTTAAAAAAAATAAAAAAATACACTATTAAATTAACATTTTGGCTAACACATTTTTACAGGTCATGATAAGCCACTGCGGGGTAACTTACCAATGGCTTGAGTCTTGTTTGAAAGAAGTGAGGATTGGGCCAATGGGCCGAACAACAATTCTGATTTATTCTCATGCTTTGTGAATGCCACACTTCTAAAATGATTTCATCACAAAATATTTTTATAATTTTATTAATACATATAGTATTAATATTACTATACTAACAAATAAGTGAATTACAATTTTTAAAATTCATTTATAATGAAAATTAATTTAAATATAAATATTAAATTAAAAATAATATAATATAACAAGTAGGGAATATTTATATTTTTTATGAGTTATATTTATTTTTATTTCTCTCCTCAATCTCCTATTATTCCTTTAATTCATTCAAAATTCAGTTGAATAATGGGAAATTCCATTTCAGGACACGACCGGAGGCAATCTCGTGGCGACCAATAACCGTCTACCGCATCTCGACCCACCCCAAATCAGTCAGTCTTCGTGGCTGCGACGCCTCACCCTGCTCAATACGCTAATTCTAATCGATATTACCACAACCCCTCTTTTTACCAGCCCCAGCTGGTTCCCGCTCCCACTCGCTACGGTGCTTTTCATCATGTCCCTGGTGCGCATCATCCTCCCATGATGGCGCCCTATGTTGAGCATCAGAAGGCTGTCACGATAAGGGATGATGTTACTTACCAAAAAAAAAAAATAATAAATAAGGAATGATGTTAACGTGAAGAAGGAGAATCTTAGGGTTGAACCCGATCATGAAAGTCCCGGAAAGTTCCTTGTTTCTTTCAAGTTTGACGCCACTGCGCCCGGAAGGTATATTTTTATGTGTGGATTACGATATCAAAGTGGAAAAGAATTTGTAGCTAAGTAAGTTGGTGTTTAGTTTTAGTGATTAGAAGACAAACACATATGATTATCCTAATGTAAACATTATCCAACAAAAGCAAGAGAGAAAATGGAAAAGTGAAGCCTACATTCTTCGACCTGCTTATATTGATGCTCTATAGACTTCAAACTTTCTGGATTTTGCTCTTCTGACAACAGTTTTTTCCTTTTCTTCTACATTATTTCAGAGATGTTTTTTGCTAAAGAAGAAGTGGACTGTAACCTGATTCCAACAAAGGAAGACCTGCTCCAACCAGTCCCTTTGTCTTTCCAACCAGGTCTAGGCCAGAAGTTGCAACCTTCTGGTATAGGGATTGACTTCTTGATGTTTGATGAAACAACATTGACAGCGGAGGGTGATACTGAAGTTTATCCTCTCATGGTGAAGGCTGAGGCTTGGACATCAGACCATTGCAAATCAGAAGTTAATCCCTCTGCGAATTCTCAGATTACTACGGCAGTGTTCAAAAAGAGAGAAAAGGCTGAATACCAAGTCAGGGTGATTAAGCAAATATTGTGGGTGAACAGTGAGGTAGGAGCTTCAGGAAATTTATGGATTGGGAATACGGTTTCTGGTGAAGCTGATGAGAGTGATTCTGGAAAAGATCGTGTCATCTGCCCGTCAGAACCACATGATACAACTGTCCTCCCATGCCGACACATGTTATGTATAGAAACTTATTCTTTTACCTTTTTCCTTTCTGGTGTGATTGGAACACAAGGTTATACTCTGTCTTACACGAGGGTAAAAAACATGGCTTTTATGTTTTATGTTGCTCACATATAAACTTGTTTGCTTTATCTTAATCACATATGTACATCTATATGCATGTGTATCTAGCATAGCACACCACACCACTTTGTTGAGACAATTGAAGAGAGTTTAACTTTGTAAGTTGAGCATTCTCCTATTTCATAGTTAGTTTTCAGCTATATGTAGGTGTATGCTATATCTACTTGTTGCTTTTATATATCATATTTAAGCTTCTTTGAAAGGGCATTACATTCTGTTTGCGCTATCAATTTTTGTTTGATCATCTGGCGTAAATTATGTTGACTTGAAAATTTTTCAGTTTTTTTTTTTTATTAAGATTTGAATATTCAACACAATTGAACTTTGGCCTGATAACAAGTGTTAAATGATGTCCACAGAACTGGAAAATGTCAGTTGAAATGCTCTGAAGACACTTCTTTCCCATGTTTTTAAGTTGAATATTCTCTAGTATGCCATGGTTTCAGTTTGGTAGATTGTAAATGATTATGTATGCTGCACTAAGTCTCAAATGTCCTGGCTAAGGATCAACTTAATCATGTGAATTGCTCTGTACTTTGTGATTGCCTGATCCAAAGAGAGTGCTGTTTAAGTGCATAGTTAACTGTTTTAATAAAGTTTCTTATGAACAAATATGCTGGTTTGTGAGGTTTTAAAGCTGATCCCATGATGTAGGCAAGCCAATGATACCCCCTTAGAAATTAAGGTGAACAATGGACCTGGTGATTGATGACAATATTCTGCTGCCAAAAGAATAATGCTTTTCATTTAATCTGGTTTACCAGAAGTAATTTTTATATACAGGTATGATGCATTGCTTGCTATCATTGGTGCTATCTTAGAAATAGTTGCAAATGAAAAGTGCTTCAGTTGCAGAGGTTTTTCTCTCATGATACACCTAAAAGTTTTCGCCAAAAAAGATTGTTCAATGATTATCTTATTTCTCTCCTGCAAACATCATCCACAAAGCCTGCTCAGCTATCACAACTTCATGCATGTTTGAGGGATATTAATCATATTAGACAGATAAAATCTCGAATGAGCATTGCGCTCCAATAATACTCACCCAATAAAAATCATGAGTTTTATTTTGATATTTTGTCACACAGTTCTGGCTTCAGGCTTCAAGACTATGAAGACTAATCTACTAACTAGCCAAAACCACCCCTTGGGGTAAGAGTCATTCATTAATTAAATATAAATAAATATTTTACTAGGTAGTTATCATTTATTATTTACCTAAAACTATAAATTATCATAAAAATTTATATTTTAAAAAATTAAAAAAATAAATATGATTTTTATAAAAATTATTTAATACTATTTTTAATTATATAGGAAGAGTAAAGTGATAATAAAAATAAGATTACTGGTACAATGTTTTTGAAGTGATGTCAGACTCTCCCCGCTAAGAAAAGATTCCTTTTCCTAAAGCTCTATTAAAATTAAAACCCTAAACAGAGTCATACGACTGAGTTTCTAAGTGACCAACTCAATGGGATCATCTTCTGCCGAAACGCTAAGCCTCCATGGTTCAGCCAATTCTAATCAGCCGGACCAAAATGCTGATAGCGAAATCCAACCGTCCATGCCACTGTCAACCGACGATGACCACGATTACCCAGCCGAGAAACGGAAGAGAGAGGAGGAGCCACTACCAAATTCAGAGCCGGACCCTTCACTTAACCCGTTATGGAAAACTAGTCTCTGTTCCTACTTCAGGACCCACTTCGGCAATTGCCGCCATGGCAGCGCTTGTAGGTACGCTCACGGCGAGGACGAGCTGAGGCCTCGACCCGATAACACTTGGGACCCCACTTCGCAGCGTGCCAAGAAGGCAAAACAATCAGAGAATGGCGAGAAACACCAAGTGAAGGAAGAGGCGGAGGATGTTATGATGACGGAGGTTGTTGTTGACGGTGACGGTAGTGATGGTGAGAATAGTGATCTTAGTAAATGTTTGGTTCATTTACCAAGGAATTGGAGTTCTGATATTTTGAAGGATTTTCTTGCTGAGCATGTAAGTGAATTCAGGAATTAAATCAGCTTTATATAAATGTGAAAATTTATGACAGAAAACGTAGTGAAATTTTAAAGCATACTAAAGAATCAATCCTATCATGTGGAGTAGAACTTGCAATATGGGAAAGTGGCATTTATAAAATATCTGGAATAGTAGGTTTGGTTGAAACAAAGAAATTGTATTACAAGTTTTATATGTTATTGAAGGACTTATTGTTCTTTAGTAGTTTTATGATCTTGTGTTCTTTAAAAGGAAAAAATTTTACTTTGGCTTTTTATGTTTTGTACCTTTGAATTGAGGGATCAAAGTGGTTCATAATTATTGAAAGATTGAACTTATTAGTGGATACAAACCAAAGTAGATGTTTTTTTTTTAAGTTCCCGCATCAATGTAGTTTTTGGAAGCTTATTTATTTGGAGGTTGAAACATTTAGGTTTCTATGTAGCAAAATGTGAGTTAAAATTTGTTTAACCAACATAATAGTATTTAAAAGAAAAAGAAGAAGAAGAAGAAGAAGAAGAAGAAGAAGAAGATCAGAAAAGCATTATAACGTATCAATGCAGCAGAATATAGTTGATGGTATTTGCGAGGAGTGTAATGTTGGGGCAGGAGGCATCTTGATCTTTCTCTTGTGTTGCAGATTGAAAGCTTATGCAACTTCATAGGTGTATATGTGATATAGCCATCATAATGGAAGGATTCTAATATTAGTCTGTCTCTTTGCTTTTTATCTTTTTGGCTTACAACACAGTTGCTATAGTTTTGATTGTATGTTAGGCCACAATATGGGCAGTCTGACAGAAATATGCAAGATACTGGAAAATTATGTGACTTGGCCTTTCCTGTGTTGCTCTGTTTATTGAAACCATTTGGTGTGAGATAGGCAAGTCTTACTACTTTGTTACCTTTTTAGAGCAAATGATTATTTTTCCAGGAAATACTCTTCAAATCTGCAAAGAAGAAAAAGGGCATGACCGTGGGTTTTGTGAATTTTGAATGTGCAGAACAGTTGAGCATTGCAATGAAGGTATCCCTTGTTATATATAGATTATTTTTACTGGTTTTTAACTTGCAATGCCTTTTTTTGACTGGTATATGGGAATTTTAATGTGGCAGAAGCTTGAAGGAATGTCTGTTGGTAACAACAATTTAAAGGTCGCTAATGTCATCCCTCGATCATTTGAGCAGCAGGTCAAATTGGCTATGGCTAACCCTCAAAACACCCGGCAAACTGATGAACCTGCATTGTTAGGAGAGATTGAAGGGGATTCAAATAGGACAGAGGATGGTAATACCAACAATAACGGTTCAGCTGCAGGTGGTTCTGTCTCAAGGGCTAGAAGTGCTCGAGATGTTGCGACACCCTTGGCACATATGCCCTACAGTGATCAGTTGGAACACAAAAAGAACTTGATCGCGCAGATGTTGAAAAAACTCGTTAGAAAAGCTGACTCCTGTTTTATTTTTCTCTATCGTATTTTACAATACAATTTTTAAGCAATCTGAACTTTGGTAAATGTTTTGGACAGACTAGAAATGCTCGTAAAGCATGTCCAAATGGTGTTTCACTTCCAAAATGGATTCTCAATTCTAGGGAGATAGGTACTGTGTGTACCTTTGTTAGGACTTTCCAAACTATTCATGTCAAGAATACTTGTGACACTTATGGTTGTCCTTTATCTATCTTAAATTCTGCAGGTGGTCTTCCTTGCCAACTAGAGGGTATACTTGAATCACCACTTGTGAATGGATATCGTAACAAATGTGAGTTTTCGGTTGGATATTCTCTCCAAGGCAAACCAACTGTGGGATTCATGCTCGGGAACTTTAGGTAGTCAGCATTATCCCTTACTTTTGCTATTATTGGGCAGCACTTCTTGGTATTAGAACAATCTTACAAAGCATAAGAGACTTTTCAGGGAGGGTGTGACAGCAGTTGAAGAACCTGTGGACTGTCCAAATGTTTCTGTAATTGCTTGCAAATATGCTTCAGTCTTCCAGGAATTTCTGCAGCATTCAGACTTACCAATTTGGAACAGATTCAAAAATATTGGATTCTGGCGGCAGTTAACGGTATGAATAGTTCTCTGTCTTTTCATCATTTCTGTTCTGTAGGATTCAGTTGATCTCTCATTTTGATATTCTGTATGTTGATGTCTTTAAGGTTCGAGAAGGAAGAACTCCACAAAAGCCAACTGATGCTGAAAATTTAAATGCCAACATTTCAGAGGTCATGCTTATAGTTCAGGTTTGTGTCAAATAAACTAAAAGACAACTTGAATGAACTTTGTTTTGCATGAACCATTTATTGTCTGGAATTCACTGCAGTGTGTTGCAAAAGAATGAATTAAAAAACCTAAATTGGCTCAAGCTGGTGTGCTTTGGTAGACAATAAGGTGGATTATGCTTTTTCTAGAATTTTAGTAGTTCTAATAATGTGTTTTTCTTTAATTTTTGGGATCACATTTATGTATTTTTCTTAATATTGATTACATAGGTTTGCTCAATGGGTGTTGATGATTCACTTATAAACAGTGAATTTGAGAAGCTATCTCAAGCATTTGCTGCAGGAGCCACTGCAACTTCACCATCTTTACCCTTGACTGCATTGGTTGTTCAGGTTTGAGTTCCTATTCGCTAAAAATAATAAATAAAACAGAAAAAAAAAAAAAATATATATATATATATTCAGGCATTTTATTTTTCTAACTATAAGCCTACATACGCTTCCACTTATAATAGATTTGCTTGTACAAGAATCATTAAGTCTGGATGATTTCTACATTGCTAGCATTTGTAATGCATAAGTTCATGATTTTTAGATATTTGATCAGGATTGAATGGTTATATGGGTAAGGTGAAAAGAAGGATTTGGAAGGTTGAGTACTGTATGCTTTAAGTCATATTGCCTCTTAAACAAGCAATGAAAATTTTCCATGTATATTATGACTTTATAATGTATAGAATCTACTTTTTTGGCCCCATAAACCCCTGTGGCTTAATATGGTTCTCTCCATGTTTCTGATGGACAATATGATTTCTTTATATTAGCATTCCTTTTTCATGGTGATTTATTTTTCATATAGGATCATCAAGGGATTTCAAATGTGGCTCCAGCTGATGCTCCATTGCGCCTATTAAGAATTCCAGAATCAGAAAGTGGCCCTGATTTGGAGCGAACTAATGATTTTATGAAGGCAAGAATCCACGATTGTATAAGCAATCTCCGGTTTTGTATATCCCCAACAGCTTTTTTCCAGGTCAGACTTCAGATTGCCATTTTGCTTAATTTTGCTGTTGATGCTGGATATTTTTGTGCGTGCAAATGGTTTTTGTTGGTGTGTAGAAATTAATTATGTACTGCAGGTTAATACTCTAGCTGCAGAGAAACTATATTCACTTGCTGGAGATTGGGCTGATTTGGGTCCTGATACCTTGTTATTTGATGTATGCTGTGGCACCGGAACAATTGGGCTCACGTTGGCACATCGTGTTGGTATGGTAATAGTCAGCTACCTAGTTCTTGCCTTCTCTTTTGTTTGTGATCTTGTTATTTGGTTGACACTTAAGTGCTGAATGCCTTATGTAACATGGATAAAATTCAATCTTCAGATACAAGATAATGATATACAGGTGAGACAATTAGGCAGCAGAGGGTTATTGAAAGAGTAGACAAGCAGAAGTCGTTTTAGAGTTTATTATGGTTTTTACCCTGAGGTTTCAAAAAGTAACTGATTCCTCCCAGGGATCTGAAATGACAATTTATGTTTTATAGTCAGTGTTCTGCTAATTAAACAGTACAAATTCTACTGGAAAGGGGGGTAAATTGTTAAACGTAATGCCAAAGGGGAGGTATTGTACTAAACTTAATGTATATGTCCAATGGACTCATAAATTGATGAACCAACTCTATCTCTTTTTTTTTTTTTTTTTTTTAAATAATTGGGCCTGTTTTGACTTTGAATTCTCCAGGTTATCGGCATTGAAATGAATGCTTCTGCAGTTTCAGATGCTCATCGGAATGCTGAAATAAATGGCATAAAAAACTGTAAATTTGTCTGTGCAAAGGTGTGATTTGGATTTTTGGACCCTTTCTAGTTGGTTTTCTTGCTTTCCTTCTCTCTTTTTTTTTTTTTTTTTTGAGTAGTGATTCATGATTATAGTTATTTGTATGGAGTCTTGAGGAAAAACAAATCTTCATCAGTTGGCATTAGAAACTGAAATTTGATTTTGATTAATTCACTATTATTTTTTATTCACATTTGTTAATTTATCACAGGTACTAGATGGAAATTTATCTATTTTTTATTTGTTTGAACAAACAGGCAGAGGATGTGATGGGATCTTTATTAAGGGAGTATCTAAATTTGCCTCAAAAAGAAGATGACCATGTATTGGAGAGTAATGACAAAGAAATAGCTAGTACAGAAGAGAAAGATTCCTCCTTGGATAACATTCTAGACAGTGATGAGAGCTCAGTCCATGAGTCTGAAAATGGTGTTGGCACTTCTGAGTGTTCAGGAAGTAGTAGAAAAGAACCTGAAAATCAAGTCCACAAGGGTTGTATGGAAGATGAAAATTCCTCTGTGCAGCAGTTTAAAAATGTTGTTGTTATTGTTGATCCTCCCCGTGGTGGACTTCATCCAACTGTAAGTAACATGCTCCTTAAGTTTAGTTCACATCTGCATGCTTATCTTTTAACTAATTTTTCATTACCCTTGCTCCAACCAAAATTCCCTGCTTTAATAATTCAACATAAAATAAAACAAAAAAAAAAAAAAAAAAAAAAAAAAAGAAAACCAAAAAAACTGAAAAAACCAAAAAGCTGAAAAGAAATTAACACTTGACTATGTATCATGTCACATTTTGGAGATTAATGGGGTGGCTGTTAGTGTCCAAACTGAGCAAGGGAAAATAGATTGGTTTTATCCTATGTCTACTGAAACATTTTTGTTTCTCTGTGACATACTTATTATGATGTTACTTTGTGTTTATTCTCTGACGTTGGAAATAGACGTCAGCAGACACCAATACCAAGTCAGCTTGGTCAACCACCATGCTGGTGATGCTCTCTGTTCATTCTTTTGCTTGTATTCCACTACAGAACTTGCACAATAGATGTTCCACATTCCCCATCATTCTTGTAGTTGTTTGCTTCAAAATTAAATTGTAGAAGTGGCTGATAAGACACCATTGTGTTTAAAATTTACTGCTTTTCTTTTCTTTTATTTTTGTTTTATGGCTAAGATGCCTTTTATAATATGTCTTGTTTAATGCTACTAAAAAGTATTGCTGTCTGCCTCCTAAAATTAAAAACCTTTGAAAATTTAAATATCATTACTGTTGATAGTGGTGGTTGAACATGGGAAGGTTTATAATTTTGATTAAAACCTGAAAATTAATTATTTTATGGGGCATGGCTGTCCACTACTTGTATTCAATAATCCATGTGATATATCTTCTGAATTGTTACTTGATCCTGTTAACCCTAATTCACGTTTTTTGTGAGAATGCAGGTGATTAAAGCTTTGCGGACTCATCCACATCTGCGACGACTTGTGTTAGTTCCCTATTAAATTTGGATATTCCTCCTTATTATATATAATAAATTCTTCTAATCTTTTATGCTGATCCTTTTTGGCAGTTACATATCCTGCAATCCTGAAACCTTAGTGGCAAATGCTATTGAACTCTGCACACCATCTCCCAAAAAGGTTGAGAAAGGAAATAAAGACAACAGGAGATGGAGGAACATGAGCAGTGCAGGATTGGCTCGGCATCGAGCCAAATCTATGCCAGTGTCAGAGCCTTTCCAACCTGTGAAAGCCATGGCTGTAGATCTTTTCCCACATACTTCACACTGTGAGCTGGTGATGCTCTTGGAGAGGTAGATTGACCAAGACAGAAGGTTCTACAATTTTTCTGTGTACACTAAGACCAATAAGAATTTTGGCTAAAGATTTGCCATGTTAAACAATGGAAAATTTTGGCAGTTATAGTGTGATCTCTCCCCGATTGTTATATTTAGGTGCAGCGGTCATCATGAAAATGCTGAGCATTGGGTGAAATCAATGCTGGTGAATGAATATCAATTATTCCTACTTTGTTGACATTTATTTCAAAAACTGATTTACTTTAGCTGTGGGGATAATATCAACTTGTTGATGCATCGTAGGAATGGACTGCAGGCTAATTTATGAACTCTTGATATGAAATTCATGTTAATGTTTACATGCTTCATATTGTATGAAGTTGTAAAATATAGAAGTGGCAAGACTTTTTATCATTGTATAACTTAGTTGAACTATATAAAAGAAAGCTTGTCTTTTAAAAGCCTTTCTGTCCGTATTATCTTCTAGATTATTTGTGTTACAGCCATACATTCTTCTTCAACACTACTTGCAACTATTGTCTACTTACTCCTCCATGTGACAACATTTTGCCATAGCTTGGTGAAGTAACTTGTGGTTGACTTGGTATCTTTGACAATACTTCAATATTCATGCCATTTTTTGAAACAACAAACCTTTCCTTGGAGATCCCTTTAGGTATCGTAAGATTTGATTCACTACATCTCGATGTCTCTCTGTAGGGGATTGTGCGTGTTGACTAACAACAGTAATGTCATGGGTGATATCGGGCCTAATTAATGCCAAATATATTAGTTTTCCCACTCATAGTTGGTACATCTGCCTATTCATGAATGGATCCTCTGTTGTAATCTTCTGTTTCCAATTTTACCCTAATGGAGGATAAGTTGGGCTGCACTTGAGTTTGCCCATCTATTTCAACAGTCAAGTGTGTTTTCTTTTTCAGATGAAAATGATTTTTTTTCTTCTAGCAATTTCCATCCCTTGGAAATATTAGAATCCTCCCAAAATCTTTGACCTTGAATTTTGATTGAAATAGTCTTTTGAGATTTTTGGTGTCAAAGGTAGCATCATTTGTTATAACCATGTTGTCAATAGAAACAATGACAATTGATTTTCTTGTATCTTTAGTTTGTTTCACAAATAATGTATGATTTGTTTGACCACATAGATAATCCAACTTATAAGTTGTCTTAAATCTAATGAACTAAGCTCTAGAGTATTATTTCAACATGTAGCGACTTCTTTAACTTGAATATTGTACTTAAATTTTTCTTATCTTCAAATTTGAAAAAGGGTTTGATTTAGATTTCTTTATCTAGATTGTTATTTAGAAATATATTTAACATGTTTATTTGATATAATTTTCAGTCTAAATTTTTTGTTAATGACAAGGGTACTCAAATGAAATTCGACTTAATCACAATTACAAACGTTTCTTCATAATCGAGTCATAAATTTGAAAGTAACTTTGGAGTATTGAACAAGCTTTTATATCTTTCTTACCATTTGATTCAAATCTTCTAATAAAGATCCACCTGCACCCAAATAATTTCTTTCTAACAACCTCTCGTGTACTGTTGTTCTTCATTACATTTCTTTTTTTCTTTTATAATTGCAATTTTTTATTTTGAATTTCTTAAAGCATCGTTAATGTTTGTTGGAATCTTCATACTATCAATTTGTGAGACAAAAACCCTATTAAACAATCTATTGTGTGAAAGATGATTTGGAATTAAATGTTCGATAAAAGATCTCTTATTTTCTCATAGCAACAAGAACATCAAGATTATATATCATAACAATACCTTTTGTAGAACTTATGATTTAGAATTTGTCTTCAGTTCCAATCTTTAGTTTTGTAAAGCAATTCGTGCTCTTCTAAAGTATGCAATAAGTTCATTCTAATTTGAAATTAGCATTGGTTCTCCCCCTTAATCTAGAATACGTTTCATGTAAACATAAGTTAAGATAAGGTCTATAAATTTGATGGAGATATTAAAAAAAACAAAAAAAGATAATCTCATAAAGATATTATAAATAAAATAGATGAATTCTAATGATTTTTTTCTTTCAAATTTTCTTCCTATAAGACATAGAAGCCTTAGATAATTAAAAAAAAAAAAATTTTTTTTGGAGTCTCTAACAATTTGCAATCATTAAGGAAGACTTTCAATTTCATAATTAAGATTGATATTATGAAATCAAAGTATAATAAAAGTAATTCCTCAAACAATATATAACTTGAAAACAAAATAGAAAAAACAATTTTCAAAATTAAACTAGGAAACAACCAACTAATTTATGCCAAAATAGTAAATAGCAAAATAGGAACTAAACTAAAACTGGAAAGTTTGAGTCTTTGAGTGTCCTAAAGTATGAGATTATGGTTTACTTGGCAACAAGTGGTGGTATAGTGCCACTGTTTTTGTTCAATAACTAGGAAATAAAACAATTGCAAATCTATTCAATTGGAAGGAAAACATGTGTACACATCATGACAAATCCCTGGGAAGTTCAGGTTTGGATTTGTTGCCTGATCTTGAACCCCAAAGCCAAATGATTCAGTGGCCAACACTATCACAAACCTGCACTTCTTTGACTTTCTTGTTATCTTAAGAGCTAATTGTGATCATGTTGCACTTCAAACATCACTCCACTCCACCTCCACCTTATTATTTTTCTCCCCACTTACAATTTTATGGATAGGTTTCATTCTCTCACAAATGTCCTCCATCATTTGCAGAGACTTTATTTAATCTTTCTGTTTAATTTCTGGGCTTGTAAACTGTTCCCATGTTGCTGATTTTTATATATATATACACCTTATTATTTTTCCCCCCACTTACAATTTTATGGATAGGTTTCATTCTTGCACAAAGGTCCTCCATCATTTGCAGAGACTTTATTTAATCTTTCCGTTTAATTTCTGGGCTTGTAAACTGTTACTAAGTTGCTGATTTGTGTGTGTGTGTGTGTGTGTGTGTATATAATAGGTTTTTGACTTTTAGCAAGTACCTTTCATTCAAAATATACCTATTTAATTGTTATGTGGGGCCTTAAGATAAAAATTAGAATTTGCTTTGGTTGGTTTTGCACCATAAAGCCAGTACAAAATCCTTCTTCTGTTAAAGAGATACCTTTGATACAATATTTCATCCAATAAGTACATTAAACTTGATATACATACATACAAGGCCACTTAGCCAAAAACAATCAAATCACATTACTAAGGAGATGCCATTTTATACAAACAAGTAACGATACTTTTGTTTGGTTCATTTCTTTTTCCATAGAAATCTCCACGCCTACATACAATAATTAATCAAACCCAGACCCCCATTCCAAGCTTTTTTTCTCCCCTTTCAAACTTTGCTCAAAATTTTGAAAGTCTCAAGCTCACATTCCTTCTGTCTCTGCCTCATGTTGATTTCTTTTTGTTTTCTGTTCTTTTCTTTTTGCTTTCTCTTCTTTTTAACTCTTTGGTTTTTTACAGGTATGGCCTTTTGTGGTCGGCTACTGATGTGGACTCATGGATATACATAACCATTTTGGAATTTTGATGCGATCAATTAAGGGTCATTTTTCTCCACTGGGTCAACCTCATCTTAGTCTTTTAATTTTCTCAACAAATAATAATGATATAGGCCAAGTGGGATTTCCATTTTCTTTTTATATTTTGTCTGGTTTAGCAGCCATGGCACTCCCAAATCCCACTGTCTTGTCACTTCTTAACATCGGCAACATCAACCCTCCCTCCCGCTATGACTGGAAAAGATTTTAATTTATGCTTTGCTTTTTTCTGAAATTGACTACACTCTTTCCCACTTTAATTTATGCAGTGCAGGGAGGCTTTACCCATGTAGTGGAATTATCTCATTTCAAATATAGTATCACCGAAAGTTGTAAAACTTATCTGCCATGAAGCCAACAAGAAATTCAAACTTTTTCCATCTTAACAACATGACCTATAGAAAACATTATCACTTCAAATAGAATTTTCCTAGGGTTGTGGAGATGGGAATTGAAGAAATTAGAGATGTCAAGTCAAATATGGTCATATCTGCCCAATAAAAAACATTAAATATGAGAATGAGAATAAATTTTTTGAACTTGAAAACACTCATCTCTATGATTTAGTCAACCCAACTCCTTATTGAACTCAAAATTTCAACATATTTATGTGATGCCCTTTCTTTTGTTATTAATAAATTGTCTTTCTTCTTACTGACGATTCAGTCTATTACTTAAAATTTGTAATATTTATCATTTAGATTAATCCTTAAAATTAGAATAAAAATGGGATTATAAATCAAACAAAGCTCCATTTCATATGCTTTTAATTATAAAAGGAGTATATTCTAATTATAATTAAGATGATATTATTCTCAAGAAATGAGACACAGACAGTTGTTGTAATTGATTATAGTCCAAGGCTTTTTGCAAGAAAAAAAGTTTGCCTTGGCTGGAGCTGTAGTACTAAGACAAATAAGCATCTTTTAGACCAAAAAAAAAAAAAAAAAGGCAAAGTAAGGCTTCTATCATTATCAGCCTTAGCCTTTACACATATTTTATTCATTCATTTTGAAATTCACTTGAATTTACATGTCTGTAGGTGTCAAGAGATCCTTTGTTGTCAAATCTTGACCACCTTTCTCTTTTATTTTGTTTATTAAATTCTATGTTCCTTAACCAAAGCAACCCACTTTTTAGGAATTATTAAGTTTTGGTGCCTGAGAGAGATAACTAAAAACAAAACAATTGAAAAACTTGGGATTATACTAAACCTGAGGGATGAGATTGTTATTATGCTCTCAAATCAAATCCTTATGTGTAATCACCTCTTCAAATCCAAAGAAGCGGGATATTAATTTATATCATAATGCGACTTAATTATAATATTAATCACGCTCGCCATTTTCTCGCGATATGAAATTTATATGATAATCTCTATTTTTACCTGCCCCACCCGTGTTATTTGTTTGGATCCATATTCAGGCATTTATTTCTTATTATTCCATTTCCACATCATCAAGCCATGGCTATGGATAAAGTCACAAGCATTTCATGTCTCCTGTATTTACAATTGCAGTTCGATGTAAGTACAAGTACGAAAAGAATTTCTTGTCCAAACATTTTCAGTGTGAATTTTGGTAATACCTCCTACTATGCAATACGTATTTTTCAATATATGTTACTTGTAAGTAATTGAATGATATATGAAAATATATATATATATATACACACATAAAAGATCACATATATGATCCATTTGTAATAATATAAAGACTACTACTTATTATTAATTGGAGTAAAAGAATTCTCTTGAGAGAAAGCGGTCTCTTGTATGAATTGGTATCTCATACACAACCGAGTAGGGACAGTGACAGAGTTGGGTTGCCACCACCTTTTGCCATGAATGGGAATGATGGTGAAGACTGAGGAGAATCATTTTTATTATTAACTCTTCCATCTTCTTCTCCCACTTGTCACCTCTGCCGTGTTTTAACCTTCAACCCACACTTATCAAGATAAAGCCATTAACTCCCTCTCCCTCTCCCTCTCTCTCTCTCTCTCTCTCTCTCTCTCTCTCTCTCTCTTATTTCAGCTTCTTGCTGTCTTTCTTTTTGGCTCCAAAGCTCTTCTTGTTTTTGGATTTATCTTGAGGTTTCAGCTTCTGGGTGCTTGTTTCTTTTTCACTTTTTTATGAGAAAAATGGCAACTGGGGAGGACAAGCCTGTGTCTGAGGAACCGCATGAAGCCGCTGCTGGTGCAACCCAAGATGTAACTGTTAGTCCAGTTCACAAGGTGCATACTTTATGCTTTCTTGATACCTTCTGATATATTTTTTTTTTTCAGTCCATTACTGGAAAAGTTTCGAACTTTTGATTTTTCTCTTTAATTGGGTTGCTTGCGGTTTCTAAATTCTGTTTTTTGCAATAATTTTTCCAATGAACTATTTTTCTTTTCAGGATTTCAGATTAATATATATGAAACCAATATTTGGAATTATGAATCACCACTTACCATAATTCATCACTGAACATAGAAATCACAAATCTGTAAAAGAAATGAGATATGTCAGAGTTCTCTGGGGAATTTTGTTGGTCCTTATAAGCAGTATCTTCTATCCAATGCACAAATAATTACAAGGACATGGCATGCTCTTGATCATCAGTTGGGGGGATAGACGGGACCAAGGTCTAGATGTTAACTTCAGTGAATTGAATTCAAGGATTTATGGAAAAAAAATTGGCAGCTTTTACTAGGTGTCGACAGAGCAGGTGGTTTTGTTTAACATTACATGGAAGATCATTGGTCGTTAACAACTCTAATAAAAGTTCTAGAGAAATTTTACTTTCATCAGTTTATCTGTTGCTGTAAGACTTTTGGTTGTCCAACAAGATTTGTGTTTGGAATTCATTCCCTTCCTTACCAAAGTCAAGAGGAAGAGGTTAGCAAGGCTGCTGGGTATTAGAATGTCAAATATATCATTTCCCTTTCTCTACTCTTTTCTCTCTTCATTTTTTATTTTTTTTAAGGAAAACAGAATACCTCAGCACATCTCATTGTTTTGTTGCAATTTTTGGGAACTGCTTAATTAATTGCTTGTTTTTTATTTTACATCAGCACATACTTTTTCAGATATATGTTTTCCTTCTTGTTATGCACTCAAAAACATTTTTCAGTGGCGCCTTAAAATTGTTTTTTATCTTTTCAAATATTAGATTTTGCATATTCTAGTAGCCAACTGAGATTGATCGGCATGATTTTCACTTAATTTATAAAATAAATTCTCGTGTATTTGCTGGTCTTGACTTTGGAGGCCTATTTAGTTTGTATTAGAGGTGCTGAGAAAGATTGATTAATTATTGATCTTAGAAACTATTTAGTCCTTTCTTTGCTCTTTGTGTGTCTACATGTATGCACTTCACTTTTAAGCTATACAGTATGTAGCCTTCATAGAGAATCTAGACAGAATTTGTTGCTTGTTTCTCAAAGATTGGAGGATTCTAAATTAGTGAATTAAGTGAATCACGCAGAGAAAGTTAGGCTAGTTGCTGGGTTGATGGGAAAAAGTACTTTTAGAGAGAAATAAATGCTTCTTTTTGGGTATATTCTACTGGTCGTTTTATATTGCTTATTGCTGTTTTCAGGTTGAAGATTCAATGGGAATAATTGAAGAAAACTCTCATTCTCAAAATTGGAAGCGAAGAAACCTCTTTGTAGAAATACCCTCAAGAACACTACAAGACTCCTCACAGGAATCTGTCATAATTAAGATGCCGCCAACACCTAGTCCCACTCCAACTCCCAGGAGGGTAAATTTCAACTTGAATCCTGTGGATGCAAGAACAACTGGTTCACCTGGCCCTTCCTTACCACGAGCCAGATCTTCTTTAAAAGGTCTCTTACCAAAACTAAGTTTTAAGTATCGAAGTTCTTACTCAGATATCGAGAAGGCTGCCAACCTAGTTCCAGAAACTGCAAATACGGCACCAAGAGAGAAGCCTTTCATCTCAAGATCACTGTCATTAACAAAGATATTTACTCCCAGGATAAAAAGAACGTCATCGCTGCCTGTAACTCCAATTATGCATAGAAACCTGGAACCCACATGCAGTGCAAATGTTGTTGATTCTCTAAATTCAAGTGTAAGTTTCCAATCATTATCTTGAAACTTGAATGCCTTTCTTTAACCAATGCATGGTGGCAACAGTGGGCATGTAGCTTGCATGAATTGTACCAATTGAGTTCTCTTTCTGTTGTTTGAAAAAAAGGAGCTTAGTTACCCATTAGCATTTTTATGTGAAACATTTATATTGACAGGGCCATCAGTACTTCATTTAGATGTGAATTCTTTGTAATTAACATGGATTAGAACTGTCCTTCTTTATTTTTTCCTCTTCCCTGATTTCCATTCTTTACCTTTTATTAACTTAAGATCTTATTCTTATAAAGATTTCATTCAACTTTGTAGTCCTTTTTGCAAAGAAAAGGGACCCAGAAGCAGATACATCGTTCACTTTCAGTTCCTGTCAATAACAAAGAAGGGAGCATAAGGAGAATGGATTCATTTTTCCGAATAATTCCTGCAACTCCTCAAGTTAAGGAAGGAGAGGTGGTGTCAGATACATCTCAGATAGCAGAATCCGGTAACTTTTCATTCGTAATCATGGAATTGATTTCTTTACAACAAATTCAGGTTGAAGATTCAATCGGAATAAATTTATTTAATCAAAGATAAGGAAATACATTGAAATTTATATGTTTCTTCCTACATTTTTATCTTTATTTCTCAATTCTCTTAGCATCCACAAGGACGTTATATGCCTATTTATCCTGAGGCTTTATAATCATAGTTTTCCATCTAGTTTGTAGAACCTGTTGTTTGTCCAAATCAACAGAAAAGCCTTGTTATATTCTCTTATTTGCAGAAAACAGTAGTGAAGCTGATGGTGAAGACATACCTGAAGAAGAAGCTGTTTGTAGAATTTGCATGGTTGAACTTTGTGAAGGCGGTGAAACCCTCAAGATGGAATGCAGTTGCAAAGGGGAACTTGCTCTGGCACACAAAGAATGTGCCATAAAATGGTTTACCATTAAAGGCAACAAGACATGTGATGTGTGCAAGCAGGAGGTTCAGAACCTACCTGTGACTCTCTTACGAATACAAAGCATACGAGCTCGGAATGGTGGAGCAGACAGAGGCCATGTGGCAGATCTAAATGGATACAGGTACATGAGTTGTTATTTTCTTATGCTTGATAGATAGCTTGTGGTTGCTGGAATGTTGAGGATAAGTCGATTTGTTGCTAACTGTGAATATGGTTGACATAATGGTTTTGATCACGAAGATATGATCTCACAACTTAAGGCCACACTTGTCCCACAATGAATTCTTTTTTATCTCCCCAGGCCTTGTCACAGTTTTGTCCTAACCAACCAACGGTCCACTGGATCATTTCATGCCTTTGATAATTGCTACGGCTACTTCAATGATTTACTGGAATGAATACTTCGACTCCTGGGTCAACAAGTTCACTGCTGCTTATTTCAAATGACAATAACTAACCTCCAAAATATCATGCTGACTTTAGATTCTTCTGACACTCATAAACTCTTAAATAAAATCTACCAAACCTGAGTGGCTAAATTCTGACTTTGGTCAAGACAAAGTGTCTTCTATTTGGATTCCCATCCACAATTTACTAATTATTATATCTTGCTTCTTACACTAGTAAGATCAATGATTCTTACTTCGACTTCCATCCAATATTGAATCCTAGTCTAAGTTCTGTCAAAAAAGCTGTATCTCTATAGATTTTTATAATCTACATCATATATGTATTTTTAAAAATGTTTGATCACAATATGATTGTAATTACCACAAAAAAAATGTGTTAGATCTTATTTGTTCAGATCTTATTATCAGGGTTTGGCAGGAAGTTCCTGTGCTCGTTATTATCAGCATGCTTGCCTATTTTTGTTTTCTTGAGCAGCTTCTGGTAAGCTATAACTAGTTCCTCATTATTTAGATATATACATTTTCCATTATATTTTCTTGGCAATGTATCACTTTTCATACAGGTTGCAAAAATGGGTACGGGTGCGATTGCAATATCCCTGCCATTCTCTTGTGTATTGGGTCTCCTCTCATCCATGACCTCATCAACCATGGGTAAGTTGGCAAAAGAAACCAGTGATATAATGTTAGATCATTGAATTTCCTCTAAAGATGTTATGTGACTTGCGAATTGGGGTGTTAGCAGAAGAGCCCATTGGAAACATCGCCATTTGGCTCTCATACCATTCAAATATGTTGCTTGGCTAGGAATCAACCTCATCACATATAACAGACCAAAACTGGCTTCGTTTGCAACTACAAGCAATTGCTAATTTCTCAAGTTCCTTTATTAGTTTACTGTAGTAAGGAATTCTGGGAGATTGTTTCTGATATTTTCTGATTCATTTTTAACTAATTATTTAAGGACTCAAATTCAGTTAAGGTTTCAGCTAGTTAATTAAAAAATAAGGTGATTAGATTCTTTTAATACACTAGCTCATTTTGTTCGTAATTAAGTTATTATTTGTGTCTGATATTTTCTGATTGAACTCCTCGAACTTTTATGTAGTGAAGAGAAGATTTGTCTGGTTCTACGCATCAATTCAATTTGCTCTGGTCGTTATGTTCGCTCACATATTTTATTCTCTGGTAAGAGTCTTGTACTGCAGTTAGGATAATCAAAGAATATCCAAATCTTCTGTGTAATGCCTTTTCGTTTTTGGGTTTGGCTTTGTGCTGTACAGGTTCAGATACAAGCAGTTTTGTCAATTCTTCTTGCAACATTTGCTGGGTTTGGAGTTGCCATGAGTGGGAGTTCTATCCTTGTTGAGTTCATGAGATGGCGAAGAAGATGGCAAGCTCAGTCACAGCAGCAACACCATAATTCCCAGGTGTTGGGCAGACCAGGCCAATTCCCATATTCCCCACGAACAGTTTCTCGTGACCGCCGCCAGCCTGACGTAGAAAATCCAGAAACTCGCACTGGGAGTTAAACCATTGATTAATTAGGATAGCTAAACAGAAAAGGGATCCGCCTTTACTTATGTTTGGTTATGATAAGCATTCTTGGTTTGTAATATAATGATAGAAACATCCATACTGCCCTCCTCACCATTTTGATTCTTGTTTCAAGATTTCAATCCATTTTAAAATGTTTATTTATTACAACACTGAGATTTTGTATTTTCCAAATGTATCATTCATATAAAACTAATAAAATTATTATTATTACCTTTACTTTTTGTTTTTTATTTATCACGGAGATAATTATTTTAAAATAGATAGTCTGTTACAAGAAGACTTGGGAAATTTTCCGCTGACTAGGGCATCAACGGAACAAACGGTATCCGTAAGAAGAGAGAGAAGCAGAAGAGAATGAATTTATCCACAAGAATCGTGGAGAAGCTTCCTCTTCTTCAGCGTCGTATTCCTCTCATAGGTGCTCTTTAGTCACAATCGTCAGTCTTTCTCCTTTCCTCTCTTACTTCTTTTTCTACTTTGGTCGTTCTTCTCTGTTCTTTCTGCAGTCAACTCAAAATCAGTTTCTATTCACTTGTTTTAGACTTTTTTTAGCTCACAACCCCAAGACTCGTATTATTATTATTTGTTAATATTAGTGAATTGGTTTGTAAGTACTATATTTATTGCAATTTCAGGTGTGCCCAAGTTTGGGTTTTCATCGTTCTTGCACTGTCATACTAAATTCAAAGAGGGGTTTCCAAAGAAAATGGCTTGGAGTTTGGATAATTGTTCGGTGAGTGTTGAAAATAAATTGGGATTTGTTCGCCCTGCAACTGAAGCTTATGCTGAAGAAGCAGTTGAAGCTCTGAAAGCTGGCAAGGTTATTGCAGTGCCCACTGACACCCTATACGGATTCGCTTGTGATGCTTGGTATGCCATTTTTGTGGATTCCCCTTCACATTTATTGTCAATTTATCTTTAATGTGGAAAATTTGCGAAACACGGATTCAATGGAATTTGCTTGTGTATTGAATATTAAATAGTAAATTGTTGAAAAGTTGTTGATGGTTTATACAAGAATGAAGAATAATTTGTAGAAGTGATTAGTAACTTTGATCAAATGGGGATTGGTGAAGCTTTGGAAGTTGTTATGAACTGATTTAGAGATTCCTGTGCAATCATCATATGATTGCAATCTTTGACATTCAAATAATGTTTCATTGGACCTAACTTTTTGTGCATCATCTTGTGTATCTTGTTTGTAGTATTAGAAACTCTTCTTTAATAGATTGGTGCCAGTATTATGCACTTTTATGGGATTTTTGGTTGTCTGAGTACGGGGATTTTGATGGTCATTTTCATCTATTATCTATGTACTTTAGGCCCTTGAGGGGCTAAATTAAAAAGCATAGGTAGTTTTGTGCAAACTTCTGAATTTAAGGCAGTTTTATTTGGCACGTGTAATTTTTCTATTGGGAATTCCTAACTTTTGCTATCCTTTCATGGGATTACAATTGCAGTTCTTTGGAAGCAGTCAATCAGATTTATGAGATTAAGGGGCGTAAATATACCAGCCCTCTTGCAATCTGTGTTGCTGATGTTTCAGACATCAAGCGCTTTGCAATCACAGAGCATTTGCCTTTTGGCTTACTTGACTCTCTCCTTCCTGGACCTGTTACAGTTGTACTAACACGAGGTCTGTGACTCATACTTGTATCTTTGCTGAAAGTGAAGGAAAATCAGTACTCGAGTAAATTAGATGTCTTTTATGATAGATTGGCCTTCTTCTTTGTGTATAGTTGCTATTTGCCTATTTGTACTTCTACTCTTGACTTGAATTTTTCTGTGGGATGAAAGAAGGTATCTGGCTATTTTGCAGGGGAGTCTAGTATTCTTGAGAAGTCTTTGAACCCTGGATTAGAAAGTATCGGTGTTCGAGTGCCTGACTCTAACTTCATCAGGGTTATTGCCCGTGGTTCAGAAAGTGCATTGGCTCTCACAAGTGCCAATCTAAGTGGAAAGCCGAGTAGTGTTTGCATAAAAGATTTTGAGAATCTATGGGAACATTGTGCTTATGTTTATGATGGTGGTGTGCTTCCATCAGGTCGTGCAGGATCAACAGTTGTGGACCTCACTAAACCAGGAAAGTACAAGATTCTTAGACCTGGAAGGTAAACATTCAAATGAGTTGGATATATTAATATTTTTCGTAACTTATAGGCCTAAGTCAAAGGAGAATAAAATAGAAATGGGTATTCATGGCCTTAAAGTCATGAAAACTAGGATGGTATAGTCATTTGTTAATTCATTAATTGTAGAGTTATATAAGCACCTTATTCATACTATGACGGAATTTTTAAATCAATATTCACATGTGCTAGAACTACTGTTTTGTTCTCGAACCTGTTTAGGGAGATACTAGTGCATATGGT
Source organism: Anacardium occidentale (assembly GCA_026122585.1). NCBI lineage: Eukaryota > Viridiplantae > Streptophyta > Magnoliopsida > Sapindales > Anacardiaceae > Anacardium > Anacardium occidentale. Next base: position 203,167 of record JAJEJH010000018.1, read on the forward strand.
TAAAGACCTGAGTCTAGGTCATTACTCACAATAGTTGATTGTTTGAGTTCAAATCTTGTTGATCCTGCCAATCAAACACACATTCATACAGTGACATTCTCCATACCTAGCCACGAAGGAAATAATGTTCCTGATTTACTTTTATTATTTTGAAATTTGAAATTATGGCAGTAGTTGGCTGTGTAATTGAAGTATAGGTTGGCTACTTGTGTCAGGCGTGAATAGTGTCATGTAGCTTATGCCATTATGTGGCTGCCAGTTTCTTATACAGGTTTTTCCAGTATAGATCAACTTGTAACTTCTGATTCAATAGAAAGGGAAAACAAGAAGAAAGTTCATACCTTTCTCACAAACAAGAAGAAAGCTGCATATAGTCAACTACAATACGATCAGTCTCCCCGTATGGTGCTGAGGGTATTCAATCTACTGATCATTTGGTCGTCAAAGAGTTGAGGAATTTGTCAGAATTGAAACACTGCTACTTTAAGAAACGGTTATTTTTTCCCCAGAGAAAACATAGGTTTCTGCTGAAATTCAGGAATTGAATAGTTTTGTATAAACTTATGAAGTCATAGGGAAGAAGCTAGAATTTCTAAGGTTAAAGGAGTTTGTGAACTTTTGTCATTGAAGTTCATTTTAGAAGACTTGAAGATTAAATGGGGCAGGTTGAGTAGCATAGCATTTCAAACAATTGTATCCAATCTAAAAATAGAAAATATCTATTCACTAGCTTGCAGGGAGTGTAGTGTCAATTGTAGTCTCTGTAATTAAAGCATAGGTGGGTTACTTGTGTCAGGTTTGAAATAGCGTTCTGTGTGAATAGTGTCAGGTGTGTGAACAGTGACCTGTGGCTTATCCAACTGCCAGTCCATTATACAGGGTGTTTTCAGTATAAATCAACTTGTAACTTTTGATTCAATAGAAAAGAAAACAAGAAGGTACTTACCTTTCTCACAAACTGACATTTGGTATGTGGACAGGAACTACTAAATAATGAAGTCTGTCTTAGTAGGAAAAATCTGAAAGGGCACAATATTTATGTTATTCGGGGTTCTTTTGTTTCTGCTGTCTAAGTTGATATTTATTGTACAGTTGAACCATAATCAGTAGCTTATGATCTAATGGAAATGCTTCACATGCCTTAATTTATATCTAAATCTGTTGGTGCTTACTATCCATATTTTTCCTTGTTTTTCCAGTGCAAAGGAAGATACAGTCGCCATCCTTGAAAAGCATTCTCTACTACAAGAGCTGGAACCAAATTAAAGGAGTGACGGAAGCAAGCTTGTACCTTTTTACAACTATATTAACTGCATTGACAAGAAGAAACTGGCAGTATACCTTTCTCATTGTATTGTAATCAACCAAAATATACTCCTAAGATGTCAGTGGAGGTTTCTACTGAATTGATATCCATTTACATTTTTGCAAGGAAATCATGAATTCTTTGCCACATTTTCTTTTAGGGGAAAATTTTTATGGCCTATTGTTGATGTTGAAATTTTTTTCTTGTAGTTTCTGAATGTTAGTCGACAGGATAAACATGATTAAAGAATGGATTTGACATTTGAGTGAATTAGGCTGAAAATACGAGGGACAAAGAGGTTCTACGTCTTCTTCTGAACTTAAAAAAAAAAACGTGTAAAAACAGTCTTGTAGTGTTCTTATCGAATCCCATGTGTTTCATGATGAGCACCAACTGTCTGTGTCTCTTTGAATATGTCCCTTAATTCAATGCAACTTATTTTATTTTCATTTTGCTTTCATATGTTCCATAATTTTAAGCTATCAGCACATGCTAATAACAATTCATGATTCACGTGTAAAGACCTAATATGATTTAACATCACCAATATACTAAGTTGATTGAATTTGAAAGTATGTACTATCATAAAAATAGAGTTAAATTAAAATACATCATAAATATGACAGGATTGGTGGGTAGGTGTTGAATTTAACCCTTCAAGAAATTATAGTTGACCTTAGAACCTGATTTAGAACCTAATTTAAGGTACAAGGAAATGTTTTTTTTTTTTTCAAAATTGCTAAACAAAATGAGGTTGTTATATTTTTACCTTCTTTAATAAACTATAAAAATTAGAGTTATTTTCTCCACCTCCCTCTTCTCATCCCTAAGTTTTCTTTGTTCCTCCATGAGTAACGTTATGTTCACCAAAAATAATTCACCAAATTTATGCATTGATTGATGTGAATTTAATATATGCTATTTTCGATCAAAATATAATTTTCCTTCGGCTACTAACCTGGCAACCTCCTCTCTCTCCTTTCACTCTTCTTCTTCCAATCGCTCATTCTCCAATCTAACAGGTCTCTTCTCCTTAATTTTTTGTGTGCTCTCTCTCCTCAACGTTCATGGTAATTTGTCCCTCTCTTCCTCTCTGACCTTGCTTATTCTTTTTTTCTCCATGTGATCCATATGAGGCAATGATGAACCAGACTCTTTAAAGAGTATACTATCTTTAGAAGTTGATTTTGAGCAAGAGAAAAAAGTTGAAATCCAGTGTTCTTTTTTTTAAAAAGAGAAGTATCAATAGAAGCTGATGAGACGTGAATGCGAGATGTACGTAGATCTAATTTGTAGATTAAGGAAAAGAGTGTGTTTGAAGAAATTTTCAACTAATGATTTGTGAACTGTTAGACTGAGAAAACGGAGATGATTGATGAGAAGAAGAACTGGTGGGCTCGGAAGGAAATGACGGTGCTTGTTTGTTGAGTTTTTAGCTTTTTGAGGACGGCTGAACAACGTCAGAAGAGATCAAAATTAGAATTGAACCTATCTTGGTCAATTTTGAATCAGAAACTATTCTATCGCATCTTCGAACAAAATAAAACATTTAGTTTAAATCAAACGTTTTTAAAAACACTTAGACACCAAAAATTAGAATCTCAAACTACGATAATACGTTCTAAAATAAGAAACTAAGAAGGGTTTCTCATTTGGGATATTGATATGAGAAATAATAAGATTTTTGTTTGTGGAAAAGAAACGTGATAAGGATTGGATGGCTTGATTATTGAATTGAAAATAAGAGTATTTTTTGTTTAGAAAAGTAAAGATAAAATAGCTAATAATAGAATTGAAATTTTCGTTATCTTGATTGAAAATAATGATATTTTTTGTTTAAAATTTTAATGAATACAAATAAAATAATCATAATATTAAAATTATTTTAATAATTATTTTATACGGAAAAGGAAAGGGGATAGATATTCAGTTTATCTTCCGATACACTTTGCTAATAAAATTTTTTTGTCTAACGATCTAAAATAAAATAATACCAAATAATATAAAAATATAACAAAGACAATTATTTATCGTTCTCTTAATATTTAGATAAATATATTAGTTAAAATGATGTTAAAGAATTGGAGCGTGAGAAAGAAGCGCGTGGTGATGGATTTTATTAGGAACGGTGAAAGTTTGGTGGTGGTGGTGTTCCCGCGGTGGAATATTATTGATCTGCTCGTTAAGGAGTCCTAATTCATGGGACTCTTGTTTGTATAATAGTCTCTTCGTTGTGTTACTCGTGTGGTTGAACCTTTTTTTGCATTTAAGCCCTTGTAAAATTTCATAATTATTTTTTATTCTAATTTGCTTTACTAGCTATTAAAGGAATAACTGTTCCCACTTAAGGTTTGACTTAAAGACCCTTTCCTACCCTTAATTAACATAAATAATATTTTTTTACCCAAAATCACACTTTCTGATAAAAAGACTAATCACATAAAATATTAGTTTCAATATTAATTATCAATTTAGTAGGAATAAATATTTAATTTAGTTTTTGATAACATAAATCTATGTGTTTTTACCAATTTTGTTGTAAAACTGGAAATAAAAAAAGACAGATCTGAATTAAGTTATGTTAAAACTTAGATTTATTTAAATTTAACTTAATTTAAGATAATCAAATTTGACCTTAAAACCAAATTTGATAAGTTTTAAAAGAGTTAAACTCGAGATTAACCATGTTTATGATTAAATTTAAAAATTATGTTTTCTAAGAGAATGGTGATATTAATATGATATTGATGTGATAAATAATTAATATATATATATATATAATAAAATTATTAAACAAATTTACATATAAATATTTTTAGCCCTGTAGTATTTATGTCCAGTCATATGTGAGAGTATATAAGAGTGCTAAAGTCCGAAGTGCTTCATCCTCAATGGTTAGTTTTGATTTATTTTCATTTACATTTTTTACAAATTTGTTCTTTCCAAATATATGAATGTCTTTATTAAATCAAATTTAAATTTTTTTCAAAAAAAAAATAATTACATTCTGCTCCAAAAGTTTTTTTTTTCCCTAAATATATATTTATACCTTCACTAAAGCAATTTATATTTTTGGAAAAACCATAATTACATTGGTTTCCAGAAGTTTTTTTTCCAAATATATGCTTGATTTCATTAAATTATATATATCTATTTAGAAACAATAATTATATTTTTTTACAAAAGTTTTCTTTCCGAGTATACCAATGACTTCATTCAATAAAATTTGATATAATTTTTTATTATTTTTATCTTTTAAACTTATCAAATCTTGATCAAATTAGTTGATTTAATTTCAATATGAACTATCATTTGCCTAAGATTCAAAATTACGAATTGAACAAAGTGTAAATGTCATTCCCACGAAAGGAAAAAAAAATTCTTTGAACGATTTTGGCTTTGATGCTCATAATCTTTTACCATAAAAACATAAAAAGAACATGTTTAACGTTTTAAACTAAATCTTCCCAACCATTTTGCGGCAATCGAGATAGATATTCATCTAGAATTTTAAATTATTCAAAGAAACAGCGCGACGCCATCAATAAGGTAGAGATCACAACATAAATTCACCTAAATTAGGGGATGTAGTAAAAGTATAAAAAAATAAAGGGACCGGATGGTAAATACGATCACATTTCTAAATACTTATTTTCAGCATAAATCATGCTTTTTTCATGGCCAGAGAGTGATTGCAAAGATGCTGAAAAAACGTTTTTGTCTGGTTTCATTTCCTTGCTTACCATTTACAAAAATTTGTAAATAAATAAAAAATACAAATTGAACCTAATATTTATGTAAATTGTTGCAGACAAATCCCTCTCAAATTCTTCCTACCACCAGTTCGTCTCTTTCATCTCTAGACTCTTCACTTGACGACTCCAATCAAAATCATCACTTGTTTTCTTTATTTGAGGTAAATTACAACCTCTCTTACTTAATACTTATCGGCTTTGCAAAATCAGGATTGCTCTGAAAAGTGTTTGTTGTAAACATTTGTTTCTGTTTTCTGACAAGAGTTTTCGAGTTACAAGGTTCGACGCATTGTTAATGAGATGCTAATTTTGTGAATGTTTGTAGAATCGGTGTTAGGATCATTAGTTGTTTGGTTGGTGATAAAATTTTGGAAGTATGATAATAATAGTTGAAGAGTGACTTTTAACTTGAGTGTTTGGCTGAGTTTTGATATAGTTGAATTTCAATATTTTTTAGTTATTTCGAGCAATATTTAGGTAAATTTTGTTCTTGAGCAAGGTTTGCAAGCAGTTTTGAATGCTTGCACCAGGTTTTAATTTAGTGGAACTTTCATTAAATCTTGAAATTTTAATCAGTAGTGTTATTTATAACTAATTGTGTTGACGTTGAATTTGTGTTTTGGGACTGTGGAGCTAGGTGTAGTATTTTGTGGAAATGGCGACTGGAACAGTTCCAGCTTCATTTCCGGGTTTAAAGACCAGGAACTCGGGCTTGGGGTTCGCTAAAAGTATGGATTTTGTGCGAGTTTGTGATTTGAGAAAGTGCAGATCTGGCAGAACAAGAGTCTCTGTGATAAGGAATTCAAATCCTGGTTCGGATATTGCTGAGCTTCAGCCTGCATCAGACGGGAGTCCTCTGTTAGGTATATGAATCTTGATCAGTTATGTTGATTATTTTGTATTATCTGTTTCTTGCTTAGAAATTGGAGTAAAACAGGAGAGAGTAACAACTGGGGGGTTCACTGTTGTGTGAGAAAAGTGTGTTATCTCTAAGTTTTGTGTTTGTAATATTTCTTTTAAGGAAATATGAGTGACCCTACGGGTGTCTTGTGTGTGTGTGTCTATATATATATATATATATATATATATATATATATATCTGATGATTAATGAGTAATGACTGCTTGATGTCAATTTGAAAGTGATTTTGTTTAAATGAGTTGTCTTTGGCCTTCTATTGTACTTAAAATCATGTATATTGTTCCCAATAATGATAAATTCTACTTATTTTTCTGTTTGCTTTGTTATTTTGATTAAGCATTAGTATCCTAGGTTAATTAAGGTTATTAGTTTGTCCTGCTAGCTGTGCAGGGTCTACTGTTAAAACTACTTTTGTGTTTTATTTATATATTTATTTTTTGATCCACCAGACACAGATCATTAGTCCATGTGCATACTTTCTGTCTTTATGCATGGTTTGGTGTAACCTAATTAGTGATTATTTGATTGTAGTTCCCAGACAAAAGTACTGTGAATCTATTCACAAAACTGTCCGAAGGAAAACGCGGACGGTGATGGTGGGAAATGTTGCTCTTGGTAGTGAGCATCCCATTAGAATTCAGACAATGACTACAACTGACACTAAGGATGTTGCGGGAACAGTTGAACAGGTTCTTTAACTTTCCTACTTTTAAGTGAACATTCTGTATGTTTTGCTCTCCCTAATAGCTTAGGGATTCGGACCTTTTAACAGTATCTTTCACATTACTAGCTATAATTTGATGGCTGGCATGTTATGGTCTTCCTCTTGAGGGTGACTGAGTGCTAATTATGTGTTAGTGAACTCCTGATTCATTGTTTAAATGCTGTAGTCAATACTGTTGGGTTTTTTCTGTGGTTTTGCTGATTGCAGTGCCCTATAAGATGGAGCAACCTGAAAAACTACTAAATCATGGTGTGGCTGCTTTGTGAATCATAAAATAGAAGATTTAGAACAGTGTCCAATAATGTAGTTGGAAGAATATGTAAATCTTTTAGGAAACATGACTTAAACCTCTTTAGTTGGTAACTTTTCAGATATCATGTGTTTCAGTAACTTAGTCAAAATTATCAATGTGAAGCTACAAGTGGTTTAACCTTCTTGTTGATGGTTCGTCATGATGCCGGTATTAATATTCTAGGTAGTTACATTTGATTAACTGATATGCTTACAATAGGTAATGAGAATAGCAGACAAGGGAGCAGATATTGTTCGGATTACAGTTCAGGGGAAGAAAGAAGCGGATGCTTGCTATGAGATCAAAAATTCACTTGTGCAGAAAAAGTAAGCCTGAATTATTGTAAACACTATTGAACATTTTCTGGAATGTCAGTTCCATATTTGATACAATAATCAACCTATCACTATTGCTGCAGTTACAATGTACCTCTAGTGGCAGATATTCATTTTGCTCCTGCTGTTGCACTGCGAGTTGCTGAATGCTTTGACAAAATTCGTGTCAACCCAGGAAATTTTGGTATGCAATTGGTCATTTATTCAATTTTCTTTTAGACGGTTTGTCTCAACTGTCCTGGAATCAACAAGGTAATCATTGCAGCTGATAGACGAGCTCAATTTGAGAAGCTAGAGTACACGGAAGAGGACTATCAAAAAGAGCTTGAACATATTGAGCAGGTCATAGAACTTCACAATTAATTTATACCTACCTTTTTGATGTTGATGCATTTTGTTTTAATGATTCCTTGGTAAATTATCTAATGTTTCACTAAGATCCAAATTTTGCTGCATAAAATGTGATTATACTGGCCAGAAAAGAGCAGTAAAATGGGAGTAAACGAAATAGTGGAAGAAAAGTCAAAGTTTTTGCATGTCTATATCTCACAGATTTCCCATAAGTTATATAAGAAATTAGTAGCCTGCATATTGCAGTCTTTAAGGCATTTGTTTTCTTGAAATATGCTTTCATGTTAAAAGTTAGTCTGCAAATTTTTTATTTATATAATTATTTAGGTTCTGTGCCAACACGTATTTCCCATGATACTGAGTACGGTATTAAGTCAGATGGAGGCAAAATGATTAAGAACCATGTTTTCTTCTCTAAACTGTTTTGTTTCTGCCGCTGTCTTCATGTTTACAAAAGGCTAGATTTGGTCAAAATTAACACTTATACAATCTGCACTGTCGGGTTGTGTTATTTCTTATCACTATAGTTACCTTTTGCTCCCTTTTAACTACCTCAGGTCTTTACACCATTAGTTGAGAAATGTAAGAAGTATGGAAGGGCAATGCGTATTGGGACAAACCATGGGAGCCTTTCAGATCGTATTATGAGTTACTACGGAGATTCTCCTAGGGGAATGGTATGCACTTTGTTTCTCACTGCCAGACAACTTGTGACTGTTGAATTCTGGCTCCAAACTCTGGTGAATCATGCTATTTGTTGATATAAAACAGGTTGAATCTGCATTTGAATTTGCAAGGATATGCAGAAAGTTGGACTTCCATAACTTTGTATTTTCTATGAAAGCGAGCAATCCGGTTGTCATGGTCCAGGCATATCGTTTGCTTGTAGCTGAAATGTATGTTCAGGGCTGGGATTATCCATTACACTTGGGTGTCACTGAAGCTGGGGAAGGTGAAGATGGTCGAATGAAATCTGCCATTGGCATTGGGACCCTTCTTCAGGTACATTATAATCTGAACTTCATACTGACTAAAATGATTAGCCATTCAGAATTCTCATGATATTTTGTTGTAATTGGCATTAAGACTTTACATTTATATTACCAAATGTTGTTCTTCAACCCTCCATAAGGTTGCAGCTGATTTGGAGGGAATTTTCATGTGATCGCATTTTTTTTAATGGAAAAGCTGTGCCTTTGATAGAAATAAGTTGGTCCATTATCTGTATATCTGATTGTACTTCTTTCAAAATATTCCTTAATTGTCTTTAGTTATATGCCACAAGAAGCATTACACATGCAAATCTCCTATCATGATTATTGCAAAATTAAGGAAGTGTGTTGGATACACAGGATGGCTTGGGGGATACCATCAGAGTTTCACTTACTGAACCACCAGAGGAGGAGATAGATCCATGCAGAAGGTTGGCCAACCTTGGTACAAGAGCAGCTGATCTTCAGCAAGGAGTGGTGGGGTTTTGCAATATTCTTTAATCAGTGCTTGCGCAGTAAATTCTGTGATATTAGTTTAAATCTCATTTGATGGAATATTTTTTTTCTTATAGGTGCCATTTGAGGAAAAGAACAGACACTATTTCGATTTTCAGCGTCGATCTGGTCAACTCCCAATGCAAAAGGAGGTTTGCCCTTCATGGAAACTTGGCATCATATCATTTCTAATTTCTGCCTCTTTAATACTTTAAAATAGAAACTGATACTTTTTTAAGTACAGGGTGAGGAGGTAGATTATAGAGGGGTTCTGCACCGTGATGGCTCAGTTATCATGTCTGTCTCTCTGGATCAGTTGAAGGTAACAATCTGTTAACACCTCTTCCCATATTCTTTTCCCTTGTTTTTTTTTTTCGGGGAAGACATTGAGAAATAATATTAACTTTATGAACTTGTTTCTTTTTCTTAGGTACCTGAACTATTATACAAGTCACTTGCAGCAAAACTTGTTGTTGGAATGCCATTTAAGGTCTATTCTAACTCTCACATTATTTCAAGAAAAGCTTATATACATTCAAGTGTGAAATTTCTGACACATTTTAACACTGTTTTAGGATCTAGCAACAGTAGACTCTATCGTATTAAGAGAGCTCCCACCAGTTGACGATCATGATGCTGTAAGGAACCTACTTCTCTACACCTTTTACTGCTGGAAGCTATATTTATGTTTTCTCTCTCTCTCTTTCTTCCTCCTATTCCTTTTTGTTCTCTAAATCAATTGTGCCTTACTTTGTTCCTATATAATTTGCTGCTGTAACTTGTAACTTGATTGAAATAAATGAAATGACTTATTATATTTCTTTGTATTGTTAACAGCGTCTGGCTCTCAAGCGGTTGATAGACATAAGTATGGGGGTTATAACTCCTTTGTCTGAGCAGCTCACAAAGCCATTGCCCAATGCCATGGCTCTGGTAAATCTAAAGGAGTTATCAACCGGTGCTTGCAAACTTTTGCCAGAAGGTCTTGCTTTGTCACAGTTTTCTGGATACTGGGTTCATTGATAATAACTTTTTCTTTGTTTTTCTTTTGTTTGTTTTATCCCTTAAGGCAAGCAGATTTCATATGTCAGCTGAATATACACTCATATTGCATTGAATTTTTCAGAAACACGTCTGGTTGTGTCATTACGTGGTGATGAACCCTATGAAGAGTTGGAAATCCTCAAAGACATTGATGCAACCATGATTCTTCATGATTTACCCTTTACTGAAGATAAAATTGGCAGAGTGCATGCTGCAAGGAGGTAAATGTGTTACAGAATTCTATCATTTATTAGTTGAGGAAGTAAGGCTGCAGGATTGGAATATCAATCTTGATGAGTTTTTGTACAGCAATTTAGTAGTTTAACTGCCTAGTTATTGGTGTAAAACTCGATCTATATGCTTTTGCTTTTTCCTGATGAACAGATGCTATATTCAAGCAGAAAATTGCCTTTTGAAATCTGTCTTTTCAATTAGTTCAGATATGACCTTGTCTGCCCTAAACAAATTACTTGACTCTTTTGGATTCCCTCTTTACTAAAGTCAAAGTTTATATGATAAATGTAAGTGTGCCTTTCATGTATGTATGTGAGGGAGAAAAAGTAGGTTAGGTTTAAGATTGCTGATGTTCCCTGATGCTTTTGCTGTCAAGACTGAACAATTACTCTTACTTTTAAGTTAATAGATCCCCTGAGATGGTGACTGGAGGTGTGACCTGAAGCGTTTTCCTAGGCAGCACTATGTTCATATTAATCTGAGTTAAATCCTTCCATTTCACTATTTTGTACCTAATGGCATTCTTCAATGCCCTGTGTACTTATTTCTTTGGGCTAACAATCCAAATTTTCATCTTGGTTGCACAGGCTCTTTGAGTATCTAGCAGAAAATAATATAAACTTCCCTGTAATTCACAATATTCAGTTTCCAAATGGGATTCACAGGTAACTGGAAAACCATTACAACTTGTTGATATGATGGAGGTAATAGTAGTTTTGGCTTAAACTCTTTTGCCTTATTTTCAGGGATGACTTGGTCATTGGTGCCGGAGCTAATGCAGGAGCTCTTCTGGTGGATGGACTTGGAGATGGTGTTCTGTTGGAAGGCCCTGGCCAGGATTTTGATTTTCTTCGGAACACATCTTTCAACTTACTACAAGGTTGCAGAATGCGAAATACAAAGACGGTGCGCAGAAGTCAATCTTTAAAATGACTAGAATTTAACATCTCAAAGCTAATTATGTTATTGGAATATTATGTGTTGCCTGAATCTTGTGTAGGAGTATGTCTCATGTCCATCATGTGGTAGAACTTTATTTGACCTTCAAGAAATAAGTGCAGAGATACGAGAGAAAACATCACATCTGCCAGGCGTTTCGGTATTTATTTAGTCCTTCCAAGTGATGTTTATTCTGGCAATCTAGATCAACAGTGTTAATTTCTCTTCTTTCTCCCTCTTTGTCAGATTGCAATAATGGGTTGCATTGTCAATGGACCTGGGGAGATGGCTGACGCAGACTTTGGATATGTTGGTGGGTCTCCTGGAAAGATTGACTTATATGTTGGAAAGGTACATCAGCTTCCTAGCCCTGAAACTTTAATGGGTCTCATTGAAATATATAAATATGTGATTATTGAAAAAAGCAAAATATGCACTTGAAGAAAATTTAGTTATGAACGAGAAGGGTTTTTAAGTTGGAATTTGCAATGCAGACTGTGGTGAAGCGTGGAATTGTGATGGAGCAAGCAACTGATGCGTTGATTCAGCTGATTAAAGATCACGGGCGTTGGGTGGATCCTCCTGCCGATGAATAATTTCAGGTGGCGGTTCATTTAGGTATTTATAATAAGGACACAACAAAATTGATTGGAGATCACCATACTATACACATCCTGTGGGTGGGATAAAAGAAAAATTGCCTAGTAAGAACGAGCAAATGGGAAATTTTACCCGTAAATGAAGGATACATGAGTTAAAAGAGGACCATCCTCAATTCGTCTACAAAATGATGCTGTAACTTTCCCAACAATAATTATTCCAGTGTTTCCTATAATATGTTTATCTAGATCAACTCTTTCACCCATCGATTTGAAGAGTGTTGACTTTCCTCTTCCCTCCAGCAAGGTTATTCATACAAGGTATATTTCTGAACTTCATATGATGAAATTTTCTCGTCATGTAGGCACCTTTGACTAGCATTTAATTGATCGGTCTTCAAATTTCAAAAAATAAAATATTTAGATTTATGAAATAAAAATAGAATCATTTTTATAGTTAATTTGAATTCAAATATTTGTTGAATTCATGATGATGATAATAATAATAACAGATATAGATAAAGAAATTGATATATAATCTTGATTACAAATAGATAATGTAATCATATTTGATGCTATCGTATATTTTCATTTTCATTTTCATCTTGGTCTGTTCATATTAGGGTTCAGGAGAACCAATTGGGTACCCAACGCTACATGGGGAAAGAATTTCTCGTCCCAACACAGCCTTTTGATAATTATTGCCTATCTGTCTTTATGTAACAACCTTCTGTCCACCGTTAAAAAAAAAAAAAAAAAAAAAGCTAAATCTCAGGGGCGAACGGTTACATGATACAATCATTGCTTAGGCAAGTTTAAAAATCAAATACTTTGAAACACACATGACGATGTGTATATATATATGCAAAATCTTGAAACGCTTTTAGCGTAGGTCAATATGTATGTTCATATATGTAATGTAATGTAATGTATGTACGTATAAATTCTAATACACTACATATTATTATTATTATTATTATTATGTTATGAAGCAAACTACATCATCAACATCATCCAAAAGAATCAATGGCAAATCATACCAATCAATTAATCCAATGTTCGATTCAAAACGACTCTTCACAGAAACTCTGTTCTTGCTGCATAACTGTACTGGGATCTTCTTATATTGTCTCGTCTTTTCTTGTACACCATTCCTCCAACTCCAACCAAACACGCTCCAACTACAACCGCCACCACAACTCCAGCCTTCTTCCCTCCACTCATTCCGCCACCACCGCCGCCCGAAGACTCATTCGCATTCAAGTCATCAGCCTTCCCATCGCTCGCTTCTGCCAGAGCTGGACTTGGAGCCGGAGCGGGATTCGGTGCCAACGACGGCGCATCATTCAGGTCTGAAGGTGACGGTGCTGGTGGAGAAAAAACTGGTGAAGTCACTAGAGCATGTGACGGAGATCCGGATTCCGGCGCTGGAACAGGCGAAGGTACCGGCAAATCACCGGATAGATCCGGAGAGGGGGCCGGTGAATCTTGAGATAAAGTATACTGTGTAGAAAGTAACAAAGCGAAGCAGAAAAAGAAGAGTTTAGGCATCGCCATTGATGAAAAATACCAAGTCACCGAGATCAAGAAGTGAAGTACAAGTGTTTGTTAATGTAATGTAATGAGGATGTGAGGGCTTTAAAAGAGGTAGATCTGAAGGCGTCGATGATAAGGAGGATGAGGATAAACAGAGAGAGAGAGAGAGATTTATAGAGGACTTCAAGGGGAAGGAAAGGAAGGAATGTGAGCAATAAAATTAAAATATCGTGAAAGAGAGACAGAGAGAGAGTTTATAGAGGACGTTAAGTGGGTTCATGTAAATCTATGCATTTGTTTGCAGAGCGGGAGGGTCGACGGGCGTGACTTTCAGTTTCTGCGCACAAATGCCTTACGTTTCATAAAAGTAAATCGACACCCCCGAAGACCGAAGTCTACCTTTTCAACTGTGCTTCTGTTTGTCGGTGATGGCTAAAAGGTGATATTGTTAGTTTATGAGGCATAGGGGTGTTGATTTCTGTCTAACAAAACCTAGAGGGCGTAAAATGCAATAAATAAAATTTAGAGCATGTTGGTATAATGTAACCAACATGTATATGTTTAGATATGCAATTTGATTGTTTGATTTTGGGACTTTTTTAATTAACTTGGGTACAAAAACAACAGGCCATATTGAGAATGTCATATTAAAAAGGTCAAAATACAAATAATTCTATATCCAAGGGCCTTATTCCCATCCAAGGGTTGTTGAAAAGACAAAATCTCACCCTCTAACTTTTAAAAATTTAAAAATTTATTTTTGATAATTTATCATCATTATCTTTGACTTTTCTAATAAAATAATTAAATTACCATTATTATAAAAAATAAATTAAAATTAAAATAAAAAAGCAACTATCGTCCCAACCTAGGCTGCCCCGTTTGATAGAATAAGATCTGACTATGTTCTCTATCAACTATAGTTAAAAATCATTGTTAGGGACAAAATCTGTTATTTTTAATCTTTTTTTATTATGTTTAATAATAGAGACAGTTAAATTTTGTGACCCTATAAATTAGGAGGTCGTTTTGGACCTCTTAATTTGTTTATCAATAACGGTTGTTGCTTTTTATTTTTTTAAAATTTTTTATTAGTTTTATAATTTATTTTCATATTTTTAAATAATTTATTTTATTTTTTAAAAAATTTTAAAATATTTTTAAAAAATTTATTTTAATATTTTTAAAATTTCTTTTATAAAAAAGATGAAATAGTCTTTTAATTGTTAATTTTTAATTATTCATTATTAAATTTAATTATTGATTTTGATTAATGATAAATATTTAAATTAAAAAAAAATTAGAGGATGAGTTGTCTTTTCAGTAACCTTGGGTGGGAATAAGTCCTTTGGCCATTTAGATCAGATAAATTCTCCTAAAATTATGTAAGAGTTGACCTATAAACCAAATCAAATTATCAAACCAATTAAATAATGATGGTCAAAGAATCAAGGTAAACTCTCATTGAATAAAAAAGGGAGAGAGAGAGAGAGAGAGAGAGAGAGAGAAAGGCTACGGTGCACAAATAACCAACAGCAGCTTGGTCCATTCTTATTGCTCAAAACTTTAGAAGAGGTCGGTAAGGCAAAACGGTTGTGTGGCTAATGTATAGAATTTTAGAATACTAAGAACAAGGACACCGCAACTGCATTTGCCTTTCCCCCACCAGTAAATCATGAGGATCAAGTGGAAACGCAAATTGCCTTCCACTGGGCCATGAAGTAAAGGTTACATTTACCAGTTTTAATAGAATTCCACTAGTCTACAAAATGGCTTTGCACATGCAATCACATGCTAATTCATAACGCTCAAACCAACCAGCACAGAGCCCCACCCAATTTAACGATTTAAATATACACCCTTTACCTTGAAAAAGATTTGCCCACGAATTTTCCCGTCGATCCATTTCACATGCTCGTGCTCTAAGAGCTAACGTTGTGGCCGAAAAACAGAACTCTGGTATAAAAAAGTAAACTCCGACTTACAAAATTCCTAACCTTTTTTTTAACATAAGATTACTCCAAAACGAGATTATTCCAGACCTCATCCACTCAATATGAAACGATTTAATTTAAATAATATTTATTGACTTTATTATTCTAATAGAATAGATTAGCCCAATGGCCATTTACTAGTCGTATAATAAATATAATTAGTCTAAACAAATTTCATAGTATTATCGCGAATGAAAAATTATCCAACAGACAGAGAAATAATTCCTAAAAATATACCTCTTGTTTGATCCTCCAGTAGAATTTCCAGACTGAAGAAACAAGATCTTGAAAGCTGACACATTTTTTTTTTATAAAGTTAAAAAAAAAAAAAAAGTGAGAAGGGAATTTAAGGGATCAGAATCTGGAAAATCTCTTTCTTCAAAATATATATTAAGCTATCTAACAATTATTATCTTTTCCACCAGCCGATGACACATGAAAGGTACACAAAGCTTAGCATAGTACACCTGAGTTTCATTCTCATATTTTTGTAGGTCACAATTCGTCCTTAACATCATTGGAGCTGCTTTCATGGCTCTCTTTAACATCCGAGGCCTTCGTTTCTGGAGCCGAAGCAGGTTTCTGGATTTTAAAAGGGATTGATGCATGTTTCTTAAGGAACTTGTAGAATGCCACCACTGTGCGATCTGTGTCTACAGTGATCTGCAACACCCATAAGCCAGATATTTTCATTATAATTATTCTAACAACAAACAACATATCAAGTGCAAAAGCTGCCACTTACCGGATCAAAACTCTTGTTTCCAGCAGGGAAGAATATAATAGTGGGGAACCCATCAGGCTGCAAAAGATCAAATGGAAAAAAGAAAATGTTATTACAGCCTACCACTCAGATCAGCTCACTTCAGATTGACATGTTCAGTTAGTCAGCTGTGCAACAGTTTAAGCTCCAAAAACTTACACCATTAGAAATTTTAAGGGAGATAAATTGGCAATATATATTAGAATTAGTTAAAGATTGTAAGACCAAATGGCAATCCCCTCCTCTAAGGGAATGATGTATCATTTAGCCAGTGATCGTGATAAGAGGCTTATGGGATTGTGTCCTATTTGCATCCTACTGCTGTTGACTGGGAAAGAAAGATTAATTAATAACAAAGGTATTAGACATTTTAATATATCAAATTAAAGAATTGCATCAGTATTACCTTTGCCCTGGGATGCTCATTTGTTGTTCCATCCATCTTGGCTATAACAAGAGAATCAACACCACGTAGATGTTTAGCAAGCTTGTTGTAAGTTGGCTCCAAGGCTTGGCAATGCCCACACCATGGTGCATAGATCTGACATGCAGACCATAAGAAATCAGTCATGAAAAAAGAGAAAAACAGAAAAAAAATGATTTTTTCCAAATATTGCCTGGCACAATTGATACCTCCAGAAGAACATCCTTTGACTCATCCAAAACAATTTCATCAAAATTATTCCCAACCACTATTTTCACATCCCCATCATTCTGTGTCAACAAGAAAACATAATTCCAGTTAAATACAAGTGGTCAGATGACAAAAGCAGTTCAGAGGAAAGCAAAATACATCAACATACAGTTTCAGGAATTGGATCAGACTTAAAGAAAGGTTTGAGCTGGTCTTCCAGGAAATCCTTGCCAAAGGCCTGTGGGATGATAAACCAACAGGATCATTAGCCCAAAACATAATCTTCTAACAATCAACGATAAATATCAATAAGTTGACAGTGATTTTGACCTTAATTTTACCCAATGTAAATTCCCCGTCAAACACAAATTTTTTACCATCCTCATTTCCAGTGTATGCAAGGACCTAAACAGAATTAAATAGAAGCAAATAATTTAGTTCCATACATACAAAATCTATATTAATTACAAAGAAACCACATTCTATTCCAAGTGGAAAAAATTGAGAAAGACTAAGAGAGAAACAGAAAAGGTGTGGAAGATTACTGTGGGAGAATCACTGGTGACACCAAAATAATCTGCTACTGGTTTTCCATAGTCCTCATTATCCACTTCCACGTATACAAAGATAAGCTGCAATCAGGCATGGAAACGTCTAAATTAGAAAGCCTGAGAATGTCACATTTACATTCTTCAAGTAAAAAATATTGGCATCAATCACGGTAGTAAAAATGATAAGACTGTCTTTTATCATGTATTCCTGCTTTATATTAATATTGTGCAATTTAAGTGTTCCTGGTATGACCATGAGGTTTTTATACTATTCATATCATTGGTTATTTGAATACAACGCAAGAGAAACAAATCTCAAGCTTCAGCCATAAGTGATTTTAAATACCTTTCCCTTGAAAAATTTTGCCACTTCTTCAAAAACTGGCAAAACTTTAGCTGAATCATTTAAAGTGGCAAACAATAAAAGCTGCAAATACAAAATTTAGCAACTGTCAATAATGTCACCATGGTAAGTTCACAATTCAAAAAGTAACTTATTCTAAAGTCAAAAACCAACTAATTACAAAAAAAAAAAAAAAAAAAATTTCTTTACCAAGTCATATTGAACGTAAACACTGCCTACCTGTTTTTTTATTGTACTGTCAAAAATTGCAGGAGCACTCTCCTTGGTAAAAATGGTAACCAAAGGAAGTTTGTTGGCAGATACAAAGTCAGCAATAGCAGACTTAACAAATTGACCATCTGCAGAAACAGAGAATGGGTATAAAGATTGTCCTCTTTAACAGCTAAAATTCAAGGTTTTCCATCAAAATTAAAATTAAATAAAAAAATCTAACCAAAATAACTTATTTTCTCGGCCTCCCTCTTAACCATGACCAAAGCAGGGCGCTCGACTTTTGGGTCTAAATGGAAAAGCTCTGCCACAGCAGCATCTGCAGTTTGATAGAAGTTGACATCATCTTCAAGCCTTGAAGCCGCAGTAAGCACCTCACTCTCTAAACCCTGTCATAATTATTAGGCAGGACAAAGGTCACCAAAACAAAAGAAAAATAAAAAATGATAAAAACACGAGAGTACAACCCCTCATAAATTTAAGTTTCACATTGAAAGATGAAACTAAAAGCCAAAAGTTCATACCACCAATGAGTTGAGGTAACCCAAAACAATTTTATCATTAGATGTCAATATGCGTTCAGCTTCATCCAATGTGGTAACGTTGTATATACCAGGTCCTATCTTCTTTCTAATCCAAGTCACTATAGCATCTCTGGATAGCAAATGATTATTTATCAGCCACGACATAAGATTATAATAATATTTACAGTTCAATTGCGAATATACTACTTACTTGTTTCGGGCACCTGTATAAGGCTTATGAACGCCCTCGATGAAGAAATAAACGGTGGGGAAACCCTGAACATCGTACTCATGTGCCAACTCAGTCTCCTCGGAAGCATCAATTTTAGCCAAAACGACGCTCTCATTTCCACCTTTCAGTTCCGTAGCTGCCGCCGCATATTCCGGAGCCAAAGCCTGACAATGCCCGCACCACGGCGCGTAGAATTCCACCATCACAAACTTATTATTCTCGATAACATCGCTGAAATTGCGTTCCTTCAACACGACAACATCTTTTTCATCGATTTCCGGTTCCTTGTACTCGGACTCATCGAAATCGGAGTAACTGTCATTGTCGAAATCATCAGGAAAGTCATCGTAGGCATCAGCCTCGTCGTCGAAGTGGTCCGATGCGTCACCAGTTTTGGCGTCGGGGTCAGCTTCTTCGAGGAAGCTGACGTCCTCGTCGTCGTCTTCAATTTTGGATTTGGATAGAACCGGAGTGAAGGTTGCAATTAAGAGGAGAATTGTGAGGGAGAGGAGGAGGATGTTGCGAGTTGACATTGTTGTGAGATTGAGATCTGAGTGAAGACTCGGGAGAATCAGAAGAATCAGAACGGATCAGTAGGGTTTAGGCTTTATAAAATGAAGAAAAGAAGTCAGTCAAATGGACTGAGAGATATGCAGTAAAAACGGTGTCGTTTGATTCTGATATCTGTTTGTAAGTAAAGCAAGTATGCTGCTTGTCTGACCAGGAAGACCTCCCGTGGCTTTCATCAACTTGTAGTAATCAAGATCTGAAAAAAGGTTTTAAAAAGGCTACTCTTAGAGCAGATCTGAGGACCATATTGTCATTTTTGCGACTGTAGCATGCGCAAGTCTAGCTCGCTAAAATGTGTGGGTTTGCAGGAAGAAAACATATGGCCCCTTAATTTTGGAAAAATGACATTTAAACCCTTAGAACTTACATTATTATGATTTCAGGGTGCATTCTGATAGTTATTTGTCCATTAAAATTGATATTATAAATAATTATAAATAATAATGTAATATGAAAATATTATTTTAATTATCATCTTATTATCAATATTTCTTTTCTAAAATATTTAAAAGTTGCTTGATATTTTAATTAAAAATAAATTGTTCTAAAAATCTAAATTTTAGTTTATTTTCAGTAAATTGGACAATATAAATTTTTTTTTATGTAATATTAATATCAAGTAAAGGGATATTTAAGAGTGAAAAAGAAAATTTAATGTGAGTAAATATGAGACAAAAATATATATCTTCTATACTTAAATTTGATTATAACATATTTGTTATAAAAATATGACTTACAATTGAATTTCTTCTATAAACTTGCAATGGTAAATCCAATAAAGAATGAGTAGAAAATGATGATGTTTGTATTCAAGTGAAGAGCTCACTTCCAAGTGTGACTGCGCCTATTTCATATGCAGAATGCAGTCGACCAATTTCCCTCTCTTGAGTCCCTTCCAACTCCAAAACGATACGCCTCATTGATGGCCTCCTCTGACTGGTGTCTACGCATTGCAAAGCCAACTCCATCATCTCTTTTGCAGCATCCAGCGTCTGCTCTCCAAGTGTCTTATCCATAAAGTCCCCAACATCACTGCTTCTTTTAGCCTTCAAAATAAAAAAATTGCCTTGATCAACACAGAGTAGCTTGCTCAATCCATCTTCTGACATTGTAATTGAAATTTGAAACTTCCCATTTACCTGTAATACTAAGTTTTGGTCTGCATTTGACCCCTTTCTGCCATTTGCTTCATGTCCACTGATCAACTCCAGTAAGAAGACCCCGAAACTATAAACATCACTTCCTGCTGAAAAGGGATTTGTTCGGTTCAACCTACCAGAGAAATGACAAGTCAAATAGTTCCCAAGATTCAGATTAAGGAATCAGCAGAATTCTCTATGCCATTTTATGAAGTACAGGATTTTTGGTTTAAAAGAATTACTACGTACTCTGGATCAAGAAAGCAGTCGATGGTTGAAGATGAGCCCGCATGATGATCCTCCATTACCAACTTAGACAATCCATAGTCAGAAATTTTTGCTGTAAAGTTCTCGTCCAGAAGGACATTTCTGGTTCTGAAGTGCATGTGAAAGAAAGGAGGAACTAAGCTATGAAGATGTTCAAGACCTGCTCAAATATAAAAGTATGATTGAATACTCGTTTCAGAGTACAGAAAGTGAAAAAGGAAATATCAATTGGCGCATATTTACCTTTTGCTGCACCTATAGCAATTAATAACCTTTGCCGCATATTTAGCTTTCCAATTGGTAGACCTTCACTATCTGGAAAAAGAAGATATGAACTTTGAGAGATCAAGAATTTTCGGAGCAGAGGAAGGGGAAAGAGATGATTAGATTACCATACAAGAAATTTCCAACATTTCCATTACTGATATAATCATAGACTAGGAACTGTTGGTGGTTTTCTCCACAATATCCAACCAGCCTGACAAGATGCCTATTATGAACTTGAGCTATGCGCTTCACCTATAAAGCATCAAGGCAAATTAATATGCTCGTAAATTCTGCAATAAAAACAGTTTTCGAGGCACTGATGGTTCAAAAATACATACAGAAAAACAAGCATTGAAACTGTCTGCATAGCTCAATTCAAGCAGTGGAAGTGTTAAACTCAATGATCCAAAAGCCAGATAAATAAACCTTCCAAAGGGTGCAGGGTTTACCCCATGAACAAAATTCTGCGTTGGGGTATGTAGGTGTCTCTTGATTGCCACCATTGAGCCATCTTGAAGTAACCCCATATAGACTAAACCAAATGATCCTTCACCTATGACGTTATTATCACTGAAATTGTTTGTAGCATGTTTCAGCTCCAAGATTGCTAACTGCCTTAAATTTCGCATGCCATCAGGAGACACAGCATCAGCATATGGGTAAGTTCTTTCCAGCTCAGCTGTTGATGGAAAAAAGTTAAATAGGAGGAAATTTTATTGACACTATGACCAAGTAGCCACATTGGAACCGACATTTTTATAAGGGAGCTAATATTATTTGCAAGCATACGCTGAAGAAGTATCATCTCATTTCACTCTTCCATACCAAACAATTGAGAAATTCATTATGAACATGCTATTTGGTTGTATAATTACAAAGGTTAGCTTACCAGAAGGAGATGGTACAGAAGATTCTCCCTCAGATGTTCGCCTTAGTGATCTTTTAACATGCATCAAGCAGATGTACACAAGCACCGCGAAGCCAACAACAAGCACAGCTGCACCAATTCCACCAACTATGGCAGCTACTTTCTGTTTCCTCGGTTTCTTAACATCATCTTGTTGTAAAGGTGTCAGTGTTGGAACACTGTTCCCATCTGGCGAAGCTGCTATCCTCCTGTTTCTTGATACATGATGCTTGAATTGAAATTGAATTGAAGAGTTTGAGGAAATAAATTTGGAGAAAAATGAAGTGCACGTATTTCAGGAATCCTTTGGAAGTATAAAATCCTAGGATATTAATTTAGTTTTTCCTAATTTAAATTAACCATCCATATCCTATTGATCATGCTCTCTGGCCATTATCGTTGTGAAAAAACTTTAACCAAATATATTACAGAAGCATATAGGAAGAATGAACACCACTTTCACACTAGAGGGGTTAGGAGAGAGCTTACAAAGAAACAACACCTGCGTTTTTTGCTTTATAACAGCTCAGACACGTCCGTTGTCTTATGCATGGATACCTTTCAATCTTGTCACTCGATTGTCCAGGACTGTCAAGTGAACTCTTGCAAGCAAGTAAAGCTTCAGCTGCAGCAGAAGCACCAAGAAATCAGTATGCAAGACTATTTCAGAATTCAAGATTGCATAACAAGACAGAAATTTGAAGGCAAATCCGGTTCATTAGAGTGAATAAACCAACTAAAGGAACCTGTGTGTTCTACATATGGCACTCAGGAATTTGTTGCCATACCAATAGCCTGTGAAACCATTTAAAATGTTTTAAGAAATCAAATATGCTAAGCTAGCAGGGACAAGGAGATACTGCATCATATACTTTAACATTTTCATTTAAGCAGAACCAAGATCATATAGAAATAGTTCTGGCTAGGGTTTCCATCTAAATCTATACAATTCAGAGAACAAAAATGAAAAAAAAATAAAAAATAGAGGGAAAGAAATAGACGAGGCATACAATAGATTTTGTGGTTTATGCTACTGGGTTCTAAGAGTTGAAGGGAAAAGAAAATCGATAAGGCATACCATAGATCCTGTGGTTTATACCACTGGGTTCTAAGAGTTGGATGAAGATAAGCAGTGGCAGTTGTTGCCACCAGAACAAGCGCATTGTCAAAAATTTATCGATCCATTGAATCGCCAAGAATCAGTGATCATCAAGTCTCAAAGAAATCACAGAGTCCCTGCTTAAATTCAACAAACAAAATGAGTTACTTGTTTGTTAACTAAGTGAATAAGAAGTAACAAAACAATGCAGCATGATGATAAACTTGAGTCTCCAAGGTAGAAACAGAAATCAATTGAACTTCTAAACAATGGCATCGAGGTCCACCAACAATAAGAGGAAAAAAAACTGGGAATCCTTCTGTGTAAATTAAGAAGATTAATGGAATTCATGTAGCACAAATTTCCATTTTATTATGGAGAGATTCTAACTAGTATTAGCTGGATATTTATTAGGACAGTATCAATTTGAGGACACTATGTTTCAAACTGATTGAATCATGCCTTTCTTGTCCAGAAATCCAGCTAAGCAAGTAAAAAAGATAACTGCAGAAGACACAAAAGATGCTTTCTTTATTGAAAAGAACAGAGGCATCTCAGGTTTTCCTAAACGACTAAAAGCCTAAAACCAAACAAAAGTCTTCTTCTTTGGTGGAAAAATCAAATCCCAAAGAATACCCACTCTCATAAAGCTAATGGCCTGCGAACCCATATGAATGATTTGTGTCTTATAAGAAGTATAAAGTTTCGTAACCAAGAAGGAAAAATATCTTCTACAGAACATTTAGCAATGTAGCTTAATAGCCACTAGGACCGACACTCAGTCCAATTGCTATGAAGCTTAAAATTTTAATTTCGAAAGTTTTCACTGTAAAGCAATAATAGAACTGAACAGAATCTAGTCAGACCTGTTACACAGGATTCAGAACATTATTTGGTTTAAAAGTAAAAAGCTTTTTGGGATTTACAGCTTAAGTAGAGAAGTAAATCCCGGAAATTGGTTCAAGAAAAAGCAAAATGAATATTATCAGACAGTTTCAAAGAGAAGTTGCCAATATGGATGATATACTGAGACCAACATGTAACTAACAACTCACTGCGCTGCAAAATAAAAATGAATAATTCAAGAGAAAGACAGAAAGCTGTCAAGGAGCAGCATCATAAATTAAAGAACAATGTGAAGTGACTTTTTACAGTTCCCAGAGGCTGAGGCCTCCTTTGTAGGTATACCTTGAAGAACCAAAACTTCTAAAAAAGCAGCTGGAGAAAAGTACGAATATTTAATGCACATAAAATCTTTCAGAGTGGGACCGAATGTTCATATGAGGCAAACCAACACTTCTCTAAAATGTTGTTTACTTTTCTGGCTTCTTCACATGCCATGACGCCCAAGTACTGTCCTCTCTATATGACCATATCGCCATTTCTCCTGGACCATTTCCTTCAAAACTTGTGGCCAATGAATTTCCAAACCAGGGTTATATATATCTCTTCATATAAATCTCTAAAACAACCCATATCTTCTTGTAATTGAAAATGCTCCAAACATGGGGTGTTTCTGTTTGGATAGAAAATTGAAAAAACCAAACAAAGACTAGATGGTATAAGGTGTGTGCGTCGCCGTGAAAAGTCCTACACACGAGGTTCTGCTCTTGATTGCTCCCAAGCATTTGTCTGGAGCGAAGCAAAGAGAGTAAGGACCATTTCATTTCAAAAGTTGGTAGCTGCGACATTCACATTCACATGAGAAGAGAGGGTGTGTTTTCGTTGGAGGCGTTGGCACTTGGCAGGGGGCTCACTTCACATGCAACCACCATGCCATTACGCCAGTCAAACTGGAATTCAAACAGATTAACTCTCTCTATCCTCATTCTGGCAGAAGAGATTGCATTCGATTTTATTCTTCAGCATTTAAATAATACAGTAGATATGGATGAGCTTTGAATTCAAAATATAGAATGGTTTAAGATGTCAGAACTGTGGCTCCACCCAACTGGACATGCTCTGCTTTTTATTCACATAATTTTGTCAACTCTTGACAGACCTTAGCAATTATTAACAACATTTTCTTTTTCTCTTTTTTACCACCTTTATATATATATATATATATATATATATATATATATATATATATATGCATATGTAAACAGGCAAAAAAATGTACATTATTCTCTTATTTATGGTGGTAAAGTATAATCTAACATGGTATAAAAGAGGGAGCTGATACTTGGCTCATTAAATTTTTATCATCATTAACTATAAATTTATTATATTAGATTTTTTAAAATCCGATTTAATCCTGAAAATAGTGGTGCTTGATTAGATTAATTAGGGCTTTATTACATCATTTTTCATCAATTTCAAACTCAATTAGTGCTTTTGGTTACACTATTTTCAAGCTTAATTAAAGGTTTTTTTTTTAATTACATCTCCCAGTTTTTCTAATTAGATTTTCTATTCTTACTAAAAGTGTTTATGGCTCATTTTCATTGATTTAGTGCAAATATTTTTAACCAAACTTATATAAATTCGGCTTTTTAATATTTTAACTCTAAACCAAATAACACTAAAACAAACATTCAAACAATTATTTTTTGTTTAAATTAAATTGAATCACTTTAGTTCAATCAATTTAACTTCAAACTTGAAATTTACTTCTCCTTTTCTTTCTCAAATGCAGAGATGTTTCAATGATTTTAAAATTTTAGATTTAAGATTTATATAAGAATTAAGGTAAAAATTAAAATAGAGAATAGAGAATAAGTTTATGTAAAAAAATATTACATTTCAAAATTAAATTTTATTAACAGTAAAAATATATTTAGAAATAGAGAATAATATGGTTAAAAATTTCCGAATTACTCGGTTTACACTCATGGAGGAGCCCGAGAAAAGAGAAATATCATAAGGAATGGGCCGAAAGTGAGCCTACCGCCACGAAGGCTTCGGGCGGCTCTGGCTCTGTCACCTTTCCATTCTCCCATCCCGACCAAATATCCCGTTTCTCTTCCTAAAATTTTAACAGCTATACTTGTTAAATCATGATTAGCATTCTCGCTCAGGTAATCCTATGTTCTTTCATATTGATCGTTACTTTTTTTTTTTTTGGGTCTTTAATTGAACAGAAACGTGCTATTCTTGCTTGCATTATTATTTTTGCTGTTGTTTTGATCATGGGAAATGCAGGAGCGATTGCTCGGTGCGGTACTTGGATGCGCAGTTACTGGAATAATTGTTTTTGAGCAACGTAAATGCATCCATAAATCCATTGGCTATGATCAATCTCAAGTTGGTTCCAAATCCGAGGTGCATTTTTTGTTATGTCTTGGTTTTGTTTTCTCAAACCCAAAAAATATTAATTTGCAACTTTTGCTTGATAATTTATTTATTTATTTTTACTATCTTCTTTATATTCATTGGTTTCCTGTTGATAATTTTTTGAGATTTCACGGAACAATTATGTCTAAGTGCTTAATATTATGATTCATATTGGATGGGATTTCTTTGTATGAATAGAGAAAATGTATTTAGTCCTGAGGGCTTCGTTGAGTGGTCTGATATATGTTTTGCTAGGGACCCAATTTTGAAATTCAGTCCACTAAGAAAAGCAGAGGATTTTTAGGTTGTAAAAGAGGTGAATGTATTTGAAATTATTTGTGGGTTATAATTCTTCGTGTGATAGACTATGTTATTATTGGTTGGAGTATATAAGTGATACGCATAGGATACGTGGGTGCAGCTTAATTGGTTGTTGGTTCTGGGCGATCACAAGAGATTCTGCACAATTTGTGGTTTGGCAATAGAACATTTTGTTGTATGCCTTATTACGTTTTAGATATATTTTTGTGGTGGCGGGTGGTGAACTTCACTTTACCGAACAGAG
Organism: Anacardium occidentale; assembly: GCA_026122585.1. Taxonomy (NCBI): domain Eukaryota; kingdom Viridiplantae; phylum Streptophyta; class Magnoliopsida; order Sapindales; family Anacardiaceae; genus Anacardium; species Anacardium occidentale. Next base: position 230,052 of record JAJEJH010000018.1, read on the forward strand.
AAGTTCTGGGTGACGTGATAATTTTCATTGGTAATTTTTTCAAAAGTTGGGTTTCCATGAACTGACCTAAAAGTGATGGAATTCAATGATTTTCTATTTTTTTGATCAAACAATCAATCAGTTTTAGATGAGGCAATTGACTTAATGCTGTGAAGGGAAATATGAAGAAATAAGGGAGTCCAGATTCGTGCATTGGAGTAAAATCTTTCTGCTAGATTTGGGTTTTAAAATTGTATCCTCTGCCTCTTATTTTTTTCCCCCTTTCAATATCTTATGATAAAGAGTATTTGGTGAATGTTGGTATCATAGTGCTGAAGTTGCATACAGTGCAAACATTCATCAAATATGAGATCTATGTTTTAAATCAATGTTAATATCATCTGTGAGTTAACTCCATGGTAGAGATGTAATGAAGTGATCATAATCATCACAAAAGTTGCAAGACAAGCAAAATTTTCTTTTATACATTAAAATCCACACTTGAAGCATGTTTTGTTCTAATAGCTTTTACTTTGACCTTCTGCCAGACAAGGGATCCCATTTTTGCAAAGAAAAAACGATCAGAATTTGCACAATTATGGAACAAGAGTGTAGACCAAACTTTTGGACCTGTGATTGCATCTCTTAGTTCACGAAAATGGTAGCTGTGTTGGAGTAAATTCACAACCACTGTGTGGATCTCTATTATTTGTGACATTTATACATGCAGTGGCTTGCCCAGATCTGTTTCTTGTTACATTTTTTTTGGATATGATTGACATGCATCTGTGACCCTGACTGTGGATCATGTTTAAGGACTACGTATAATAAAATATCTTGCTTTTAACTCATCACTTTGGCATTGATGCCACTTTATCGATATAAACTGTATATAAAATTGATTGCACATCCACAGAACCTAATTCACAAGATGAAGCGGAAACAGATAGGTTGTCTTTCTTAGTTTACTGTATTTCCCGGCATCAAATATTGAAGTATCTTTGTTTGAATTAGTGCAAGCAATCATAGAAAAATATCGAAGCCGTGCTGTTTAGTAGGTGAATGTGATTATTTCAATTTTTTGTTGGATCCTGATTCCTGCCCGGAATGCCTGCAAGGCAGTTGTTGGAGTTCATCCGGATTAGGGTTTACACTTGGGTTTCTGCACCCTAAAATGGGTCCCAACTAATCAAAAGTCCCTTTTCAAATGAGACCAAGTGACTATGTACAGACGCCTCTGTATGTTTTTTTTAAATGTTTCTTTTGTTACTTTGATGAAGCACGTGCTACAATATAGTAGCAATAAAAGAAGTGAAATAAAGGTTGTAGTAAGTAATCTGTTCCAATAAAATCATATTTTTAGTTTACATATATGGCTTGGCAGGTGATACATTTGCCGGAACTAGAGGAGTTAGACCAGTTCCACCAAATAAAGGTGCTCCTCTTTTAGAGTCCCTGGGCCCTCTGCATCTATGTGATTTAGCAGGTAAGCATATCTTGGAGCAACATTTGAATCATTCAACCACTTTAAACTGGTAACTCATGGTATTTTGGTCAAGAATATTTCTCTCTTCAACTTCTAAGTTGCTGTAGATTTTACTCAATTCTTAGCCACATTCTAATTGCTTTTTATTGCCATAATTACCATCACAGAATATCTCTCTTATAATCATATATTATATCTTCAACGTTAAAATAACAGTTGTTTATAAAATTGATTTTTGTTTGACTCAGGATCTACAGTAGTTTTCTGTCTCTCTCCCCCATTGCTTGCAATCATAATGTTGAATTTGCCTTTCCCCTGCCAGCGGAGCCTCACAAATTGATACATCAATCACCCTTTAACACTTAGATAATTTTCAAGTACTCTATATAACCAATCACTGATGAAATCGTAGGTACATACGTCTATGTTCCATAACCCACATTACAAAAAACAATAGATAGCATAAAAGAAGAAACAGAGTAGAATAAAGAAGACCATGGAGGACTTAGTGAGGCATCATCTAACTAACATTGAAACCTTTATAATTGTGACTGAACAAAATTTCTCACGAAATTATCACAACTCTCCGTACATATTAAACACCCATTTGCAAAAGAGCTAAAAAGACACAACCAAGCACAATGCTGGCACCAACTCTGGTTCCACGGTTGGGAAATCTTGAGCTTTGGCTTTCATGCGCTTTGGTAGCCTCCACTTGAGCAGCTACTGGTAATGGAGAACAATCAGATGAAGTGCAAGGGTTAAAGGTTTCAGGTTTTTGAGTTTTCGGATGAAAGAATTCAACTGCCGAAGGTGGGAAAGTCATGGGGTTTTCATAAGCCAGGCCATGTGGAGCTCTTTCTTGAGCTCTGGCAACGGTGAAAATGGCTAGAGAAGCCGAGAAGAAGAGGAAAAGGGAAGTTAGTTGACTCATAGTTGTTTTACTTGTTTTTCTCCTGGATGACTTTAGAGCTAAAGCAAGAGTTGTTTTGTATGAAATATTTTTGTAAGTTTGAAGTGAATTATATAGTGGACTGGGAGGTGGTGGTTGCTTGGGATAGAATTTTGGTGATGTAAAAGACTGTTAGAAAAGTGTAGAACAACATGATGGGAATTAATGATTTCTTTGCCATCTTGGGATGAATTTAATGGATTCCCTTAATTGCCTTCTTCCATCTATCCTCTTTTTTTTAAATGCTGTAAGTTTAGATGAAAACCAAATAACTATTTCCTGCCTGCTTGAACTTTGATGTAATGAAATTCACCTCTAAAGTTTGAAAAATCCATTTTACCACCCCTCCGTTAAAGTTAAATATTAATTTTAATGGTTAAAAAAATATTTTTATTCATTTTATACAGCATATAAGAGGGTTAGTATTCCTCTATAGTACAAACAAATTAAATTTTCACTGTAACTATTTTATATTTTTATTTTTCCTTCAAATCTTTTTCTTTTTTTCGTTTCTCCTCCTTTCTCACCTTTTGGCATTGTTCAGATTGTTTTGGGACATTTGAAGAGGGTGGGAAGATAATGGAGGCAATACGGGTGATTGAGACAAATGAGATGTTGACGGAGAAGGAAAATGAAAGGTAAGGAAGAGGCATAAGTTGATGAGCGAGAGAGTTAAGGAGTTGGGGGGAAACGAATAGGAGAAAAAGAAGGACAAGGAAAATGAGAGGGAAAATGTTCTAGACTTGCTTAATGGAGAAAAAGAAGGACAAGAAAATCCGGGTGAAAGAGGAAGAAGAAAAAAAGAGAATGAGAAAAAAAAAAAAAAAACAAATAAATATAACGAATAAATGGTAAAATTAACCTTTCTAAACTTAAAAAATAAAAATTTATTGTTGCATCAATATTCAGGAGGAAAATTCTTCATTCAACATCAAATTATTTTAGATTAAGTAACCTCTTATAAAGAGAGATCTTAATATTTTTATTGATAGATTTGAGTTATCAATTCATGGATAATGTTGAGTTTATTATAATCTTAATTCTTATTCTAATATTTCCCTCTTGATCCATATGAACCCCATTTGGCAACTAAGGTGAGGGAAGGTGGAGACTTAAAGAACAAAGAGGATATATTTATCGCTCACATTTTCATCAGCTTAACCATGTGGCTTGTGAAATCATGTCTTCTCTTTACTTTGAGTGCCTTCTCAAACACACAAGCAGCAGACTTGATTAAGTATAACTCCCCGTTATGTGGATTATTACCAATGATGTTTCATGGTTTATCACATGTGAGCCACTTCTGCAAAACGAAAAAAAAAAAAAAAAAAAACCCATCTAAATGAGTAGAGAATCATATTCTTTATCTCATCATTTATACATAAAACATGATTGTATTACATGTACATGACCCTGAATAAGCCTGTGAGGCTGTGGCTTATATTATTAATAATATGATCCTAATGAGTAAAGAGAGAGGCAAAATATATGAATTGTTGTTGAAGTAATATGGAAGCATGGGGGATTTCTTAGCTTGGAGGATCAGTAAAGGAAATCCATGCATACAGAAGATAATAATAAACTCATTTGATGTGTGTAATTATAATGGTGGCCTGGCCTTCATCTTCAATATTATTATTGCAGAAGAGCTCAGGTGTGGTGTGATCGAGCATGCCACCCCTGAAATCAATCCTCTCTTTCTTCTCTCCACTCTAATATTAAAAATCATGCCATTCCTTCACGCTGTTTACCTTAGCCTTGCACTGGGTTGTTTATCTTTCTAAATTTGTCGGTGAATTGTGATGGTGACTTGGCACACGAGATCCTTGTTTGAGTTAAATGGGCTTTGGCTTCGGGGAGGCTTCACATGTTTCCACATTCCTTCCACCTCTCAACTCACGAGACTTGTTCACAAAGCATTAAAATCCTTCTTGAAACATTCGTACAAGCCAAGCCATTTCCACCTTCCATCTTTACATGCAAATTTTTTTATGTACTTAATTATAGGGTTATTTGGATTTTCTTGAACTTTGATAACAAGAAGGTGATGGGCCGAGCTTGAGCTTGAGCTTGAGAAAAAGCAACATGAGCTGCACCAACCCTACCCAAGAAGACAAAATTTAAATCAATGAGCCTGAAACTGATTCGGGTTCTGGGAAGTTTCATTTTTATTGTTCTAATATATGCTTTCAAAATTTTCTCCATCCCCCAAACCATAGAAAATGCTCAAGTACAATTCTCTCAATTCCAACAAAGAAGTTCTTCATTAAACTGAGATAACTAGGTGAGGATTAGGCGCTAGGAAGCTAGGATTAACCTGAAAGTCTAGTTCTATTATTATTGTTAGGATGGAAAATAAAGCAGGGCCATGGAAATTGACAAGGGAACAAAGCTTTTTGACCTTCAGGAGCTCAATAATCAGGACTGTCTCTGGCATAAAAGTCATGAAATGTATAGTAACATTTATCAAGAATTTTAGTGCTTTGACTGAACTTTAGATTTAGGATCCATTCCATGCCCATCACTGCTACATCTAATTATTATGGATTTCTTACATACTTCTAGTTGAATCTAAAAGTTTAAATAGGGATGTTCAACCAAAAAGAAAAGAAAGAACATAAAAGTAAAATTGGGTTATTTGGGAATTTGATCAAGATAGCTAAATCAATAATTACAGAAGATGAAATAGAAGGAAGGAAAGTGTCAAATCGATGCGATTGGTATGGTGTTCCTTTTTATTAAGCAAGGAGAATAAGACAATTTTTAATAATTTGATGGGTTGGAATATTATTTTGTTCATGAGAATGATTCTTATTACTAAGAGATGAGAGAAACATGAATATCAAAACATATCTTCTCTCTCATGACAAAGCCATTACCTTCTCTATTAATTTAAGCCAAAAATATGCATCAGCAAAGAGCTGAACCTCACCTATCCAGCCTCACGAAAATGACCTGGAAGCCATAGGTTCAAGACAAGATAAGGTAAATAATTCTACTCATTATTTCGGCCTTTTCATAAAGCAAGGAATCTCAAGCCTCTATTAACTTATGGTTTTTCTTTTTTCCTCCTCACCAACCAATTTTGCATCATCTCTATTTCGACAACCACCACTACAAAGCCAACTCATCTGGCTTATCACTCTCTCAATGCCCAGAATGAGGCTACTTTTTTGTATTATATTAAACAGTTGTAATTAAAATGCTTCAAACTGGCACATACAATTGAAAACCCGATTAAAACACCTGTCCCAGTATCCTGGAGAAAAATATAGAAAGATTCTAAAAGGTGGGGGTGAACGAGAAGGGGTTTGCCATGCAAACGAAATATAATTAGACTGATTCAAGCTTTTACTTTGAGGGTTGTGTTGTGTTTTCAATTGAAATGATGTTTCAACAAACTTTATCATAAAATACATTTTGTGAAGCGATAATTATCTTGTGGTGATGGCTAGGTTAGTTTTGCATACGAAATTGATGATTAAAATAGTCATTTTTCAAGTAACAAAAGGTGATTGTGACTAAAGAGGGCCAATTTATTTACTAGACTTGGGTAGAAACTTGACAATAATACACCACTTTGAAAAAGAGGGAAAACAGGAGATAAGGAGAGAGAACAATTAAAACATAATACTAGAAAGGATAAATAAAAAAAACACCACCATTTTAAGTATCCCCCAAAGCAACACCCATTCAAAAGGGGATACAAAATAAACCCTTCAAACACATAGGCACAATTATCTACAGTTCAATGGCCCTCTAGTTTCTCCCTCTAATCCCAATAAATTAGGCCAGAGAGATCGGCTTAAAGGACTCTCAACACGTATTTGCACTCCTCACAATTGTTATTTTCAGAAACACCATGATCTTAGAATATTCATTTAGGCATTGCTTCTGAAAGATCCAAGTGCTTTAATGGCTGCTGCTCTAAGAATGAATTGGTGGTAGAATGCAGCAATGGCAGCTCCAATGAAGGGTCCAACCCAGAACATCCACTGAACATTAATAAAATGTATCAATAATGTTAGTGTCATATAAATATTATATAAGATGATAGGTTTATAAGAAAAATAAATTTGAATATATATGTTACTTGGTCATCCCAGGCTTTGTCCTTGTTATAGATCACAGCAGCTCCAAAACTCCTAGCAGGGTTGATGCCGGTGCCGGTGATGGGGATTGTGGCCAAGTGAACCATGAACACAGCAAACCCAATGGGGAGTGGTGCCAAAACCTTGATTTTTCGTTCAAAGAAGATAAATCATATATGAAATTTAATGGCCTTATTATTCATTGAATCTAGCTCATACTACAGGTTGAGGTTATAATGTTATAAACATTTATAATCTTTTTCTTTTCATGTTTAAAGTAGTCACCCCACAAATCAATAGCTTGGGAAGAAAAAAAAGAACAGACAAAGTCATCAAGAAAACGACCAACACCTAAACAAAAATCAAATGCAAGTTGACACATAAAAAGCATAACCAATATTATACTTTGAAAACATGAAAAATGCTAAAAATTATTATTTCGATTTTAATTATTCAATAAAATTATAATACCAGTCTGGTATACCAGGGAACCCCTTATCTTCCCAAAGGTTCTAATAATTTTTTTTCCAAATATATATTCATGTTGTTCTGAAATTTCTAATATGATGAACTACTTACCGGAACATGGGAGTCTCTAGCACTCCTCTTGGGATCAGTGGCGGAGAAAACAGTGTAAACAAGAACAAATGTTCCAATGATCTCAGCTCCCAATCCAGTGCCCTTGTTGTAGCCAGCGCTGAGCTCGTTGGCTCCGCCGCCATACCTGTTGTAGTATGCCTTCTGGAATGCCTTGACCAAACCACAACCGCAGATTGCTCCCAGGCACTGAGCCACCATGTACAACAATGCCCGGATGAGTGACACCTTACGAGCCAAAAACAACCCGAATGTCACAGCAGGGTTGATGTGTCCTCCTGTGCATATTTACAATTATACTTCGTCAGTGAGTTAGCAAAAATTATTTTTCAGCTTTATTAAGACCAACATATACATAATTGACGCTCATACAAGCTTATTTTTACACTTAAACATGAAAGTTTAAAACAAAATTTTTTTTAAAGTTTATTTATTTTAGATAAATTTTTTCTGGCCAATAAGCTTGAATCCGGTAGAAATAGAAAATGCTATGGCACTCAGAATACAGTTTCCATGGTTGTATTTTTCTAAAGAGACAAAACTCGAAGAGTAAAATGGAAGAAAATACAGGAAAACCATAAATTCTTTCATTTTCTCAGCAACCAAACGAAAAGGCTAGGTCTAATTATTTTTTTGTTTCTTTTAGAAGGTACTAGAGTGTTGTATCTGACTTGGAAGTTAAAACTCACCAGAAATACCAGCGGTGCAGTAAACAAGAATGAAAATCATGCCACCGAAGGCCCAAGCGATACCTAGAACGCCAACCCCTCCACACTGATCAGTGTTCAAATTCACGTCAGTCTGGTGCTTGTAGCCAATCACAGTCAAGACTGTAATATAAAGGAAGAGAAGAGTTGCAATGAACTCAGCAATAACAGCTCTGTAAAACGACCACTTGGTCAACTCTTCCGCATCGATCAATGGTGCCGGAGGTGGGTCATGGTAGTCCTTTGCTGAGAACTCTCCTTGCTCGACCACTTCAACTTCTTTCGCCATTTTTTACCTGCAGCTACTAATTTGAACAAGAAAGAAAGAGAGAAAGCTAGAGAAAGACTCAGTGTTGCAGGATACAGCGTTTAAAATTGTGAAATTGGATGGCCATTTAGAGGCCTATTTATTAAAGGGGGACTCTATGTATAATGACATAATTTACATAAATTAATTAGATAAATATTTGCCGTCCATATCCTTTGGTTTTAATCATCTTTTCCTGAAGGTCCCACCATTATAGCTCAACGGCCCTTGTGACTTTCTTTCTTCTTCATATTCATTCTTCATGGATACCAAATTATCATTTCATTTCTATAGTTCTAATTGATAACAAATTACTTCTTCATATTTGTGCCTTCAAAACGTTCTATTGTAAATCCACATGGTAAACGTTTGCAACGGCTATTCAGTCATCGAAAAGAGAAAGACAACGGTTGAGAATTCTCTGGGGTTTGCTTTAGAACTCTAGAATAACAATGAAAGAACGCATGAAAAGAAGCAAAAAGGATCAACCATAATGACAGTCTTCCACACTCAAATTTCAATTGAATCGGAGGGTAAAGGATCAATGTAAAAGAACTTTAAATGAAGGAGAATATACATTTAAAAAATAAATGGGAATATTAAGAAATGAACTAAAGATGAGGATTAGAAGTATATGACAATACGTAAAAAATTTGCAAATACAAACAAATTTTCTTTATTTACGCATAGCTCCCCACCTTTCCGAAAAAAAATTAAAGGGTTATGGTCCTTAAGGTTCTTTTTATATAAAACCAAAAAAGTCATCGATCATCCTTCCCTCCACCCAGCTTAATTGATTGATTAAACCCATTATTTTATATTATCAAATTAAAAATAATAATAATATATGGAATTAAAATATAATGAAAAAGTGTTGTCATATTTGTTGGCTGAAATCCTCTTTCCAGTTAAACTTATCTGGATGATAACCTAAAACTAATGAAAGGGTTGCATCATTTGAAGTGGTGGCTATGGAGAATCTTCTATGATTAGCAAATAGGCTGTGCCAATGAAGCATTAATTATCATTTCAATTCACTTCCCGGCAGCCCAAGTAGACCACAACCTGTAATATGTTCTTGTTTTCTTTCTCTTTTAAGTTTAAGAGGATCAGAAGATTTCTTGAGTAATAATTTTTTGTTAAGCATTCACTTCGTTATTTGTTTTTATTTTGAAAGTAAATATTTTACCTACTAATTTTGAACCAGGAGGATATGATAGTAAAATATATATTTATCAACAAACAAATTTAAAATATACCCAAAATTAAATATATACATGATAAATATATAAAATAATCGAATTCATATAGAATGCCGTTTTTAGCATGGTTCAACTTACTATACATAAGTCTAATTTACAGTTATATTCTTAAGTATTTGAGTTTATAATTTGGTAATGTAATAGTAGAATTAATCCTAAAAGTGTCATTCTTAAGCTTTTGTATAGTTCTTTGTATATAGAACAAGAGTTAAGGTTACAAGTGCAATTATATAAATGGATATTAAAATAATGCTATTATAGAAAGTGGAGGATTGTGTCCGATTTGATAGAAAGTGATCTTGTTATCTTGTAAAATGGTAATGTATAAGAAGTATATTGAGGAGATCGTAGAAAACAATAGTAACTATCGAGAGTTACTCTTCCCACTTCTAAACAAAAAGTCTTCGTTCGTTTTGTGTCATGGATTGGTATGTAGATAACACGATTAGTTGCTACATGTGATTTGTATAGCTAGTCCTCATGTACTAAATAACTGATTGCCTCGTCATTTTTGCCTTGATGAGTTTGACCAAGGAAGAGTTTGATTGTGTAACAATGTCCCTCATTTTCTAGAGTGTGAGTATAGCTTTATAAACTTTTCACTATTTTTGCACAAATGAATGAAATGTGGGCAATTAAGATCTTTGCTTTGAAGTACACCATGAAAATGGCATTTCTACTTTGCATTAAACTTGAAGCATGTCTACATTGTATACTTATGATGGATGTTCAACTTGTAGTAATGTCTTGTTGAGCATAACTTATCTTCCTTGCTGAATTGATGATGCATGTCATTGATTAGACTTGAAAAGGTTGAGATTTTTCATATTTGTTCCCAAATTGCCTATATAAATGCTTTGAAACTGAATACCAACTTCTCTGTTTACCTTAAACATTTCAAGTATCCAAGTTCTTACACTTTTTTCCAAACACTAAATCACTTGCATACCTTACATAGACATTTTACTATGGACATGCCTAGTGACTTGTTCAATCTTCTTTTGAGTTTTCTTTTGAACAAACATCATCTCATGACATCTTTTCAAACTATTATCAAGGTGTTTTTTTGATTAGATTTCTCTAAGTTTTTTCTATTATATGAATGTTGAGTTTATGTGTGTTTGGATTTTTTTCGTTGTGAAATGATTTATAAATAGGTGTTTAGGACTTAAGAGTGGTATTTAGGATAAAAAAAAGTCACTAAGGTTTTTGTATAAGTTATACGATTATTTTTAACTCAAAAGTAGTTAATCGTCAATAGAGCTTTCTTGTACTGACAAATGTCTTCTTCTTATTTATACATATATCTTTCAAAACCTTAGCTAATAATAAAGTCCAGAACTTTGTCATGGGCTTAAAGTTGACAAGCTTAAAAGATTCTAATATAAGTAGTAATATCCCATTAGTAAGAAGAATGAGGGTTATACCAACAACTATATGAACCTTCCAACTAAGGTTAAGTCTAGGGTTTAGCCTAACGAGGTTAAACCTAATACTTATTGCCAAACCTTAACGATAGACATTTTAGAGATTTAGAAAAACGGGATTCAATCTTTAATCACTGTTATGAATGTGGAACAAAGAAGGAGCTAATACTACCTTACATTGAATAATATACATTAAGGAACTACTTGTGTCATACACCTCTTGAAGGATAGGCAACCATTTCAAACACAATATTGCAATGCTGACATTATCTTTGGACCATTTTGTGCAGAAGATGCTCCATTATTTTGAGGTCGCCACATTTCAATTTTTATGAAATGCATACTATTGTGCCCTTGACATATACTTGCTTAGGTACAAGGACTAGATAAGCTCACTATATAAGAGCTTGCCTATGTTTACGCACTAAAGAAGCATACAACAAAACTTGAGTTCTAGTTCTTATCCAAATAGACTAGAAAAAAATTTGAAAAAAGTCACCCATATAAAGGACAATATAGGTGACTAGAGAAACAAATACTTATTGTTTCAATACTCGAGCATAGGTCCCTACTATTAGTGTGTGCATGAAGCATCTCACTAACCACATAAAGAATAAACTAATATAGTTCTCATTTCTATGCACATAATAAACGAGCTTAAGGTTGGATTTGAACTGAGCTCGAGTTTGGTTCGACTAATAAGGAGCCAAACACGAGCTTAAGCTCGAGCTTAGTGATCTTGGCTGACACAAGCTCAAGCTCAAAACTTGACGAGATGAGCCAAATCGAGTTTTTTAATAAGTCTTTTCACAAGCTTCTTAACATAATCATTAACAAGTTTCCTAATGAACTTTTTAACATAGGTTATCAAAACAACGATTTTTGATGTATTTTAATTAAAAAAATATCGTTTTAATTAATTTGAATCAAATTTTTTCAAACTTGTGAGCTGACAAACTAACTATCCCTTAAGTTTGAGCTCAAAAATATTAAAATAACGAGTTTGAATTCGTTTGGACCAAATTTGTTTTAGACTCATTCAAGCTAAACCAAAAATCGAATTCGAATAAATTCAATTCAAATCTAATTCTAAATGAACTAATATTTTACAAACTCAATATGAAAGCATGAAAGTAGACATGTAGGAAATGATCTTGTTATCTCATAATAGCAACCTATGAGAGAACCTTATTGAAAACAGTCCTAACTATAAAAAAAATTACTCTTCATATTGTCTATACAATGTTTCTCCTAATTATATTGACATTGATTAATGTATGGATGAGATTTACAACCCTTCTTTAGTAATAAAATATCCTTTTATTTTCTCCAGAGTCTGAATTAATTTACTGGTTGTAACCATGGCTAGCAATTTAATCTAATTTAGGGGTGATTTCAGTATTCAGGATGCACTCTTCTCACAATTTTCTCCTCGTCTGTTGATACGACATAATTAACAATTTGAATCTTTAAAATTGCATTGCGTGACAGAATTTATATGACTCAATAGTCAAGGCCAATGAAATTGATGTAAAATTTCTTTGAAAAATTGTAGAATAAAACCGACCATCCTCAGGATGTGGACCACCGCACCTCTATGTTTTGTTAAAAATTGCGATGGTGTATTTGTTCGTCTCTCTGGTATCTTCGAGTATTGTTTATGTTTATGGCTGTAAAAGAACCGCGTGTCAAGCATCGATTCGATGGTGGCAAAATAGTAATTTAATTCGAACAAAAATTTCTCCTTGTACTGGAGTTTAATTGTGACCCGTGGCGGGGCCTGTTATCTTCCTAGGATGAATCATGAATGACATCAGAAGTACATTTTTATCCATTTACTATAGGCCCACGGACGCACTCCCACCCAAGGATTTCAAAAACAAATTTTCATTTTTTTTTATTTTTTAAAATTCAACCATTTATCATTAACAATTAAATATTAATTATTAAAAGAATTTTTTTTATTTTCAATAAAAATTTTAAAAATAATAATATAATAATAAATAAAATTTTGTAAAATATTAAAATATTACTAAAATATTCAAATAAATTATAATAATTATAAAATAAAAATAGTGATGATAGTTGAAAAATGAATTAGGTGTTCGGATTTTTATTTTAATATTTTTAAATTTTTTATATAATTTTATATTTAATTATCATAATTTAATAAAGATATGTTAATAAATACATCAAAAATATTAAATTAAATTAAATATTATTAATAAATGAATGATTGAGTTTTAAAAAATTAAAAAATAAAATTTTATATTTGAGGAAAACCCTGGGTGGGAATAAGTCTTTTGGCCTTTATAAAATAATGTATAATAAGCTAATATTTCTTACACACCTCAAACACAAGGAGAATGTCTAACCCTCACTAATTCGGGAATTAGCCACATAAACCCCCTATCTTAAATTTTTACTATACCATTAAAATATAAAAATGTGTATATTAATTTTGTAAAATAATTAAAATTAAAAAAAAAACCAGAAAAAAAAATTAGGGAACAAATAAAAAACTCAGCTAGCAAGAATAACACCCAGCCACATGGAACTCTACTGAAATCACATCCACCAAGTTGTAATTTGGTTGAAATTGCATTTGGGTTAGTGAGAATTAATCTAGATTGCATTAAACCAAGTTGAATTTTGATTTAAAAAATCCATTTTCTCACCAATTTGTTCATAAAATGTGTTAGACTGAATTTTATTAATAAAAATTAACCCTAAAATTTAGGGAAGCAACCCATAAAAACCACCACGCCTAGCCAAAAGCCAAAATGGAAATCAATTGAATTTTAATGGAGTCTTTATATTGGATTGTTGAACTGATTTGATGTGGGGTTAGCATAGCATAGAGAAAATTATGGACCAAACATAAATTGAAATCTCTGTGATTACATAAAAATTAAAATGATTGCAGGGAGAAGGTAGAAATGACAACACACAATTTATTCATATGCGTTGTATAAATTACATAAGTAGAAGATAGATCTGACCAAAATGAGTCAAATCATGAAGCTGCTAGACCATCTATTTCTGATAATTCTATCTCATCTCCCACAGGAAAATTGAGTAAACGCCTGACTCTATTGACCTCACTCAGTTCTCCGGAACAGGGAAGAGTATAATTGTGCCACTAAAAGACTGCCCTAACTTCAAAAAGGAAAAACCTCATGGATTTTACTCATCATCATCCTCCTCTTCAAATTCTCCAGCTTTCTCTTCTTTTATAGTCTCTAGTTTAGGAGGATTTGAGTACTTCAGTGGGAGATGATCAAAAAGCGAGGGAGCCACCTCAATCCAGGGCTTCATTGAATGTCTCAGTTCCTTGGCCATTTTTCTACTTGATACCAAGTTTCTTCTTAGTTTATACATATGGAAATGTTCTTCTTCTCTCTTCCTCCTCGGTTTTATTACCTGAGAAAGAGAGATGCTGCTATAGATAACCAAAAGCAGTGGCAAAAAAAAAAAACCTTAACAAATTTCAGAGACGAAATGATTTCAGGCTGTTTGATTGAAAAGGTACCAATCGGAAGGTTTTATATAGAGATGACTACGGCTTGAAGAGCAACAGCCAGGAGAAAATTAGGGACCAAATCTAGTTTAATTAAGCATCTGTACCAACCCAGACACTCACAATTTTATTGGAACTCTAAAAATTGAGGGGTGGAGAAAAATGTTGTTAACAACAGAGCATAGATTGGATAAAATCAGTTAATTCAAAGATAATTAGGAGCAAAATAAGGTAACAACTTTTTATTTATCAATACAACTATTTGCACACCCTCTCGTGTGATTAAAACAGAACATGAATTGACTGAAATCATCCACGCTTTCACTCTCTTATGTGTTTGTTTATAACATTTCGATTTCTTTCTCAAATTAATTATAAACAAAAACCATAACATTACATTTTATCTCTTTTACAAATGATCTAAAAAATTATAAAAACATGTTGATAATCTTAAAACCTAAAAATAAAATAAAAAGTTTTTAAAATAACAAATATACAATATGTATATATTGTACTTATGATTACTACTGACCATTTAATGTTTCTTTGATCTAAGTTCTACTGTCATAACATTCCATTAAATATTCAAATTAATTTGTACTAAATCATATTAGTCTTGTACCAATCTAAATTTGATTAGATTTAATTTACTATCATATCAACTTGGCATGAAATAAATTTCAAAGATGGAAAATTCGACCCTAATCCGATTTTTCATGTATTATATCATATCGGATTATCAGTCATGTCGACAATCGTCCTCTTTCTTAAATGTCCTGGATTTTATGGTCAGGATAACAAACTTAATGTTTCCAGCTGAGCGACATACAGCCTTGAGAAAACTATTGATAAACTTCTTCCATATCATGTGCAAATAAGAAAACTGTTGTACTAGCCTCAACAAAAGGAGCACCTGGAGAAAATCTATCTTAAAAATTACAAACATAATGAAATTTTCCACAAAAATCTGCTACATCAAAATGACGGCCTCCTCAACACCCCAAATGAAATGAAAAGGTTTCAGGTACCGTATAAAACTTGTCCAGTCTAGTCAGGTTAGTCACCGATAGGTAATTGCTCTTTCCACAACCATATATTTGCTAATTTATTTTCACTGCATTCAAAGGCTACTCAACAAAACTGAAATTACAACCTACTAGAGTGATCACCGCTAAAACTGGTTTGACTCGACCACCAGTATACCGCAATAGAATTGTCCAATTGACCAAATCCTTTATATCTACAACCGATGTTCAACAAATATATGTACTACGGGTTAGGCTTCAAGGAAGTCTCATCCAAACTAGATCAAAATTCAAAATTTGGGTCACTAAATCCCCACTTTGGAATGAAGAAATTTTGCCACCATTACACAACTAAATGAACACAGCAATCAATGACATCGAATTTCAGCACTTTAGAATCTGATCTCTGTTAAATAATAAAAAGACTACATCAAACCAGAACAGCAGGACATTAGTGGGAGTTAAATTTAATAGGTTACAAATCAAACTATAGAAAAATCGGAAGATGAGTATCCTATGTTCCGTATTCCTTCATTCACAGCCTTCCTCAACTGCTTTTCAACCTTAGTTCAGAATGACCATATCAACCTTATGACATAATGGTGAAGGTTCAAATCATCTGACATCAAAATCCCTAGAATTATACCCAATCAAGAAGATCAAATGAAAATTAATCAATAGTCACTAAAATATCGATAACCTAACCACTGCAAAAGGGTAAGAACAAAACCACATTTGTGCCATTGCAGAAGGGGGAAGCATAAAATGGCAATGTTGGCGCAAGCCTCACCCCTCAAGCATCCTCTCTCCAAGCATATAAAGTAAAGCAAAACAAAAATCATTTTCAAAAACACGATTCAAAAAAAAAAAAAAAAAATCTAATGTCCTAGTCCCCAGTAAGATATTGTAAATAAAACAAAGAAAGGGCAATAAAATTACACATCATAACACAATACCTATTTAACTCATCAAAATACAGATAGCAACCAAGATGACCGCTCCACAATACAACCCAAAACCTACCCTTATGAAAGCCCAGTCTGAAACCCCAGAGAAAGAAGTAAAGATTATATACACCATTAAACACCAACAATAAATATTAAAAATCATAGATTAAGTACGGTTAAGTATATACAAATTAAAAATTATTGAAAGAATCAAAGTCCGAAGCCTAACACCAATGCACTTTAAGAGTATGTTGGACATTATTCCATCTGGATATGCACGAAATAATTCCATCTGGAAAGCAATAACATTTGGAATAGAGTGACACAGACTAAATTTGCAGATAAACGGGGATGAGAATAGGCAATTGCATTTATAAATTTAACAAACTATCAAAGCCTAAATATAACTGTCTCAAAATTAGCAATTATCAATAAGATATTAAGAACCAATATAAAAATCACATTTATAAGCTCTGACCCCAATTAAACCATCCGTATCAAATAATCTATTTTACCTCATTCAAATAAACAAATTACCCAAATGCAAAACAAATTGATAACAATGAGAAAGAACCGTCACTCTTGATCTCAATCAAGGGGAATTTCCACGTCACCATCACTAATCTCCTGTTGCAAGTCCTTGGGATCCTTACCGTCGACCGTACACCCAACAGAGACGCAGGTGCCCAGTATCTCCTTGACCGTCCCACTGAGGTCCTTGGCCATGGACCTGGGTCTCATAACCTTGGCGATTTCAATGACGTCATCGAGCGTGATATTGCCATTATGCTTGATATTTTTCGTCTTCTTCCTGTCTCTCTCCGGTTCCTTCAATGCCTTGATGACAAGTGCGGCTGCAGAGGGAACCACCGAGACTTTAGCTTGACGGTTCTGCACGGTGAGCTTGACGGTTACACGGAGGCCCTTCCACTCCTTGGCGGTTTCTTTGGCAATATCTTCTCCAATTTTTTTAGGGGACAGACCGAGCGGACCGATCTTTGGAGCCAGCGAACTGGCGGCTCCGACCTCACCACCCGTGACCCGAACGAACACATCCACAACCTGAGACGGGTCAAATTTGGGCGGCATTTTTTATTCTTCAGGGAAGGGGGGAGGTGAGAGGTCAGGGGTTAGGGTTAGGAAATGGAAAGTGACCAGAAAAGCGATAGGATTCAAGTGTCAGTGTGCATAGGTAGGGTTTTACCAGGCTGTTAGTGGAATGACTCTTTTGCCCTTTCTATTGTACGTGATCTCCCTGTGAGAGAGGGCAGATTTGTTGGGATAGTTTTGAAATATAAGAATTTTTCCACCAAGAATGGTAAGGCCTGTATATCTAAAACATCGAACACTTATATTTATAAAACAATACATATAATTAGGGGAAAGAAATTAAGTAAAGCATCCTCTTAACAATCTGGAGTGCGGACTTTAACAAATTAACATTGAGCAAACATAGAACTTTGAACTTCAAATGAAGAAACTTGGAGCTTGTGGTGTAGAAACTAAGTAGCGAATGAAGTTCATGGAATAATGGAAGAACCCGCAGGAGTTTGGGCTTTAGAACCAGTGGACAAGCAAAAGATCCTCTTCAGAAAAGCTTCTAAAGTCCGAGGAATCAACCGCCTTGCCTTCTTCCCCAACTGCTGGCAACCTCTGGTTATTGATGTTATTATATATAGAGGGAAATACGATAAAGCAAAGATTCCAACTGGGATAAAAGAGCAGGTGTACAGCATGATTTTCGCCCAATGTTGCTTGTTTTCAATCATCAGCAGAATCGTTGCCGCAAATGCCACCATCATCAGGCAAACAGAAAGGAACAGAAACGTAAAGCCCAGCGTCATTTTATTCGGTAGAGAGTGCTTAAAGTCTTGCAATCTGAAGGGAGATGTGAGAATGGAAAGAAATGTAACCACGGCGGCCAAAGAGAATGTGAGAGAGAGAACGTCGGATATAGTGAAAACAACAAAAAATGATCGATTTATGAGGACGGGAAAACCAGTTGTCTCGTTTGATCCTCCTGGTACAGTGTATGCAGCTGCAAATGCAACGGTTGCAATTAGAACTGACACTACTGAGCATCCTTCTGCTGTGTGCTTTAACCATTCTTTGGATAAAATGCGAAGTTCATTGTTTGCAGAAGCAAATAGTCCCTCTGCAGTCAGCCCCAGATTATTCCGGTGATTCGTGAAATGGGTTATCGTCACTTCCTGAACCCGCTGCACATTCAAACATCAACCTTCATTACGAAAATAAGCAAAGAACGCTACCTATTTATCTCTTCGAGTGAAGACTTTGTGGGTTTCTGTATCTCTGAGGATACATTGATTTGAGAAAAGCAAGCGTACCTCATACCAAAGCAATTCCTCCTGCAAGACAAATGCAGGCCCTTCCATCTTTTCAGGCACATAATCTGTTCTTTTAATTCCAGTCATGTGCAATATGGTGTTGCCATTGTTGTCAGTCTTTCTTACTAGTCTCCTTATCGGTACTTCCATTTGTTTTACTAGCTCTATTATCTCTAACTGCCGATACTTGATAGCTACATGCAATATATTTCGTCCTTCATCATCGATATGCTCGATTGCTTGCGGGTATGTATTCAGTAAGTCCCTAACAATCTCTATACATCCTGACTTGGTTGCTAAAAACAAAGGAGTCTCCGCACTGTCTCCTCCTTCGGCTCCGGCGTCTCCGCCTCCCTTCTCAGCGGCCAAGAGAGTTGGAGAGATCCCATATCTGTGTATTTTAGGCCTACTCTGGTCTTGGATAGAATAAGAATTCTCCCACTTGGTATCTTTTTTAATCAGAAACTTGGCGAGCTCCATAGCCGATTCATATTTTCGTTCCTCCTTTTCCATTAATTCTCTCCGCCTCGAACTACAAGTCCATTGAACTTTTCAAAACAAAGTTAAACAACTGCATCTGCATACCACTGCTCTTTAATTATAAATAAAAATCAAAAAATACTTACAGCACTTGATAAGTTTTCGGAGAAAACTTTCTTCGCGTTTTCGTTTAAAAGCTTCAGGCTTGCACGAGAGAAGCTGAAGAGGAGTCATTCCGTCTACATCTTGTTCCCCAATTAAAGACTTGTATTCTTTCGCAATTTGCAGAGCCAATTCTGAAATTGAAGGCATGCATTTACGTTAAAAAAACCGTTCATTTGTACAAGAAACCCACCCACCATTGGAAAATTAAATGGTCTTTGATCAAAATTGGATGTCTTTAAATTTAAAAACAAAAAAAAAGGAGAAAACAGATTTTTATAAATTGTAAAATAATTTAATAAAAATTGTCACTTCATTTTGGAATTGTGGTTTTACCTAATAACTTCGTACCTTCCCCATCCCAAGGGTAAGGCCTCGTATTCTTGGAGATAATCAATTTCTAAAGAACATATTCCCTTTAATATGTTCACAATATAATTTCATCGAATAAAAAATAAGTAAAATTAAATTTAAATTGATATGATTTAAATTCGATTCAAATTAATATTTAAATCAAATTCAAATTTAATTCTATTCAAATGAATTAATCTCAAATTAGTTTTAAGAAACTCGAGTTTAATGTTTTTAAGTTAAGTTAAATTACAATTATGATATTAAGTTGAACACTTTTAAAATTCGAACTCGTTAATATTAAACTCCTAAACTTAAGCTAAAGTTTACTTAAACCAACTCAATTTGAATGCAATAGAAAATGATTTAAGTTTTTCACTCACATGGCTTCATAAGGAGTAATTCTAAAGGTTTCGGGTCTGATCTTTGTAGATAGGCACTTATGTAGAATAAAAAAAATTATGTCCCAATACAATTCTGACCTTACAGAAATTGTCTTCCTTACTATACTTTTTCAATGCCTTAATAATGTAAAAAATTTGCGTAAGATTTTTGGGAATGGGACCTGGCCCCTTTGTAATTAAATCAATTAATTTGGTTACAGGATCTTTCCATAAAAAAACTCAATAAATCAATTGAATTCACACATATAGCATCCAAATTAATAATAGTTCATAAAATGTTTCAAGCCGCTAATTGGTATGATCACATGAACTTCACAAAATCAAGTTCTTTCTAAACTATACATTCCCCCGTTTTATCAATGTATTCGTATCATTCTAAAGTGTGCAAACAAAAATGAACAATGGCAGAGGACAAAAAGCCATGTAGAAGATGAAACTTACCGAAGTGCTCAGAAAGAATGGAAATGTGAAGAACATTGGTTTTATCAGTTCTCTGAAGAAACGGGTGCTTACTAGTTGGATCATAACCCGATATTTTACCGGCAAGAAAGTTGAATATATCTGCTTCGCCATACCGCGCAGCTCGGAACAGTGCAGTCTCTCCATTGTTGTTGCGCATGCCCAGCAGCCCGGGCGCTTTCTTCAACACTTTGTCAGCTACTCGGAGAGCATGATTGCCGGTAGCAGTCTCATGAAGAATAGTATTTCCTGCAATATTTTGACGAGTCATTTTGTCGAGATAGTGATCAGGCAACTCATCAAGCAGCCTGAGAACTAAATGCTCCTTCTTTGAATAAGTAGCCATATGTAACACAGTATCGTCATGTATTGTTAATATATGCAAGGCATGATCAGGAGTTTTCCTGCATAATTCTATCACTTTCTCTTCATCTTCTACAACCATCAGAGCATTGTAAAGCTCTGAGTTAATGCGATGCTTTTCGTCATCATCTCCCCCGATAGAATACATTACTCGCTGGTAAACAGTGGATTTTGAGGTTTAATTTGGTTTGTAATACAGTTTGTATAGGAACAAGTGGAATTTAAGAGACTTCTTTACAGTTTCTTGCAACTTGAGCTCTTTTTCTCCCTTCCATCAGTTTTTTGTTTTTCGCACAACCCAATAGTGGATGCTTTTCTGAGAGTTTGGAATATATAATCCTGTTCGGTAAAGGTCGCGTCTTTAACTTGTTATCTTTTGAAATTTTAGAAAAGGAATATGTTCTCCACCAACTTCTGTGTTCCAACCGAGAAGTCTCGATTTTCAGATAATTGAAGGTTTGGTAGCATCTTATTCAGGGCAGCAAAGTATTGAATGTAAATCATTGACACAGTTTGATCTAATCAACAAGGAAACAATCCTTTTATGGAAAGCTTACAAGTTTATCGTAATCTCATCGCAGAAGGGTCTCCAGAGCAATACGGTTGGCCATGCACTAATAAAAAGCAAATCAATCAATCATGCCCAACGATGCTATCAAACTATCAATTCTAAATTGATGCAAGAGCCGTATGGGGAAGAAAATCCGATGAAAAAGTTATTGAACGAAATAAATAAAGTAAGAAAAATTTTGTGCAACAAAGTGGAAACAAGAGATAGTGAAAGCTTTTGCATCTGATTAAGCTTTTTATCTTATTTTCAAAGCTGCTGTTGATCTAATATTATGACTTGGCTGGCAGAAGTGCACTATCGCGGCTGTAGGTCCTTACACTAGATATTGGGGTTACAATGAGACACTAGTAAACCCGCATTTATTTGCCAAAAAAACTTCATGAACACCCTTTCTATTTTAAAAATTATAATCCACCCGATCTCACGTTATTTTTAAAATTAAAAAAGACTTTATAAAATATATTTTTTATTTAATGAAATTTATTAACAAAATTTTGATAATGAATAAGAAATTAAGTTTTTAAAACTTGAAAAGCGAGAATTTATCTTTCAATAAGCTTTGGGTTGAAATCTGTCTTTTGGCCATCAAAACCACAGAAAAATGTATTTTTAATCCAGAGAAGTCTTTAATAGGGTAAAATGAGGAAAAGAGTTACAAAAAGATATTAAATTGTGACAAAAGCTCCTCCCTCTTTTCTTTAATCTAATCTCTTTAATCCACAAAAAATCTTGATTCATGAAATTACAACAGATGCTCCATGGCTAGAGGTTTATTTTTTAAAATATTAATCTCATTGGTTGGTTTCTTCATCAAATCCTTTCACTGTCCTCTCATAATAATAATAACAATAGTAATTCTGAAGAGTTCTAGACATATACATATATTACAATAAAGACCAAAAGAGATTTTCAAACCAATACATACAAGGTAACCAGTTAATTAATGTGAGCTTGTGATGGATGCGGCAATAGAGGCGTTCACTATGGAATGGAAGGAGTTGGGGTTCTGGAGAGACAAGAGATGTCCTTCAGTGGAGCTAGGAAACCCCGAGGAATCAACTGTTTTCCCTTGTTGGCCAAGTATTTGCAGCCTCTCGTTATTGATGTCACCACATACACAGGAAAATGCGATAGAGCAAAGATGGCAACTGGGATAAAAGAGCAGGTGTAAAGCACGATTTTCGCCCAATTTTCCTTTTTTTTTATCATGAGCAAAATCGTTGCTGCAAAGGCTATCATCATCAGGCAAACAGAAAGGAACAGAAACGTGAAGCCCAGAATCAGTTTATTAGGAAGAGAGTTCTTGAAGTCTTCCAATCTAAATGGGGATGTGAGAATCGAGAGAAACATAACCACGGATGCCAAAGAGAATGTTAAAGAGAGAACGTCAGATATGGTGAAAACCACAAAGAAAGGTTCGTTTATGAGAACTGGGAAACCAGTGTTCTCGTTTGAACCTCCTGGTACTGTGTATGCAGCCGCAAAGGCGACGGTAGCGATTAGAATTGCCACCACTGAGCATCCTTCTGTTGTGTGCTTTAACCACTCTTTGGAAATGAGACGAAGGTCAACATTGGCAGAAGCAAGCAACGCTTCTGCAGTGAGCCTCATGTTGTTTTGGTGATTCATAAAATGCGGCACACTTACGTCTTTGACTCGCTGCAGAAACACTCCAGTTGTTATTTCTTTTCAGCCAAATCTAAAACCTTATCTGCATGATTAGTTAATTCAAGTTATCTATACCTGATACCAGTGCAATTCCCCCTGCAATACCAGAGCCGGTCCTTCCATCTTTTCGGGGACAAAATCTTTTCTTTTGACGCCCACCATGTGCAATATTGTGTTTCCATTGTTGTCAATCTTTCGTACTAGCCTTCGCATTGGTACTTCCATTTCTTTTACAAGTTCAAAGATCTCTAACTGGCGATACTTGATGGCTACATGCAGGATATTTCGTCCTTCATCGTCGATATGTTCGACAGCTTGAGGGTATGTTTTAAGTATTTCTTTAACGATCTGCAGACATCCTGACTTTGTTGCTAAAAACAAGGGAGTTTCAGCATAATTAGTTCCTGCTGGGCTGGCGATATTGGTAGAAGGCCCTTCTGTGATTCCTTTTTCAATATTAGAACGCCCATATTTGTGTATCTTTGGCCTACTCTGATCTTGGATTGAATGAGAAAGCTCCCACGAAGTGTCTCTTTTAATTAAAAACTTGGCAAGTTCCATGGCTGATTCATATTGGCCTTTTTCCTGTTGAATAGTTTGTCTCCAACTCAAAATGCAACTAAATTTAACTTCTCAAAAACAAAGACAAAAAAATTTACTAATTAGTAAACCATGAATACGCGTGATTACAACAATTTTCTAAGACTGGAATCTTATGTTCTTCTCTGAATAAGAATCCGTTACCATAATTGATGAGTTTCTCCAGAAATCCATATTCACGTTTACGAAAAGCTTCTGGCTTGACTGAGAGTAGCTGAAGACTAGTCATCCCATCTACATCTTGCTCACCAATTAGAAACTTATAATCCTGAGCAATTTGCAGGGCCAAACCTTTCATTGACACCGCAGTCGTGATTATAATCTTCAAAAAACACGACTCAAATTTCACATTTAACCAAATTAATGGCCAAAAAAGAACTTACCAAAGTGTTGAGAAAGAATAGCAGTGTGAAGAATAGTAGTTTTATCAGTCCTCTGAAGAAATGGTAGCTTGCTGGCTTGATCATAACTACAGATTTTCCCAGCAAGAAAATTAAAAACGTCAGCTTTCCCATAGCGCGCAGCACGAAAGAGAGCAGTCTCTCCATTGTTGTTTCGCATTCCCAACAATCCCGGAGCTTTCTTCAACACTTTGTTCGCAATGGGAAGAGCATGGTTGCTAGTTGCAGTCTCATGAAGGATAGTGTTTCCTGCTTTATTTTGACGCGTCATTTTGTCCAGATACTGTTCAGGCAACTCGTCAAGTAGCTTCATCACCAAATCACTTTTTTTGGTGTAAGTTGCCAGATGCAGCAATGAATCATCATGGACTGTCAATATGTGCAACGCATGATCTGGAATCTTTCTGCAGAGATCAATCACCATCTTCTCATCTTCTCTGATCATCAGAGCATTGTAGAGCTGTGAGTTAATACAATGTTTAACTTCAATATCTTCTATGGTAGAACCCATCAGCGGCAGCAAGCAAGCAAGCGAGAAAAATTAAGGTTGATAGTATGTTTCTCGGTAAATTCTCTATATCATATGTGTATATAAAAACATGGCCTACAATTTCTTGGAAAATCTGCCATTGAATTGGGTTTGGTGAGATTTTACAGTTCATGTGAAAGTTGATGCTAGATGTTGGAAGCTGCATTTCCACAAAGTTAGGAATATGTGAAGCATAATCTTGCTTTGCAGATCGGTTGTGGTGCTTAACTTGTCTTTATAAAAGAACTTTATGTTCCTCCAATAATTTGCAGGAAGAACAATCAACAGCTGCTCGCATAGATGAATTAGAACATGAAGAATTAGATAAAAAATTAGTGGTTAGCTTATGTTGGTACTGTTAATGTTAAATCAGCATCTTATTCTTTGTTTAAGAGACATATATATAATAAAGCTCATTGGTTCCAGATTCTAATCCCTTGAAGTATGTTAAACATGGATTGTGGCTTTATTTGGGTAAATAGCACTCTTGACATATAGGTATTTTTTATTATGTTTTTTTTTTTAATAATTTAGATACTCAATTTATAGATGGATAAAATCTAAAAGTCAATAGCTACTTATATCTGTAACTATAGATCAGATAAACCAGAAATAAATTTTTATCATAATTTGAACTTTCATCACCTAACATTATTGTTGTTCTTGGCCACTTGAGTTCATTCTTAAAATCTCTAAAGTCAAGTAATTCAATTTGGCCAAACAACTTATTCCCACCTATGGTTTTCTTAAATGGTAAATTCTCACCCAAATTTAAAAAACAAAATATCTATCTATTAGTCAAAATCAACTATTAGTTTAATTAGTTAAAGAGGTATTTTTGTTTTTTTAAATAAAAATTAAAAATAATAAAATTAATCTTATAAAATAATTAAAAATTAAAATAATAAAAATTTTCAAAAATAAAATAAAATTTTAAGAAAAGTAACCAATGTTAGTGGTAATGGTTGTCATTAACCTAACCAGATGATCGAAAGTGACTACCTGATTTGATTTGTTGGCCTCCTTCGCTAGATATTTGACAATCGGATCCAACTGTTAATCCAATCAGATTACTATTTTTGACTATCTAATTAAGTTAACGACAGTCACCATCGTCAATGACACTAATAATAGTGACTGGTTTTTAAAATTTTTATTTTATTTTTAAAATTTTTTATTTTTATATTAATATTATTTTTTTTTATTAAACTTTATTTTAATATTGATATTATTTATTTTTATTAGATATTATCTTAATTAATTTATTAAAAATGTTAATAAAATTAAAAAAAGGTGGGAATTTGTAGATTAAAAAACCTTGGTCAGAATAAGGCGTTTGGCCATTAAATTTTTATCAACAATAGGGTTGTACAACCTCTTAACCTTCTTCCTCCACGCCTCCCTGAGCTCTCAACATGTTTTGCTTGATAAAAGAAAGTCTAATAACCCTAGCCATTTTGTTTGCTTTAGTATATTTTTTATTTAGAAAATCTTTTTATTATTAAAGTTGAAAGATATAGATTACCTTAAAGATGTGTTTAGTTTAGGTACAATAATTTTGAAGTTTTCTAATCTCAGTAAAATTAGGTACAATCATTTTTAATTGTATTTGCAAATTAATTATATTTAATGAAATTAGTATAATTATTATATTTGATTAATAGAAATAAAACAATAATGAAATATTATTCTATGTAAATGTTTTTAAAAGATGATTAATTATAAATTAATATTTTGTTTAATTAAAATCAATAATCTCAATAATTTGTAAGATGATATTTATATCTTTAATTTGTTTTTTATAAATGTAATTGTTATTTTTCAAACTATTGGAGATATATTAAAATTTTAAAAAATTTTAAAACCGTCTCTATACTTTTTTTAATTTCAAAAATACCTTAAAAGTCTTATTCACCCTTAAAATTTTTAAAATTTATAATTTACTTCCAAATATATGATTTATAATATTTACGCCCTAATTTAATTTGTTTTGGTTGGGGTGTAATTGTCAATTTTTAAACTACCAAGGGCATACAAAACTTTCAAATTTTTCATAAACACCCCCCAATTTTTTTCAAATTTTCAAAATTTCCCCTAAAAAGTTCATAAACACCCCTAAAACTTTTGACCCACGGACTCGGCATAGCCCACAATTGTATGGGTTGCATCACCTATAAAAGCTCGGACCGCCCAAATCTAGTGAAAGGTAGTTGAATATTTCGTCATCTTTTGCATGGACTTTTATCATCGGTTCTACATATGTGCATCAACACCGTGGAGCATATATAAGATAGTAATAGTAGGCCCGAGTAGCCTACTATCTAGAGTCCTCAATCCCCCTGGCCTGACTAACCATGGCCCGAGCAGCCCTAAGAGCTGGCCCAATGTCTCTTCCAGCAAACCCAGTAACAACTCGTAGCGGACGCTGCAGATCTGAGAAATGAAGGAATTATAAAAGGCCATTTCAGGTAAGCCCAACAATGCCAAAACAACACAACAAGCTTTTTTAACTCCTGTAAGTTTCAAATACTTGGAGTCCCCTTCTTTTAGAAATTTAAAGCCATTACCCGAATAGCTTTCGCCTTACAAAGGGCGCTGTATTGCCAGTCATATATTATTTTATAGTAAATAATGCATCCAATTATTATATTAAGCATGTTATGTGTATGGCCCCCATGGCTCACACATCAACCTTTTACTTTCATGAAAGCAAAATTTCATTCAGTATAATATCACAGGTGGCTCATGCGATTGACAGGTGAGTCTCCACCTTTTGTTATCACCTAACATTTCTAGCCATTAGGATTGGTTATTTATCATTTGCCCCACCACTAAGAAGTCCTTTTTAGGGAACTTAAAATCATATATCTTGTCAAAAAAAATAACGAACGATAAATTTAATTTGTAAGTGAATTACTATAAACTATAAATTCTAAATTTAATCTGTAATTTTACCCAATTATGGCGAAGGTTATTGATATGTGATTTTTTCTTTTGGGTTTGGTTTAATCGGCATTAATTCTTGAAAAGAAGAGCATCCCAATTCAACTTTTAAGGTTTTTTAATTATTTCAAATAAACCCAAAATAAAATGATGAAAAAATTAGAATTACTTGTTATATTATGTAACCAAATGTTTTAAAAATGTTGATAGAGTGATACTGCTAAGATTTAGCCACTTTAAATCCCTTAAAAAAAACTTCTCAAATTGGCATAAATGGAGTGCAAGATTAACAACTTTGAATCTTTAATTCCATTTTTCGGAAAAAAGGGGCTAAAAAAGTAAACACGTAGCGTAACCAATAATACAAGCACTGTTTGTCACTTACACGCAAAGGGGGGAAAGTGACATGGGCATTGACTCTGCGTAATACAAGTACTACTGTTTGTCTTTTATCTTAATTTGATTTTTGTATATTTCAATTGACCCTCTTGATTTTTATTAATGTCCCCCTTTACTACCCATCTTCCAAAGGAAAAAAATATCAAGAAAATCAATGTAATGATAATTTTCAACGCGGTATACAGAGAGGCAAAGATTATCTCCTGTCTATTTGCATGACAGAAATTCGAACGAATTTTCATACTCAAAAAGTCCAAATTTAAACACCCTTCAAAAAGCCTTGTTTTGACCCCAATTGCCCAAAGATTATATGAATTTAAAAAACAAAAATATTAGAGGCATAGACTTAATCTTACATATTTATATAGAAGCGTGGCTTCAGCTACTTATCTAATTTATTGATTTATTTTTGTCAGTAATTAATTAATATGAGATAAATATAAAATTATTTAAAACCATCATTTATTATTTATAATATTCTAACTATTCTTCTCAAGAGCGCATCTTATTGTTTTATGAGTTATCTATTAAAAAACCAAAAGAGGATTAGAACGAACTCTTAATAATAAAACATAAATTAACCATAACCAATGGTATTAACATTTTTTAATAAGAGGTACAATTATTAAGTAATTTTAAATTAAGAATAATATATAATTATATTATTAATAATTAATCATATAGTATCGAAAGTATTAATGCTTTGGCGGGTGCTAACTTGGGGCTAAGTATTCTGTAGGATTTTTTTTTTTTTTTCTTCTTCTTTAAATCAAATCGATATTTTAGTCTAAGGAGATGGAGCATATAAAAAGTTGATATAAAAGGAATATGTGTGTATAGGCTTTCAATTCTAGCTTTTGAATTTGGAGAGCATTATGTTGACACATAAACACCTTGAGATGTCATTTTTTTGAGACTAGACCACCTATATTTATTCTTTTGCTAGCCACCCTTAACTTTGAATCATGTAGTCATTTTGTACAACTATTTTGGCTTGAGATTTTTTATTTGGAATAAACATAAAATATTTTCAGTTTTGAAATTTGTTTATTTAACCCCCCAATTTGAAATAATTTATCTTTAATTACCTGAATTTAATTAATTCTAATTGCAATAATTTTCCTGCACTGGGAAAATTGAAAAACGCAGAAAAAATATCAATTTCTCGCAAGTCAATACTACGGATAATAGACGATCATTAGAAGATATTATCGGGTGTCGCATTTGATGGGACAGCATCAGAGTGGACAGTAACAGCTGGCACGAGAAGCGGTTATGCGGAGTGTGGGTCCTACTTCACGTGCCATCACGCGCATTCGTTAGGCAAAGTGATAGCCAGCCACGTAGCAAAGGTTAACAGTAAACTTGAGCATGTGTCGAAATCGTCGATCGTTTAAACAATACCACTTTGTCCAGTTTCGTCGAAGCAGGTCAGGTGAATCCCCCTCTCTCTCTTTTTTAATATTTAAATCCAAGTCACGACAAATGGGTAACTGGTAGGACAAGATTATTATCGTAAGAGACAAATTCATCTTCCCACATTACCCCTCCTTCTGTCATCTTTGTCCGCTGGCGTTCAAGTTTGATTGCTCATGGACACGCGGCGCTCATCTGTGGTGTTTCGATATTGCCGTTTACTTTTGTTTGGTGTTTTCAACTGCGATTGTTGAGGAATTTATCCATTTTTCAGTTAATTAGATGAAGTAATTAATTTCTCATTTTATAACCAGAAAATCCTACGTGGCGCGTCCGCTGAAATTGCAGGGTGTTTTGGTAATTTCAACTGGAAATCAAGTTACGGAGAGAAAACAGAGAGCCTTATCCATTTTGCAACTTAACCTTTATAAAAGCAGATCAACTCATAGGAAGCAAACTCAAAGTCTAACCAATTAAAAGCCCTCACTCAGAAAGCAGAGAGAGGAGGAAGAAGAAGAAGAAGAAGAAGAAGAAGAAGAAACTAAGGAAGAGACGGCCCAAATGGCAACGAGTAAGAGTTACTATCCCCGACCCAGCTACCGATTCCTCCCCAGTGACTCACCTCATTTAGGGGCGGTTACCGAATCTTCATCTTTCGAACTAGACGAGTCAGACTTTTACAATAACTCAGACCACTCGCCCGAGTTCCCACGCAAACCCACCGTTTCAAGTTCCCGGATGAATAAAAAACCGACCAAGCGTTTCGATTCAACCGGTGGGACGCCCTCCTCGTTGCCGGTTAATATACCTGACTGGTCCAAGATATTGAAGGATGAATACAGGGACAATCGGCGGGCGGATACAGGCGACGATGACTTGCTCGGTGAGGGAAGCGTCAGGGTTCCACCGCACGAGTTTTTGGCGAGGACGAGAATCGCTTCGTTTTCGGTTCACGAAGGTGTGGGGAGGACTTTGAAAGGAGGCGATCTAACAAGGGTACGAAATGCGATTTGGGAAAAGACTGGGTTCCAAGATTGAAAGTCATTGGACCAACAAAATCCTTGAAAAAGAAAAAGAAAATAACATTTGAATGAGGAGTTACTGATAGTGAAATGATTTATTACATGATTTTTATTTTTATTTTTTATTTAGTTTTCTTTTTTCTTTTTCGTGACGGATCATTTTTGCGCGTGTAATCTTCTTCTGACTTGAAGATTGTATCCAATATTTTGGAGGGAATCTAATTGTTTTTAAAATTGTATTACCCATTATTTATTCATTACATTTCTTCAAAAACAAAAACAAGAGGGGCAATTTGGGGATATAATAATATATAGGTCTGTAGATGTCAATAATTGGTGGGGTTTGGTAGGAAAAGCAGAGGCTGCAATTAGTGTTAGCTGCTCACGATGAGGACACAGTTCATAATCAATTGTTCACAGTTCGCGTAACCATTGCTTTTGCATTGTGGGTTCACTTCGTTTTTGTCAATGTGAAAAGCCAAACCCGAAATGGAATCATTTTCTTTGTACATTTTTCAAAGCCTCCTCGAGAGCTTTCGGATAAGGCTACGAAGAATTACTTAATTAAATTAATTAATTAATTAATTAACAAGTTTCGAGATTGTGTGTCAGATTAATTAATGAACCTCGGATCTGGTAAGAAATAGATTTAAAAATGTCCATCTGGATAATGATCTGATTAATTATTAATTAACTAGATAATTGGAGCCCTTCATGGGGACTGCAAGACAATGCCCTCGTGCTAGCTGGGACGCAGTATAATCATAAACCCTCACTAGAATAAGCCAAATGATAAACATCCCACGTTTATCTTAATTACCCAATAATTCTTCCGCATAATTTAAATGCATTTAATATAATAATTATTTACACAATGGAAAGAGAAAATGCCTGTAACAAATTGAATGTTGAATCGACCCTCTTTACTCAATTGGGTAGCATAATGTCGTCACTTTTAAAGGAAAATGACACCATTATATAGAAACCTACCCAATTCACATTATTTGTTTGCTGACAAAAATGTAAGGACAAAAATTGTAACAAAAACCAGAGGCGTTCCGAGCCACAGAATTGAAAAATATTCATTGAACGCCGGTGGATTGAAACGGGGGCCCCGAGGATATGGACGGTTAGTTTTGACTCTTTTATCATCCACCACTGCCTGTCGTTTTCATCGTGCTGTCTTTCTCTATAACTTTGTGGGGCAGAGACTGGGGCCTGTCTAAGAGTAGTGGGCCTGTCAGCCCCGTATTGAAAAATTGAAGATAGAGGCTTGTGGGCTTTGCTTTCAATTCCTCTTATGGTAAGCATTTATTATTATCTGTTTCTGGATAATCATTAAACTCCAATGGGTTTTCCCAAACTGAAAGGAGATTTAGGAGACAGCCTTTTCGTGTAAAACGGCGTGCGCTCATGGTATTGGCATGGGTGTGGATCTCCCCCCCCCATTTTTGTACAAGGAAGCTGCCAAGTTTTACAATGCTGGCTTACATTATAACATTGCGATGAACCTCAATATTCAGATTGTAAAACTACATGCTGGATTCTAATTAAGCTCTATTGGTTTTTCCTCCATCGCCAGTTTTTGCAGTGTAGAAGGAAGTGGCCCAGAGATATAACCCAAAATATATCAAAGAGTTTCCTTAGAAGGAAAATGGCCATGAAGCACTGGCCCAAAATTACTGGGCCGTAAATCCAGCGTCGAAATGAATCAACCCGGAGTCTACTATTGAGCTGCAACTACTGGTCAATGCCTCATCCTCTCAACCAAACTGGATTTAATCAGAATTTATTTGAATTCGATTTGAATAAGTTTAATTTAAATAAATTTGAATTCGGGTTCGTACTTTTTATGTTATCAAATGCAAATTCATATTTAAGGGGGTTTTAGATTCATCAAACTCACCAATTCAAAAAATTTCAATTCCAATTAATTAGAACAAAACCATTTTAGTTAATAAGTAGGCCAAATTACATGTTGCCACCCAAAGTTTCGTTTAATGACAAATCATCTCTACTAAAAGTTTAAAAAAATTAAATACTTACTATCAGAGGGGTTTTTTTGTCTTTTTGAATTAAAATTAAAAATAAATTTTATTAAAAATATTAAATTATAAATTATAAATTAAATAAATATTTAAAAAACAGTCATCACCGTTGGTAATTTCACCGACGATTGTGATCGCTTTTAATCTTATCAGGTAATTGAAAACAATCACCTAATTCTATTGGTAGCTCTATCTGACAGCCACAATGACAAAGATAGTTAAATTTAGTCACTAAAAATATAGTAGAAATAGTAAGATTTGACTGTTTTAACCATTTGAAAAGGTCGAAAACGGTTGGAATCAAGTTATTATAACAATTTCTGAACTTCTTTGATAATGAATAGATCCGATCATTAATAGAATTAGATAACGGTTTCTGATCACCTAGTGAGATTAAAAGTTGTCATCACTGCCGATGGTAGTGGTTATTTTTTAAATATATATTTTATTTTAAAAATTATTTTATTATTATTTATATTAAATTTTATTTTAATATTAATATTATTAAATTTTATAAAAAATATTTTAATTATTTTACAATAAAACGTGAAAACTTTAACTCTTAAAACTTTTGTAAGTAACAACTTAACTAAACCTTGGTGGCAAAATATATCATTCAGCCTAATAAGCGTCTAAAGGATTTTATTTCAGAGACTTACTCGAACAGCTCATTAGGAGTTTTGATAGAAAGTTGGGCTCAAAAACTTACTTAAAAACTTGCTATTTATTATTAATCGAACTGAATTTCAACCAGACTTAATTCAATTTTGATCTAAACCTTCAAAGCAAATTTTAGCCGAGAGAGAAGTTAAACTACCAAGCGATGACTGGTAGGCTTGGCATGGGGCTCTAAGCTATCTACCTTCCATTTTAACCAAGTCATCGTCAAAAAAATCCCAGCGTTCATTTATACCAGGCCCAAAATTGAGTCCAATTTAATGTCCTTCTCTTCATCAGCATCAGCATCATCCTCCGATGACGAACTCAACCCTAACCCTAGCCCTAAACCAATCGAAGACGAGGTGCCGTTGGCGTCAGTTACGTTGACCGAATCCAACGGTAATGGATCAGGGAATGTTAATAATGACTTGGTGTGGGGGAGGAAGAGTTCAGCGGTAGAAGTGGAGGTGGATAGGTCTTCGAATGCCAGCAGCAGTGGGTATGCGGGAGAGAGAGGGAGCAGTAGCGAGACGAGTAATTCAAGAATTGATGAGGATGAGATACAGGAAGTGAAGAATGATGGTGGTTTTGGTGATGGAGTTCGTCATTCTGAGGCCGCTTGGGTGCCTGGTAAACGACATGTCGATGAGGTGAGTCTTTCGGTTTTGGTTCTGATTTGTTGATTTGGAATGTGTGAATTTTAGTTTTGGAAGTTTCTTGGAGAATTATGGTGTTTGACTGAGTGTGTAGCTTTGTGTGGAGGAGGTGATACAATTGATTTCTTAATGGTAGGAATTGATGGGCTAAGAGTTGGAGACTTCTGGTTTGTGTAGTGCATTGTAGGAAGTTTATTGTTTCATTGAGTATGAAAACTTTGACATTTAGTCTAAAATTTTAGAAATTTCAGAACTTCGATATTAGTATATGGAACATTGTCAGTTCATTGTTGACATTTTTTTTTTCAAATGTTAAAAGTTTTATGCTAAATGTGATGGGATGCTATTCTCCTTAAAGAGTTCCAGGATTCATGTATAGCATCCATTATAATTGCATTATAAGATTTCTCGATACAAATTTAACAATGTTTTTAGAAGGCAGTGTACTATATATATTGGAAACAAGTATTTGTAAGACTCCTGAGAGCTATGAGAATTGCACATTAGCAAATAGTTATGGAGTTCAAGTTCTATAAAGCGTAAAGTTGAGATGAGCAGAAGGAATTTAAAGTACTATTCTTCTGTTTGGAGCTTCCAGAGATGCATGGTCTGGAAAGGTAGAAGACCTATAGGAAATGAGCTAGTTCCAATGCAATAATAGTCCCAGTATGGTTTTCTATGGACATTTTTATTAAACAGAATCTGTACCATATGATGCTGTAATAACATAATATAAATTTGTGAAAAGTGGAAAACATGTTTTAATCTGCCAAACTTTAAGGGTCTCACATCTGTGATGCATAATGGCACACACATGACATACACCAGTGTACTTGGGATTGAGGTCTAAAAATTCCTTTTCCTTTATTTTAATTTTTCATGCCCTTGAATCTCATCAAGTTTTTTTCTCTTATATGGCATCTTGCTATGTGCATTTCTAAGCTGAGAAGAAATATATTGCTGTCTATTTGAGGATGATCATGTTGTAAGATGTCCAAAGGAATGAAAAAAGTTAAATGTTGAGGGTCATGTTGATATATTCTCCCTATGTGTTGAGCATGAAGCTTTTAGTTCTTGGTCCACAAGAACTAAGCTTTTCCTTTTCTTTTTGTTTTCACTTTTGTTGCAAGGTCTGACTTTCAAGATAGGTTTATGAGTATACTTTTCAATGTTGTATCATGCTTGATTTGTAAATAAAGTGCAGGATGATGCTTCCATGTCATGGAGAAAGAGAAAAAAACACTTTTTCATTTTGAGTCACTCTGGGAAACCAATATATTCCAGGTTTGTGTCTCCTCTTCTTATGAATTTCAGCATTCTGTAGTGCTTAAATTGCTTATATCTTGATTCAAAGTAGAGGAAGATGTGTACCATCTGTTTCAGTGTTTCATTGCATCTTTCATTGACTTCTAGATATGGAGATGAACACAAGCTAGCAGGATTTTCTGCAACGCTACAAGCAATTATTTCCTTTGTGGAGAATGGGTATGGGGCTGCATCTATTGCTTTATGTTAATCAATTCACAATGAATGTATATCTGTTCTCAGGTCTTAGCAGTTGTGTTACAGAATTTTAATACTTACCTCCAGCAATTACTTTATTGTTTTTCAGTGGGGATCATGTCAAATTGGTTAAGGCAGGGAAGCATCAGGTGTTTTTTAAGTGTTCACTTCTTCTAGCTGATTTCAATTCTTAGTTTAAGCTTGTAATCTTCTAATGAATCCTTGTTTCTTGGGTTCTGATAAAGATGGTGTTTATATTTCCTTGCTAATATAACATTTAAATTAAGTGTTGTGAAATGTATTTTGTTATAGCAAGTTCCAACAAAGCTAAAATAGCAAGATCCCACATAATCGGTTAACTTAAGTGTCTATTCTTTATGCCTTATGGTTTTGCATGCGTTAGCTGATGTTATAATTCTCATTTACAAAGGAAAGTCATCATTTTTTGAATCTGTTGACTTAGGTTGGGTTGTCATTTTTGTGTTTCCAGGTGATCTTTCTTGTGAAGGGACCAATCTACTTAGTTTGTATTAGCTGCACAGAAGAGCCTTATGAATCATTAAGGGGACAATTAGAGCTTCTCTATGGCCAGGTACATTACAATTTCTGTTCAGAATTTTGAATTCTGGAAGCTATGTTTAACTGGTTGTTGTACCCACAGATTGTGATATACTTTGTTAATTACCTTATACATTATTTTCTCAGTATAGTTTTAATAAAACTAGAATTTGTTTTTTATTTTCATTCTACTGTTATTTGATTGATATGGTATCAATGCAGATGATACTTATTTTAACAAAGTCCATAAACAGATGCTTCTTGAAGAACCCAAAGTTTGATATGACACCGTTGCTTGGAGGGACAGATGTTGTCTTCGCATCACTCATTCATTCTTTCAGCTGGTTTGTTTCTCTATTCTTTTTGGGAATGTTTTCATTTGTTTGGATTTTTTACCCCTTTTTATACTTTTGCTGGAGTTGGAAAAGTATACATATCTGCAGAAGGTGGTTTCCTTTATTCTTTTTTCCATGTTTGTTAAATTCATAATTATTTTCTCTATTTTTTTGTACAAGGGTTGTTGAAACGTCTCTCGATGTGCAGATTTTTTTTAATTCACTTGGCTGTGGTTGCTTATTTGTTTTTAATTCTGTCTGGGATTTATCTTTGCTTTCTTATGCTTTGTTTTAAGGTTATTGTAGTAAAAGGTTTTTGTAGTAACTGGTAAGGCATGATTTTGGGGCTGATATATTCAAAATAAGCCAATCGGTAGATATTATTCCTTGGTAGTGAATAGTGAGAGTGATAATTTTTTGATTGCTGAATTTAGGGTTTATGCTAGAAATCCTATTCAGGGTTTCAGAATTGATCAAAACTTGGGAGATTAGGTTGTGGTAATCTAGATCTAGTTGCTGAGAATATGGAGAAACAGGCCATATGTGTGTGTGTGTGTGTGTGAGTGGACTTTCTGAATTTTCAAAACGCAGACCAATGTTCACACGGCTTAAGAAAGTGTAAAAATTGAAGCTAATAATAAGAATTTCAAGAACTTCAAATTATCAATACCTAAAAATTTCCATATATGTTTGTTTACATTTCCATATTTTTTTACAACTAAACTGCACTTTGGAATGTCCATACTTTACTGTTCGCAATTGTAAGTTGGATGATACTGTTGAATTAGCCAACCATTTCTTTGTTGCTAGGAATCCTGCCTCATTCCTTCATGCATATACTTGTCTTCCCCTTGCTTATGCAACAAGACAAGATGCTGGTGCTATATTGCAAGATGTTGCTGATTCAGGTGTCCTGTTTGCATTGCTAATGTGTCAATACAAGGTAAAATCCATGTCTTCCCTTTTTGATCTTTATCAATCTTTGTAAGCAGTCCAATTTTTAAGGTCTT
Source organism: Anacardium occidentale (assembly GCA_026122585.1). Taxonomy (NCBI): domain Eukaryota; kingdom Viridiplantae; phylum Streptophyta; class Magnoliopsida; order Sapindales; family Anacardiaceae; genus Anacardium; species Anacardium occidentale. The sequence continues at coordinate 267,238 of JAJEJH010000018.1, forward strand.
TTTTATCTTTAAGTCAATAATCTTTTGATGCCAATGGCATTTTCTCACTTGAAGTTAAATTCCAGGTTGTGAGTCTTGTTGGTGCGCAAAACACCTCTCTTCATCCAGATGATATGCTACTTCTTTCCAACTTTGTTATGTCTTCAGAATCATTTAGGTAAATGGAGAGACTTTGATAAGTCTTGTGTTATCTTTTGATGGTCAACTTGGCATGGGTATTTTGAAAGTACAAAATGACTACAGACTCTAATGAGACGCCTTTTTGGCTGTGCTTTATGTTGATTATTTTATTTGGAAATTCTTTCTATGTATTGCTATAGACATTATTTTGGTACTTTAAGCTCGGCTGCTGATAATATGGTCTCTCTATCTGATTAAGCTGTTGTTGAATGAACTTATAAGTAAGATTAATTTCATGATTAGGATTTTACATTATTATTGAAGTTAATTTTTTCATGAATATATTCTTTAGGTTCTTTTATTTGGCTGTTTTTAGCATGCCTTCTTTATGAAAATAAAAAAGAAAGTTAAAAATATATGGTTTCTCATAATTGCCCAATGGTATTCTTTCTTAATTGCACATCTTCTGACCTTGTATGGAAAGGCATCAAGCAATCTTATATTGATCCATAAGGACTCCATTACTCTTGTCTAATCCATGTGAATGTCATCATTGTGACCTATATATTACAGTTGATTGGCTTGAAAGTTGCAACATTCCTTTCATATTTACAGAATTAGGGACTAGAATATTCATAATTGGAATTATCTGTGTATTCTGTTGGTTTGAACACCGTTTGTGATTTCTGATTTTCTTTGTGATGCTTTGATTTTCTGAAATTTTGCAGGACATCTGAATCTTTCTCACCAATTTGTTTGCCAAGATATAATCCCATGGCATTTTTATATGCTTATGTCCATTATTTTGATGTGAGTGAGACAAGAATCACAAATTTTAACTCATACAATTTGACTGTTTATAGTTTTGTCTGTAATTGCTTGAGGATTATTTTTTCTCTTTAATTTTCTTCTTATTCTTCATGTTGGTGGAGAAAAAATTAAAATTTATGGTACATGAAGCAAATTGGGAAAAAGGTAATATTTCTGAAGTTCTATTACGAGACTGCAGCATCCCAACCAGGTTGGGAAAAGGCAATATCTCTCGAATTTTTTAGAAAAAAAGGCATACAAGAGAGCAAGAAAATGGAATATCTTTGAATTGCTTCTCTTTAATTATCTTTTCACATCCCATATTTATCATTGGCATATTCAGTTTGTTATCATATCAAGAGACAAAGAATTTTTTGCAAATTCTGTATTCTTATGGCAGGTGGACACATACTTGATGTTGCTTACTACTAGTTCAGATGCCTTTTATCATCTTAAGGATTGCAGGTAAATATTTTTGTTCAACTCTAATAAGTATTATTTGTGTACACTGAGATACGTGTTTGTAGCAAATAGATATTATACTGAGACACTTGACTTGAATATTTTATAGGATCTATATTGAAAGTGTCCTTGTGAAGTCAAATGTTCTTAGTGAAGTTCAGAGATCCATCATAGAAGGGGGAATGCGGGTTGAGGATTTGCCTATTGATCTACTGCCTCGTTCTTCAATATCTCATCGTTTGAGCCAACAGAGGCTTTTAACAGATTCTCCTGGAGGGTTTAGTGAATCAGTTGTTGGTATAGGTGGCCCTTCTGGACTTTGGCATTTTATTTATCGCAGTATATATCTGGATCAGTATGTGTCTTCTGAGTTCTCACCACCAATAAGCAGTCCTCAACAGCAGAAAAGGTAATTGGTTAACTGTTTACTAGATCTTTTAGCATTTTTTGTCATGGTGAGCTTGTTTTGGTTGTTATCATCTGATGGATAACTAGTTTCTTGCTTGCAGATTGTATAGAGCTTACCATAAACTTTACTCTTCCATGCACAATAAAGACATTGGACCCCACAAAACTCAGTTTAGAAGAGATGAAAACTATGGTAAAAGTTTCCTCTCTTGTTCTTTTGTTCATATTATATCTTAATATTTCGGGATACATCTGCTTAAGCAGTTTTTTCATTTTGCACTGGCTATTCTTACATCATGTTTTTTTTGGTACAAAGTTTGCACACAATAAGTGCCATCTCAAACCAACAAATTTTGGGACTTTGTAGAAAATGTACTTCATGATGGAACAGAAAACGGTGCTAAGTTTGAAAATTTTCTGTTATCATCCCCCAGAAACAAATGCTTTTCAGAAGTTCTCATTTATTACATTTATAAGTTGAAGTCATTTGTGTTTATGGTTTGATGGACCTGGGTATTTCTTTGATTATATGGAAGTGAAGCTTTGTTTCTAATTCAATAGACAAGCAAAATTTTCTGGGACCAAACAGCTATTAAGATGTCTAAGGTTTTGCTGTATTCAACGTTGGACTTTTGTTGATGTATCTTTTTTTTCAAAGTTGCTAACTTAATTTCTTTTTTTGATTGCATAACACTACATGTTCATACATATACATGCTTGATTGGAAGGCTTTACTGTCGAATTTATACAATTGCTTCAATGTGGCAGTTCTTCTCTGCTGGATCACGCAGGATTTTGAACTTTATGCAGCCTTTGATCCAACTGCAGACAAGGTTTGTTTTTTGATCATGCAGACTAGCTTTTCTTGGTTATTAACCTTGTAAAGACTAGTTTGGTTCTAATATCTTCGAAGTGAATTTTCTATGTGAAAAGTGTAACTATTGGAGTCTTAATGTATCATCACGTCTCAGGGCAATGTAATGTTGCTTAGAAAATATGTTTTTTATAGGGTGATTAACTTGATATCTATAAACCTCACAAGACTCGCTTTACCTTTACCTTCACCTTCACCTTCACCCTTCATAGATATGCATCAAATAAGCTAGCTTGGCAAGGTAACTGTGCAATGACTATGTGGTTCATTTTGTTTTTTGTATGTAACAAGTTTTGGTGGATGTGAAATGTGCAGGCTTTGGCTATAAAGACTTGCAATCGGGTTTGTCAGTGGGTGAAGGATGTAGAAAATGAGATTTTTTTGCAGGGAGCAAGCCCCTTTTCATGGTGATATCCCAAATTATTCTTTTACACAGCCTGAGCAAGCCCCTCTCAGCTATGTTTGCATGATGGATATAATTAATTACCTATTTCTATGCTTTACCTTAAATGACTGGTCCAATTGATAACCTGTAAGTATTTGTAGAAATGTACACTAATTAACCATAGCCAGGCTCTTCCTAGTCTATATGTGAATGAATAGACTAGGTCGCTTGAAAATTATGTTTAGAAATTGGATTTGGTGATACGGCAACTGAGCAGCAACAAAGACCAATGTACAAATATTGAAGAGGTGGATAATGTATTTATTGATACATTATGATGAATGACTCTTGCTATTTTGATTGTTAGGTGGTTCTTTATTTCCTTTAGAGTGCCTTCCATTAAAATGATACTAGTGGAATTGTTATGCCTATAGTGGAGTTCTGACATTAGCTGTTTTGCTGTACATTAGCCCTTCTTACATGTTGCCGTTTTAAGAATGACACTTGCAAAAACTTTTTAATTAGGGTTTAGGGTTTAGTGTAAACATAATTTACGTGAATAATTGGTTATTTATATAATTAAATTAGTTTAATGATTAATTTCTTTGTAATCGACTGCCTAGATAAAATAATGTTCCTAATATAAAACATTAAAATGTGACTCTTCACTAAAAGTTCAAAATATATTTTTAAATAATTGCCCGTTTATGCTCTGCATCTCAAATTAAGTGTTAAGATAATGTGTTAATATACAATTTAGTAATATTTTTTTTTAAATTTAAAATTAATTAATCATATAATGATATATTATTATGATACTGAATTTTAGGTCCAAATAATAATGTTATTGTTTCATGAAATTTGTCCTATGTTATTTCTTTCTAAAGAATAAATAATTTTGTCTTGTTTTTAATGTTTATTTTAACGCATTTGATTGGATTAGATATTTTTATAGATAAGAGTGAAGTGGATTAAATATGTAATTAATTATTTAAATAAAAAAATAATTATGTAATATATTAAATTATTAAAATATTAAAAAAAATTAACTAAATGGTAATAAATCTTTCAATATAAAATTTTAAAAACTTAAAAAAAGTTAGCAATGAGCTACTTCTCAAATTATAGAAGTGTTATAACAATAAATCTTAGATTAAATAATTTGTACGAAAAAAACCAGCAAACGCAAACAATTTTATTTTAAGTAGCTTAGCTAGAAAAATCAACAGTCTATACCTATAGTATTGTCACTATTTCAATAACAGAGTGATAAAACAATAATGCTTAATATTTTTAAGCAAAAACTGTATGATGTCTTTCATTTTCTCACTGTTTTGTATCCAAAATACTGGGAGTTTGAGCTAAGTAATTTTAAGATACTGTGGTGTTAAGGACATAATGGGTGTTAAGGTGGTTTCCATATACTGAGATAATAGTTACACTTTAATTGAAATTATCAAATCGAAGGAGAATAATTCTTTGATAATATAAAAGACTTATTTTATTGCCAGATGATTTCTATAATCTTAGCGAATCTAAGCTAAGCATTATTTTCTATTTCATGGAAATTAGAAGAAAATATATATATATATATATATAAAGATTTGATTGGGCAGGCCATGGCCAATGTAAATATTTAATTGCACTTGTTGAACTGGTCACTGAACTGAAACCTCCCTGCTTCGTCCCTGCAATGCATATTTTTATTTAAAAAATTTAATTTCCGTCTATTTTCAATGAATTTTATTAAAAAATAATAATCTAAAATTTATAATTTTAGAATATCAATTTCTTCCTTTTTCTCTTTTTCTTTCGTTTTTTCTATTTTCCTCAATTCTTTTCAATAAAATATTAATCTATCTTTCATCCTCTTTGTCTTACTCAGTTTCTTTATTTTTTTAGCACCCAATTCTTTAAAATAAACCACAAAATCACAACCATTGAATTGAATCAGTCCCACTCACTCCCTTGTTCATATATAATAATAAAAATAAAAATAAAAAAATTGCCCAGAAAGTTGACATCCAATCATCTATTAATGGCAATTATAAATGCACCAATTGGTCATGGATCCCTACCAGAATTTCAATTTAACAAAATTTAATTTCAATTGGAAAATTCATTTTCAATTAAAAAAATATTTTTTTTCATTATCATCATCACCTCTTTAATGGTGGCCTTTTCGTAAATTCATCGATCAAACTTCACCAATTTCGGAGATTAAAATAAAACCTTGCTCCCCATTTACCCTGCCCATGATAATGAATTCATTCAAATGTTAAATCGCCAAAAACTCCCTCTCTGAAACAACCTTCTGAGGGTAAATTTGTAATTGAGCATGCTCGACGTGCCCTATTCCGACTCCCTCTGACGTCCGCGTTATTGTATTTTATGTGTGGAAGCATCGTCATCTTGTTTTACTACAGCAATTTAGGTCACGTGACCATTCTGTTAAATTGAAATAATTTTTTTTCAGAATTTAATTTGTTAAAATAAAATATTTTAATTGATTATCCTATAATAAAAATCACCTTCATGCTGCGGCCTGGCCTAACCTTCAGTTGACCCTCCTTTTTAATTATTCCAATTCCTTCAATTAACTTAATTCCCATTTTACCCTCCCGGACCCTTTTCTTCTCCACAATCTCCCTCCCCCTCTTCTTCACGTCACACCACTAAAACCCTAAAACGAAACCTTCTTTATCTTCTCTCCTCCTGCTCCTCACTCTTCCTCATTTCACTCCTGATTCAGTTACTAGTGAACTGACACAACTTGGGTTCGAAATGTACAAGAACCAGCTGCAAGAGCTGGCGCAGAGGAGCTGCTTCAATCTCCCCTCCTACACGTGCATTCGGGAGGGTCCCGACCACGCTCCCAGGTTTAAAGCCACTGTTAACTTTAACGGCGAGATCTTTGAGAGTCCTCACTACTGTTTTACTCTCCGTCAAGCCGAGCACTCCGCTGCCGAAGTCGCTCTCAACTCACTCTCTAACCGTGGACCCTCCCCCTCCCTCGCTGCCAGGATCCTGGTCTGTTTACGCACCTCCCTTCTTTACATTTCCTCACCCTCCTAGTTGCCACCGTTAGGCTTCGTTTAAGGATTTTATACTATTAATTTTTATTTTAATTCTTAGCTGATCATTTAATGCCAGTAGCAATTAATAAAATATTAAATGATTTTTAAGAGGGAAAATAATAAATTTGCTGATTTGCTGCGAGCTTCGTGTTGAACGACCAGCTTAAGCTTCGTTCTGTGGGTCAATTTTCAACAGCAGTGATCACCGGAGATTGAGCTGATTTGGTGGGTTGAGTTAAATGACTGAAATGCCCCTGGTTTGTACTTACAAAATGAGTGGGATTCTCTGACTTGGGTGACGACAATCAAGTTTTATAAAATTATTATAATTTTTCAGAGTGTGAACTGGGAAATTTTTGGGTGAGGGAGATCGACATTGAAAACGTTTACTAGTCGGTTAATTTTGTTTTATTTGGAAAACAGCTGTGCTTGCGTTTTTTGATATGTCTGTGTAATTAGTTTGGCGTCCAGGGGTATTTAGGACATGAAAAAGTATGTAGTTTTTGGTGACTTCTGGTTCTTTACTGCTTTTTTGCCTGGGTTGTACTGGTACAAAGTAATATTCTCTTTGCTATTTTAGTAAATTTAGGAAATTAAAGGTGCTGCACCTGGTGGGCTCTGGAAATCACAGGTGAAAAGGGTTTTTGATCTTGACTTGGAATTGTTCTTAATGTTCTGAAAAGGATCGCTTGATTCCCTGAAAGTTATTTTAAATGTTTGAACTCACAGATTTAGATATGTGCTGTTCCTGAATGCTGAAAATCCAACTGTCTGGACGATGGATTTACTATGTAATATGATTATGCAATTTTTATTTAACTCAGTTAACATCTGAGTTATTGGGGTGTGTATAATAAAGAAATATTAGTTGGTTTGTTGGAATGCTGGATTTAAAAGCAGACTAGCCATAAACATGTTCAACTGAGACTATAATATGCATAAATAATATACATTGAACCTGTGTTCCCACATCCATTTTCTGTATTCAATCTCCTTCAGCAAATGGTTGATCATTTTACAAGCTTGTGTCTGCATTCGAATTCCTGTTTCAAACTAAGACTGATAACCTTATTGTTTTGTAATACTTGGCACAGTAAATTAAATCATGTTTTGCAGCTTTCAAGGAAAGTGATATAAGCCTATAAGTGATAAAAACTTGAACCATTTATAAATATATAGTTTGACAAGGAAAGTGATATAAGCCTATAAGTGATAAAAACTTGAACCATTTATAAATATATAGTTTGACATGGTTTACTGGAAAATTCTTTACGAGTATCTGGTTGATCCTGTTCTACCATTCAGTGATAATTTGTTGTAGCATCTTTCTAATCCGAGACTCGACTTGGAATTATTCCTTAGGTTTAGTGTTTTAAATATGCACCTGTAAATCTGTTCCACACAGCAATTGAATACTAAAACACACCTTCTGTACATAGGATAATTTTTTCTTGCTTTAGGATAGACAACTTTCTCTCATCTTTGTTTGATACTTTATTATTTGTGGTATAGGAATTATTCTAGGATTTGGTTCCACTTCATTAACCAAAGTTGAAACTGTTTAAATGCCCTCTCCCTCATATTTATCAAAATTCTTGGTGATTCTTTGCGATAAGTTTACGATATGGTTTTATATATTTATAATATATACAAAATTTTCTACTTTATCTTAATTGGCTTCATTACGGAACAATCATATCTTCTGGCCCTGAGCATGTTAGCAAATTATTTTACTTTTAAATTACTGCATGCTAAATATAAATTTATTTCATAGCTACGTGTGTTTTAATTAGCTACCTGCTTGATATTGTGGCCATTTCTGGAAAATAGGAGAAGCGAAACCGAGAGATAAAATAGGTTAAAGCTAAAAATGGTTTTTTTTTTTTTTTACTGATATGGAAATTTGCTGGAAAATTCTTTTTTATGGCTATGTGTTCCTTTGGTTTTTTATGTTGCTTAATGTTGATGCCCTTGTGTCACAGTTGTATCTAGTTTCATTGTTTTGATACTGATTAGGCCTTTTTATGGTTAGGATGAGACAGGGGTTTACAAGAACCTCTTACAGGAAATTGCACAAAGAGTTGGAGCACCATTGCCACAATATACAACAATTAGATCTGGCCTTGGACACCTACCTGTGTTTACAGGCATGGTAGAGTTGGCTGGGATAACATTTACAGGAGAACCTGCCAAGAACAAGAAGCAAGCGGAGAAGAATGCTGCCATGGCAGCTTGGACATCTCTAAAACAATGTAATTTCTGTTCTTTTCTCTGAAAAGAAAAATAGGTAAATTGTTGTGATAAAATATAATGACTCTAAACTAAGCCTAAAAATTATTTCACATGAAATCTCTTACTTAATTCTATCCTGACCAGTGCCATGTTGTCTACAAGTCATTTAGAAACTAAGACCTATTATATTCTAGTTCTCCATGATCTGGGTACTATATGTACAATAAAACCTGCGTGCTGTTCTTGACCTCTCAAGTCATGCAGTCCTCAATCCTGCATTCATGACCATCTCTTGGAGGGATTTGAAAGTGTTTTTTCTTATGGACCTAGTTGTCACTAATATGTTTGAACTCTGAGGTTAGCCTAGGAACTTGTGTCTTATTTTTGAATTATGTGTTTTCCTTCCATGGCAGTGGCTAAAGAAACCGCAAGTTCTTCAACTGAGCCAGAGAACAATGAAGAACAGAGTACAATAGCACAAGCCTTGATGAATTACCAGCTGAAGGAAAAGATGGCCATGGCAAACTCCACTGGTGCTCCCATTCCCTTTACGAAGAAATTTCTTGTTCAGAGCCCTAGACCAACAAGTCCACAACCTCCGCCTTTTACGACGTCAAAAATCCTACCTTTAATTTGTCCTAAGCCAGCTTCGCGACACAGACCAACGTCCACAACAATAAATGATAAATCGGTGCTGCCAGTACATCGATCAGCTACAGAAGGCCGACGGACTCAACCTCAAAGATTCCCTGCAGCAGGAGCAGCACCTTATGTTCCCCTCCGGCAATTTAGGACTTGTCATGGCATAGCTCCACCAGTAACAGTACGAACTGCAGTGCCTTGTTTCTCTGCACCTCCATTTCCACAGCCATCTATGCTTCCTCATCAGGTGGTTCGAGCCCCACCTGTACATATTGCTCCACCAGTCACTATTAGGCAGGCTGTGCCTGTATATGCTTCTCCACCAGTTTGTAAAGAGGATTCTATGACTTCTCAAAAGGAAGATCATCCAAACACAATTGCTTTGGCCAATCAAAAAGAAGATTCTCTAAACGTTATTGCTTCTGCCATTCAAAGGGAAGATTTTCCAGCTTTAATTTCATCTCCCATTGTGAAAGAAGATCCTCAAAGCTTCAGTGCTCCTGCAGTGCTCGATAGAACATCATGTCAAGTGGAGAAAAGAGAAAGCATAATCCTGAAAAGTCATGAAGAAACTGAAGCAGTCCAAAGCTTAGGACAGCTTAAAATTTGATAGCTTTTAGGGATGAACAATAGGAAAACGGTTCAGGGTTTTGTGTTTGGCGTAAGTTTGTTTTGTGATCTTCTCTTATCTTATGATATGAGTGTCTTATCCTTCTTCCCAAGTTTTTGTATCTTTAGCCATTTTACTTTTTTGTTCTCAAGGAATATGCAATTTCTGCAGGTCATATTAGAAGCATCAACAGCCCCAATACAAGAGAGGCTATGTCAGTTTATTTGCATCAATTGTTGGCATTTGCACATTACGGTCATTAATGTTCTGAAGTAAATATTTTAATTTTGAATCCCAACTTGGCCTAAGTGGTCAAGGGAAAGACTCTTGGAGTACAAAATTAGAATTTATACTACCCTACGCCTAGTGTAATGTAGCATTTTAGAGTGGTAATTATTTTGCTATTCCACTGGTTGTTGTATAGCTGTACGTTGTGCTTTTTCACTATTAAAAGCCCAGATACGATTGTTGGAATTCATTTGATAAATGGAAAAGTGATTTCAGCTTAGAAAATTTCTGGGTTATTGCCTTCTGAATGAAGTGATTTCCTTGGGAAAATTAAAAGCTTGTAGGTCAATCGCATACAATTTCTTTACTACAAACACAACATTCTGAATGAAATTTGGGGTAACGGTCAAACAGAAACAGAAACAGAATTAGGCTATGTTTCACTATAATTTGGAGGGTTGGAAAATGACAATGGTAACAGTTAGCAAATCAAAATTCTGTAGTGATATAATGCTGAGTTCATAATTATATTATAAAAATAAAATTGGGAGAAGAGATCCAAAATTAGAAAAGCAGAAATGGGTTTCTAGAGTGGGACTGGAAAAGCACTAGACACATAAGTAGTTGATTAATCAAAGACAAAGTGGGGTAAACTTTATTCTCTGCACTAACTTTACATTACCCTCTAAATCTTTCTCCATCCATGTCTTCCCACACTGGATTCATGGCCTAATCCTTTCATTTTCAAATCTCTTTTGTTTTTATATTACATTTACTGTCTAACCCCACATAGTATTAGATCATGTTAATTTATGGATTGAATTTAACCGATAAAATTTTAAACTGGTTCATGGTTGTATTTTTTATGCATAACTAGGTTAGGCCCTAGTTCATTGGTGTGATCAAATTGACATAAACTCGTTTCCATTTTCCATGTTATGGGATTCACCTCCTTCTACTCCTTCAAATAATTTTGAAGCTTGTTTCATTTTGTTCTTATTTTATTTATCTAATGATTTTGGAGTTATGTATTAATTTGAATAAAAAGTGTGACATAATTTTGCATTTAAAACAATCAATCTTTTTCAAGTTAGTTAAAGGGTTAGCTTAACAATTCAAACTGAGGATAGATTTGCAATTCCCATTGTTCATTTATAAATAATTAGGTGGGTAGGCTCCATCCATCAAGGAACATAATTTTATCATCTTAATTCTATCTTGTTTGTGTGGATTATTTTATTTGCAAAACCCATTTTCAAACATATAGTATATTTTCAATAAAATTATTCCTAAAACCCTAGATTATGTGGCAATTATGTTTGCTATTATTATTCTTCTTGTGTTGCTTTCACATAATTTCTGGGCGCTTTATTTGAATGGGTATAAGCCAAACAGAGCATAAGGTTTAAAGTTAATGATGAAGCAAAGTGTTGTTTTTATAAATATGGAGAAACTAGAATTTGAGATGCTTGGAAATATTGAGGGATCGAGGAGGATTGTGAATGGCTTAATATTTGCATTTGCATTTTCATTTCCATTCATTAATTGCATTTCAAAACTATTTTCTTTAATTCCTTCATCAACCTGCTCCTTCCAACTAACAATTACAATGTTTACCTAAATTTGAACATCACATTTTCATCAACAACTTCTTTTGCTTTTCTTCATTCATAAATTTCAACCCCCCCTTATTTTTTTTCCACCATTGTCTTTGGATCCCTTCTCAATTTCAACCAACAAACCCAAAGCCTCAATTTCACTTTTGCTCATGTACTTTCAACTTCAGAACATGGAAACTTAAGGGGCAATTTACAACTGAAAGACAAAATAAATAGTAGGGTTACAATGTAAATCTCTATAGGCCCACTTAATTTTTATTAACATCCAATATTTTTATAAAAGATTAAAAAATAGGCCTCAATAGATTGGTTCAATTATCAAATTTTTACCGAAAAAAGTATCTGAAACTTAGGATTGAATAACTTTAGAGTTTTTAGTTATATTGACAGAACTTTAAGGGGTTAAAAGAGATGATCAATTCTTTAAGGATTAAACTTTTGTGATTAATAGAATAACAACTGACAAAAATAATTCCTATGTAAACCAAGTGTTTTGTCATTTGTTGTCCATCTTCATAATTCCAAGTAAATTTTTTGTGAGAAATCCTATAGTAAATCTGACAAAACACCACCCAAATTCACCCTCTAGATCTTAAAACACAATTTTCCCAAGGTTTTAATTCGTTTTTCTCCACCGCTAGAGTTCATTGCAACCGTTATCTTTTATTATCAATGTAAAGGTTCTTCCACTTATTTATAGTTAGATATCAACAAATACATAGGAAAAGAGGTCAGATTTTACCATGTCGTGCAATAATATTACATTTTAATCATGATTATGTGAAAAATGTTGCATTAATTTTGATTATTATAGATTTATGTTTGAGGGTTTGTGTTTTAAGGGTTTTGATTGAAATTTATAATTTTTGGAGTTGTTTATTTTATTAAAATTGAAATTTGCTTGTAACAAATAGAGTTTGAACATTGACGTGCGATTTTGAGTAGATTGAATGAATTTGGAGTTGATTAAATCGATAATTTAGTTGGAAAATGAAGTTTAGCAACTTCAAAGAAAGTTAAGCATCAACATCAAATTTTGAAATAAGGAGGTTTTATTAAAAACAAAAGTTAGAGGATTTTATATATATATATATATATATATATACTACAAAATAAGAATTAGGATTGCATTTGTAAAGATTGAAAGCTGAAAGGGACCAAAAATTTGTTATAATGATATTTAGGGCTAGAATCGAGATTCAATTCTATAAAGTATGACATATAAACTAAATTTACTATTTGAGAATAAATTGTTGTATTTAGAAAGTTGGGGTATATATTGAAAATTTTCTTTGGGGCATTAGTAACATCGATAGGGTGTGTGTGTGTAATTTTGAAAAGCCAGGGGGTCACAAAATTAGTACGAGTTGGTTAAACTACGATAAAGCCTCCTAGCTTTCTTATTTATCAATTAACCCCCATTATGAAAGTTTGGTGAGGGGGTATATGTGCAAATTTTAATAGTTCACAAAAACCCCGAAAGTTCATGTTAATAGCATGACTTATAAGGTTGTAAGAAAAAGTTCATGAGGGGAGAAAATGTAAGAATTAGAGGGTACATATACGATTTGGGGGTATAAATGAAAAGTTTTAAATTTTTAAGGATTTACTAGTATAGATATACTTATCATAATTTGTTAACATGCATATTTGAGTTCACAAATTTAAAACCAAATGCAATATCGTAACCGTACATAAAATAAAATAGAGAAACCCCTTTCAACCAAAAGTATAGTCTCAATCAAAAATCTTAAAAATGAAAAGTAATACAACAGTATAATAGGATTACATGATAAATATTCATATAACCTTCAAAATTTTAAAAGTTAAACATTACTATAACATAGTTTTGACTTGTTAGAATTTAATTTTAACACATGTATCGTCAAACTTTCTCCGTAACGTTATATGATAAATATTTATATAATCTTTAACTTTTCTTTTTAAACAAAAACGTCTTTTTAAAGTCTGGTATTGGTGCTAAACTATCAACGTAAATTATTTTTTCTAGCTAAATCCTCGATATAATCATCTTTAACCTTATTTAATCTATTCAAATAGTATTCCAAATTTTATTTATCATAAATGACATATTCCCACCCAAGGTTATAATTAAAGACAAAATTCTACCTCTTAATTTTTTAAAATTTAAACCCTTAACTACTAATTAAAATTAACGGTTAAATTTATTAATAATAGTTAAATTTTAATAGTCAAAAGAGTTTTTTTGTTATTTTAATAAAAAATTTAAAAGAATAATAAAATCAATTTTATAAATATAGAAAATATTATTTAAATATTAAAATATATTCAAAAATTTATAAAATAAATTAAAAGCAGTTACGACCACTATCGATAATAGAACTTTCAACTACCTTATTATAAGGGAGGTCAGATATGATCATCCCGTTTGGTTGTGACGATCAAATTTGCTACCTCTTCATTTGAAGGATGTGGTCATATGTGACTACTATCACTAATAAACATGATTGAAAATTATTTTGAATAGTCGACATTGGTTCTATCAATCATTTCTGATCATAGTTATTAGTGGAAGTGGTCAGATTTAATCGTTTCTTTTTTTTTTTTTTAAATCAGGTGATCGTTTTTTATCATCTAATTTTATTATTAGTGGTCATTGATGTCAGTGATAATTATTGCCTTTTTAATTTTTTAAAATTTAAATATTTTAAAATAATTTAAATATTTTTTAAATATTTTTATATTTAAATGTTGTTTTGTGTTTTTATTATAAATTTTTATTTTTTAATAAATATATTTTAATTATTTTATCAAAAAATATTAATAAAATTATATAAATTGATTAAAAATTAAATTTTTAAAAATTAAAAGATAAAAATATATGCCGGAAGGGAACATATTCTTTGGCCTTTCTAATTTAAAAACCCTAAAACTTAAATTCTCAGAATAAATCCACAATAATCAAAGATTACACAACATTTTTCTACGTAATCCCGAAATTTATCATTCATTGGACAGGTGGCATTAATGCAGTTTGAATGTCCATATAATTGTGATATATTTTATAATTATTATATATAAAACACATTAAAAATTAAGTGGAGGAAAATGACCTATAATTTAGGGCACGAAGATCTCATGGTACCACTGCCACCCATTAGATGCAGCCTCAGCCGTCGTCGGGGCCCGCCACCTGCCTAACCTTATTTGAAGCCTAAATTATTTTATGTTGCTATCAGACTAAATAAATAGCCATTAAATTGAGAGATTAAAAGAATGCTTAATCTCACATCAACTGATTTGATATCATTTTCAACCTAATTGTAATACCATAATTCCATGATTGAGAGTTCAATTAACAACCATATTTTACTATTACTACGACTGTAAATTATTTACCCCGTTACAGGATTGAATTCGAATTAAATCAAATATAAATAAACATATGTTTGTATTTACATTCATTAACAATAATTCAGTTTATATTTAGATTCGAATTTATCAAATTTTTTATAGTAAAATTTGAGTTTTATTCTATTCATATAGATTTGTATTCGATTCATATTCATATTCATATTCACATTCAATTTGTATCGTTCGTATTTTTTTAAATTATAATTAATAAAAATAATTTATAAAATATAATTGAAAAATTTTTAATTTAAGTTTGGATTTGTGTTTGTCGATGTTTAAAACCATAATTCAAGTTCGGATTTCAATAGTTAATTATAGACTTATTCGAATTGAACTAAAAAACTAATTTAAATATATTCAATTTGAATATAACCTTATCCAATTCCATAAATGGATGGATATTGCATGAGATTGGCAAGCATGCCACATTCACAAACCTAAACCAACCGAATAAATTCGAACTCATCTATGTCTATCGTTTCAACATTTTAGAAGTAGAAGGCTTAATATTCTAAAAAGAAATTTATTTAAAATATTATATTATTAAAAAATTATTATCTAAAATCATAAATACTTTTGAATTAGTTATATTTAAAGAAGTTTGTCTCTTCCTTATCCATTACGGTATTATTTTTACTTTCACTCGTAAATCAATAGTTTCGTTGGAGTTTGTCTTTTATAATATGGAATGAGCCGATCGAGTGGAATAGCTTTGAAACAAGGAAGGAAGAAAGCTTTATCCTCAACTCAAAACACAAAGGGTGAAAAAGAACAGAGAAATGATGTAAAAAAAGAACTAAAAGAAGAAGGGAGGGTGAGTGAATAGCAACAACAAGTGTGGCAAAGAAGCAAAGTTTTGGATGACTTGGGGGAGAGGAAGTGGGGTCAAGTCTCCACTTCAACGACACCAACGCTCAAAGCAACGCCACCTCAGCTTTCCATTGATTTACGCAACGCAAGATTGCTCTATTCGGAGTCGGCCCAGACAGGAAGGGCCCACATTGATTGGACCCCCGAATGGGGTCCAAAAGGGGTTAAGGAAGCACTGGCATTATTCCTTTCCTATGAAAAAAGCAATGGCTCCGGGCTAAAGCAAGATAACAACCCTCCACCCATAAAAAAACACGATCGGCAACAACAACAGCAACATCTACCATACTATTTCCTTTTTTCTTCTTCTCCTTCATCTTTTTTAAATAATAAAACAAAAGAGCAAAACAAAAATTAGGACAGGGGGACAAAGTGGAAGAATGTTAATCCCATCATTTAAAAAAGTTTACAAAAGAGAAAAAAATATATAATGCCCATTTGACTTTCCTATCTATATCTCATCATATTTCATTCATTGCACTATCTTCCCTCTCTCTCTCCATATATTTATTAATGTGGAAACATGCGGTGCTACACATTTCCCATGCATAAGTTTCTTCTTCCTTTTTTACTTCGTTTTTACACACATAAAACCAAACACTTCCTTTGTTTGGAAAAATATTGATCACCTTGTATCAATCAAGGGTTTTTTTTTTTTTTTTCAAATTTTGTAACAAGCATTTCATTTTTTTTTTTTTAGTAAAGTTTAGTTTTATGATCTTTCTGTATCATCACTTACGATAAACTGTAATGGTTTCATCAAATTACGCTATTCTGCACCTGGGGTTCTCCTGGGTTCTGCAACATAGGATCATAGATAACTAGCTAGACGGCAGAAAATTCAGGATAAAATAGTGTTACAAAGCTTCAAGGTCAGGTTATTCGGCTATAGCAAAAGCACAATGAATTGGAATAATGTTGAACTGAAAGCAGATGGATGCGTTACCAAAAAACATGATGGACTCGAGAAAAAGAAAATTGTGTTCACATCAAGAATATCCTCAACTTCTTTCCTTTTTCATCTTTTCTTTTTCATGTTCATACGACAGAGGAGAGGGAAAAATAGAAGATTATGTCTGAGCTGATAAATACACAATAATGCCGACAGCACCATATATGGAGCATGAAATGAAATGTGCTTTTGAAAATGCTTGTTCAAAGTCAATTTCCATTGCTTTTGTTTTCTGCAATATAGATTTTTTTTCATATGCTTCCAAAACTTAAGAGGCATGCCCAAGTAAGAAGCAAAGTCAATACATTATATAAAGATTGGAAAATTCTTTTTTTTTTTTTTTCTCGTGTTGAAAAAAAGGGATTAATATCCCGAAACACATCTCTTCCAATCATCTATATTCCCACTTTAACTTAAAACATACCATTTCTGAAAATAAACTTCTGTTTCGATTAGTCTCCACTGTGTTATCATTTTTCCGTTTCCACCATTACTGCTACTACTTTATTATGTCTCTTTCATTATGTTCCTATGAAAACTCATCTCTGATATGACATGACCTGCTTTCAAAGCTTTTGTATTTTCATTTCTTTCTGGTAATAAGAAATTCATCCTTCAAGGAAATATCATGATTCAGTTTTTAATTAAAAAAAAAAAAAAACTATGTGAATAAGGGTTTTTTTTTTCTTCTGGGTAATAAGTGTGTTTTTACACAGTGACATCCACTGTCAATATCTTTTCCATTCAAGCTTTTCATTAGCTTTCTAACTGTAGAAACACTATTTACATTATGTGTGAATCACGTTTCGTCCTCCCTTCCCTCTCTCTCCTTCTCTCTCTCTCTTTTAACCAAAATCTTAGAAAAATCAGTTTTCATTCCAGTTAAGGTTTTATGCATTTCATTTAGAAATATCAACTTATGAATGGAGTTTAATTACTGATTAATCTCATGCAAATCCTCAGCTTTATTGGAGAAATTCTACATGCCTTTCCATGCCTGGATCTTCATAGATGACTGCAAATATTATCCAATTTTCTTGATGATGTTAAAGCAATAATTCTTCACCTGTTTCAAATGGCATACCTCTTTGACTCTTTCATTCCCCCTCTCTTCTTATTTCATTTTTTTCCCACTTAGTATTAACTCATCTCTTTCTGTTAAAAACTATTAGAAGCCCCCCTTTAATTATGAAAAGCCCTCCTAAAAAAATATTAAAACATCTCACTGAACATATTCAACAGCCTTTCATATTCATATTGTACATAATTAATAGTGATTTGTGTATATAATTAAAAGGTTTAAGTTGATAATGTAATTAAAGATTAATTAACAGCAAAGATGACACAAAGCGGTGAGACCATTGGCTACAATAATATTTAATGCACAATCATTGTATCAAAAAGATTCATTTCAACCTGGGGCGCCAATAAAATTTATTTTATTGTTGCTTGTTATGTAATATAAGGTTAATTAAGCCCATAACGCCACATTTTGCTTGTAAAAAAGGTTCAAAGAAACTCAATTTGATTATTATTTTATGTAAAAGAAACATTATATTATAATTTTAATAAGATATTTCTTTACTCTCTCTCTCTCTCTCTCTCTCTGTGATTGTGGGTAGCACGTGATACTGCTTTTCACGCATGCCAAAAGCAGGTGAAAATGTCACACCCCAATCACATACAACTTCAAATCTTTTTTTTTTTTTTTCCCTAAAATTAAAGTTCCATTCGATTTTATTATATTATAATATTGGAGATATAAATATAAAATTAATTAATTAAAAAAAAAGTGACATGGATCTCCAACTTTGACCGACCAGACGAGACCGCCGGTTGTGTGCGCCGCGCCGCGCCGTAAGAATTTTGTTTTGAAGAAGAATATTAAAAAAAAAAAAAAGTAATAAAATTTTGGTCTGGAATTAAGAAACCGCCTTGAAAAGCAGTTTTGTTTATTCACTGGTCCCTCCAATTTTTTGCCTTTAGAATTATCCATTTTCCACGGGAACAATCTCGAGACTGCCACTCTTTTTTTTATTTTGTTTTTTCAATTGAAAAAAAAAAAGATTTGATTATTTAATAAATAAATAATTATTTAACTTAAAATGGGCTTAATTTCTCGAAATTAATAGCTTAATGGGTAGTTGTAACTTGTATTTATCAGAGACAAGAAATTAGGAAAAGGTGCTTTGTCTTGTCTTGGAACATGTTTTTATGGTTAAAAAATGAAAAACATATTTAAGTTGAAGAAATAAATCCAGAGAAACTGCCTGTATTAATGATTTGAAGCTTTTTTAATTTGTGAATTAATACAGTAATTATTATTTGAAAATTCCAAGAATCTGGACAAAACCCGAGTTGGGCATCCTCAAGATATGCAAAATCTAAGAAAATTTATTACGGATTTTACAAACTAATTAGTTTATTTTTAATTTTATGTTAAATTTATGGGCACCCATTTGGTAAGAGTGATGAGAAATTTGTCATTTCAAAGAAACAGTAGGGATAAAATAGTAAATGAATGTGAAAATTATAAAGAAATCCACTGGTAAGTTTGTCGGTATGCGTGCAAATGAACTTGAACACAACTCTCTCTCTTCCATTGCTGGCTGTTTGAAACTCAACGCTGAACTCTCAGGCCTCACTCTCTTCTTCTTCTTCTTCCTCAAAGACATGGTTAGGGTTTCTTCTTTGTCATCTTCTCTCTAATGCCATATCTGGGTGGCTCTCTTTTTTGAGAGAGAGCATGTCGTTGTGTCTGCTTCTTTAATTTTTGCTTTTGTTTACGTTTTCTCAAGCTTCTTTGAGATGAGCCAGAACAAGTTTTTCTTTGATATCGAGCTGTGAGTGTGAGTATTTTGTGTATGTTAGTTGTTGTTGAGCTGAAAAGCCTGAATTTTTGAAGTAAATTTTGGATTTTTTGGCGGAGGTTTTGCTTTTGTTGAAGAATAAAATTGAGAGGAGAAAGAGAGTTGTTTACAGCTTGTTGATCAACCAATAACTGGAAGGGTTTAAGGAAAAACCATCCATTTGGCTGTTTTTCACCTTTAACACATAAGCTATTGTCACTCTTTTTCTCTCTCTCTTTTGCACGCACATCACAAACGACGGACTTTACTAAGAAACCAGAATCTTAAACTCTTAAAGACCCAAAACCACCTACCTGGATTTGCAAGAAATGGCTATGGTGATGGCGCAGCAACAAAGAGAGAGTAGTAGTGGGAGTATCAATAAGCACCAACTTGATAGCGGAAAGTATGTTCGTTATACGGCCGAACAAGTGGAGGCTCTTGAGAGAGTATATGCCGAGTGCCCCAAACCCAGTTCTTTGCGTAGGCAGCAGTTGATCCGTGAGTGTCCCATTCTCTGCAACATTGAGCCTAAACAGATCAAAGTTTGGTTTCAAAATCGAAGGTAAAAAAAAAAAAAAAAAAACTCACTTGGATAGTTCATGTTCTTCGAGATTTCATTATTGTTAATTTTGTGCATTTGATTTGTTTATGATTTTAAATGTTAGTTTTGAGAGTGGTGTTTGGTTGTGTAGGTGTCGAGAGAAGCAAAGAAAAGAGGCTTCAAGACTCTCTACTGTGAACAGGAAATTGACGGCTATGAATAAGCTGTTGATGGAGGAGAATGATCGGTTGCAGAAGCAGGTGTCGCAGCTGGTGTGTGAAAATGGGTATATGCGCCAACAGTTGCATACGGTAAATGTATGTAGTGGATTTATTCAATTCAGATTTATCATGGTCTTTCTGATTTAGAAAAATTCATAGATTTATATGTTATTTGGTTTATTATGCGGTGGTTGTGGCTTAATTCACTGCATTTTACAACATTATAGATCAATCTGGAAGGTTAAGAAATGGGTCAAATCTTTCACTTGCTTGTTTTAGACACTGCCACTTTTAACTTTTCAACTTACAGCTTGCGGTTTCTACTTATAATAACTTGTTTAATTAATTTCCTGGTTAAAAGAATTAAATGGTTTTCTCTTTTTCAATGTATATTTCTGTAGGCAACAGCGGCAACTGATGGGAGCTGTGACTCTGCTGTGACCACCCCTCAGCATTCCTTGAGAGATGCCAATAACCCTGCTGGGTAATCTTTATTACCAATGCTGTCAAGTATCTCTCTTTCTATTTTTTTCTTGCTGACCTTTTACTCACAGTATGGTATCTTAATGCTTTTCACAGACTCCTCTCCATAGCGGAGGAGACCTTGGCAGAGTTCCTTTCAAAGGCTACAGGAACTGCTGTCGATTGGGTCCAGATGCCTGGGATGAAGGTGTTATTTCTTTTTGCTTTATAATATTATTGTTTCTTTTCTG
Organism: Anacardium occidentale; assembly: GCA_026122585.1. NCBI lineage: Eukaryota > Viridiplantae > Streptophyta > Magnoliopsida > Sapindales > Anacardiaceae > Anacardium > Anacardium occidentale. Next base: position 288,250 of record JAJEJH010000018.1, read on the forward strand.
TTTTACTTTGTATAGGCATAATACAATGCCTGATTTCTTCCTAAGAGTAATATCTGAGCCGATTATATAATTTACTTATCAGCCTGGTCCGGATTCGGTTGGGATCTTTGCCATTTCACAAAGTTGCAGTGGAGTGGCTGCTCGAGCCTGCGGTCTTGTCGGTTTAGAACCTACGAAGGTAGGAATAGTCTCAATTATATAATAAGATGTTTGCTGTCATTTCGTTGCACACTGTTAGTTCTCTCATCTGCTAAGAATGTAATGCATGTAATTAAAATATATTTTGACAGATTGCAGAGATCCTTAAAGATCGTCCATCTTGGTTCCGGGACTGTCGGAGCCTAGAAGTTTTCACAATGTTCCCAGCTGGGAATGCTGGAACAATTGAACTTGTATACACACAGGTGAATGAGAATTGTTGAAGTTTTCATTCCTTCTACTGTCATTTTCTAGTAGTTATTGGCTTTTTGAAAGGAATAACTGAACTCAAAGTTGCTTCAGGCATATGCCCCAACAACTCTGGCCCCTGCACGGGATTTCTGGACTCTAAGATACACTACGAGTTTAGACAATGGAAGTCTTGTGGTATACTTCTTTCTGCAGTCAAATCCTTTGTTATGGTCTGTGCATTACCAAACTTTTTGCGTCATTGATCAGCAATATTAATGAACATGTAAGAGATTTAGAAGTTATTTCCTGATTTGACCACTTGCTGTTGCCAAATGTACCTATGGCTTGTCTGAACCATCTTTCAGTGTCTTCTCTATGAATTCAAACACGGTTGGACCTTTTAGCTCTTCTGTTGTCTTGCCAATTTCAAACTGCTTGATTTGGTGTCCAAACTTAGGTTTTCATTTTTGCCTTGGAGGTTATTTATATGAGTGGTTTAAGTTGTAAAGGCCTGGTGAGAAGTACTAAATATAATCTTTCTCTTCTCAATATTGTAAGGTCTGTGAGAGGTCTCTTTCTGGTTCTGGTACTGGACGAAATCCAGCAGCTGTTGCTCAGTTTGTGAGAGCTGAAATGCTTCCTAGTGGTTATCTGATTCGTCCTTGTGATGGTGGAGGGTCAATCATCCATATTGTAGACCACCTGAATCTTGAGGTTTGTCTTTGGCAATTTTCTTTTTTAAGATTTTATTTACTTGGAAAATATTAATATATTTTACATCTCATATCAGGCATGGAGTGTGCCAGAGGTGTTGCGACCACTTTATGAATCTTCCAAAGTAGTGGCCCAGAGAATGACCATTGCAGTGAGTATATTCTCTGATAAATTTGAGAAATTATGGTTGGCATCTAAAATAATTCAGTGCTCTTCTTATTAGGAAATAGAAAAGGCTCTAAGACACTGACTAATTGTTTTCTCTGTAGGCACTGCGCTATATCAGGCAAGTAGCTCAAGAGACTAGTGGTGAGGTAGTTTATGGGTTGGGCAGGCAGCCTGCTGTTCTCAGAACTTTCAGCCAAAGATTAAGCAGGTAGCTATATAATTGCCGTGGTTTTTATGGTTGTAATTGTACAAGCACATCCATATGTGTACTTATCATCTTCTACTTCTGTGAAATCAAACTTTCAGGATATTTACTGTAATTTTTGTGCTTTGACTTTGTTGTAGAGGTTTTAATGATGCTATCAATGGATTTAATGATGATGGCTGGACGTTGATGAATTGTGATGGTGCTGAAGATGTGATAATTGCAGTAAATTCAACTAAGGGTCTAAATGCCACTTCTAACAATTCTAATTCACTTTCATTCCTTGGTGGTATTCTCTGTGCAAAGGCTTCCATGTTACTTCAAGTAAGTTGCATAACTTTTTTCACAAATCCAGCATGATTGAATTTTTCAAATGGCAATCGGTCTTCTTTTTGGGCTGTAAGATGTATTGTTACCCTCTTTTATCAAGTTTTAAGCATGTCCTGATGCAATGTAACAGTAATGTACTCGGAAGATTTAGGCTCAACTATATTGGTTTCACTGACTTGGTTCATTTTAGATCCTGAGCACTGTATCTATTATTGACATAGAAATTGGCATGACTTTTGTCATTTATTCCACCTTCTTGCCTGTGGTGAAACATTTGGTGAACTTAAGAGGCGTATTATAGTTTGTCCAAGATTATGCGAACTTTGCACAATGTCACAGCCTTCCAAATTGAAGTGATATACTTTCTTTCTCCTTGCAGAATGTTCCTCCTGCGGTGCTGGTGCGTTTCTTGAGGGAGCATCGTTCGGAGTGGGCCGATTTTAATGTTGATGCCTATTCTGCTGCATCATTAAAAGCTGGTTCCTTTGCATATCCAGGAATGAGGCCTACAAGATTTACTGGCAGCCAAATCATCATGCCACTCGGGCACACGATTGAACACGAAGAGGTATGTATAATATTCACCCTCCTTGGAACTACTATAATGGGGTGAATGTGACACTTAGTCTGCAGATTACATCAACTGTTATTTCATGCTGATTAATCCTATGCGTGAATTTTCCAGTTACTTGAAGTGATTCGACTTGAAGGGCATTCTCTTGCACAAGAAGATGCTTTTGTATCAAGGGATATTCATCTTCTGCAGGTGACTTTTTTTCTTTTTTAATAAATTCTTGCTATATGATTTATGTCGTTATTTATTTTTATTATATCTTATTTCTAAGATTTGTTTAAGTTATTGTGCTACATTTGATGTAGTTATTTGGTATCTTTGCAGATATGTAGTGGGGTTGATGAAAATGCTGTGGGAGCATGTTCTGAACTGGTCTTTTCTCCAATTGATGAGATGTTTCCAGATGATGGTCCATTGCTACCCTCTGGTTTCCGTATTATCCCATTGGATTCAAAAACGGTTGGTTCAACTGTATGTCATCTGAATATTCTAGTATCTTTTTGCATTATTGATGATTATATGAGCTTGGCAAGTTTCTCAAAGATGCAGAAATGCTAGCTCTAATTAAATTTTTATAATTGATTTCTTTGACAAATATCTGAGACTGCTATGCATTTGCATAAAAAATAAGAGTTGGCATATAAAGGCTTTCACTTATTAGAATGGAGAAGTCAGCCATCACGATTTGTTATAATTCAATTTTAGCTTTTGCTGAGTTTCATAATCTGTTGTTTTTTTCCTTTACATGCGGATCATGTTGTTGTACAGACTGATGCCCAAGATACATTGACTACACATCGGACCCTAGATCTTACATCAAGTCTGGAAGTTGGTCCAACAACCAACCATGCTGCAGGAGATTCTTCATCATGTCAGAACACACGATCGGTATTGACTATTGCATTCCAGTTCCCTTTTGAGAGCAATCTACAGGATAATGTTGCAACTATGGCACGTCAGTATGTTCGTAGTGTTATTTCATCCGTTCAAAGGGTGGCTATGGCTATAACTCCATCAGGTTTGAGCCCAACTGGGGGACCCAAGCTCTCACCAGGCTCTCCAGAGGCACTTACATTAGCTCACTGGATTTGCCAAAGCTATAGGCAAGCATTGCTTCAACTTTTTCCTTCTACAAACATCTAATAAATTGGATTCATGTGATTGACATCTATGAGGTGGACAACCTCAAGTTTAGTTTGCTTCCCTGTTGGAGAGAGCAAAGAAGACAAGGATGAGAAGTGAACATTATCTTTTTTCATAACACATTCAAATTAATTAGCTTTGTCTGGCCTTGTTGATTAGCTTATTAAGTGAAACATGTTGACAACCAGGTTATTTATCTTGTTTTAGCTGAAGTTGCTAATATTTCCTTTCAATTTCTTCTGCAGCTTCCATTTAGGGGCAGATTTGTTCGGATCTGATTCTGTTGTTGGCGACTCTTTGTTGAAGCATCTATGGCATCATCAGGATGCCATATTGTGCTGTTCATTGAAGGTCTATTCTGATATTTATCAAACTTCACATCCTGTTCATTTGAGATATAGAATATATTTTTTTTAAGAATTAGGTCCCTCAATATTCAAGAAACCAATCAAATTGTTTAGTCTGGAATAAATTTCAGTGAAATTTTTTGCTTAAATATCTTTGCTGATGCTGCAGTTGCATCCAGTTTTCATCTTCGCAAACCAAGCAGGCCTTGACATGCTGGAGACGACATTAGTGGCTCTACAAGATATCACACTGGACAAAATTTTTGATGAGTCTGGACGGAAGTCATTATGTGCCGACTTTGCCAAGTTAATGCAGCAGGTAACTTGGTTCCTTGTACCATTGATTTAATTGGGGTTGAGAAATGCAAATTCCAAGTGACTGAAGTTTATTTTTCCATCAGGGTTTCACTTATTTGCCGGCCGGTATCTGCATGTCAACGATGGGGCGCCATGTTTCATTTGAGCAAGCAGTTGCATGGAAAGTCTTGGCTGCGGAAGAAAATACTGTCCACTGTCTTGCTTTCTCTTTTGTAAACTGGTCTTTTGTGTGAACAGTAGATTTAATTATCCAACATATTTCCCTCCGGTTAAATATGAAAAAAGAGAAGGGAATATGAAAAAAAAATTGAAAAAAAAAAGAGATAAAGTTTTGTGCTATTTAAATCCCATCCTCAGGTTTGCATTTATATTAATTTAATTAAATTTTTAGTGCACCAAAGTTTTCCCATGTGTTGCTTTTTCATCTTAGAACCCCGAAACAGAACTCATGTTGAAGGAGAAAGAATTGATTCTTTTACACTTGCAGACAAGGTTGAATCACGGGCTTTTATATAAAAGCCATAAATTTTATGGCAGAAATCACGCTAATATGTCTAGTATTTAATATGGCATTTAAATCTCAACAGTTTGATTGTGTTTGGGCATGGATTTTTTAAATGTACGAACGTGTGAAATTAATGAGGTTTAAAAGGATACATTGGTGCTTTTGGTAAATGCATTCAGATGTATGGCAGTTTTTCATCCATCACTTTTGGGGTCTTTTCGAGGCTTTTTCCGCAATATCTTAATCGGGCATTTATTAATGTTTTGATATTTATGGTGGTGTTGAAAATCCAAGCATTAATCGATGTGCTTGTAGAATGTTATTTACTAGAAAGTTGAAAGTTTACGGGTCCATAGATGAGCAGCGTGGTGTTATTTAGGGAGGGGACCTGGGGGCTGTGCAATTTTCTGGCATTATTGTTCCCCCTTGAAGGTAAGATTCGAAAGGAATGCTGTAAAATATTAAAAGCTTTTTGGCAGGCATGATTATGGGCAATGGAGAAATTTTGACTCTGTGGGATGAGCCATCATTTGTTGTCCAATGGGTTCCATTTGTTATTATGAATATGTTTTTACTTTGCCTTGTCAATGGAAAAAGAATATGCCTAAAGCTGATTGATGGGATAGGCATTGCCTTCTTTTGGAACTATTCTAGAGCACGTATTAAGACCCACCTTGTAATCCAAAAAAGAATAGCATTTGCACACAATCCAAAAGGGTTTGGAAATATTCCAACGCTTGTTTACAGTTAAAACTAGAATAATTGGATTAAATGTATTCATGATCACTGAACTATTCACTAATTTTATTTGCGGTCACTTTTGTTTAAAACGTTATATAAAAATCACTAAACTTTGGATTTTGTTTATCGTTAAATCACTCTACTGTTCATCAGTTTAAGTAATTAATGGCTACTGACATGGACATTTTGTTGACGTGGATGCTAACGTAGACATTTTGTTAATGTGACATCTAGTCATCGTCCACGTCAACATTGAAACAGTAAAAATTGACGTGGATGTTGACGTGACATCCTGTCAGCATCCATGTCAGTTTCTGTTGCAGTGACTTAACAGTAAATAAACTTAAAATTCAGTGACCACAGTTACAATTAGTGAAAACTTTAATGACATTGAGTGCATTAACCTCTCTTATAACTTTTTTTTTCTCTTCCGGTTTGCTAAAGTGCTAGACTGTCAATTCTTTCACTCTACAGAAGATACCTCATTTTTCTTTTCATCTGCTTCATTAGCCATTAAATAAAATTTAAAAAAGATACAAACTAGAAATTTTTAAAATAATAAACAAATGAGAACACTAAAAAAGGGTATTTCTACAAATAAATTAACAACTTTTAAAAACAACTACAAGACAAAACTATAAAATAAAGTTTCAAATTAGGGCTAAATTCAAACCGAATATGTTTGAATTCGTTTTTAAGTTCGATTCCAGTGAGCCCAAAACGAACTGTATGAATCCGAATACAAACATGAAACCTAACAGTAATTTTAAAAATTAACGAACATGAATCCAAACCTGAACTATACAAACCAAACACGAACTCAAACTTAAATTAAAAGTTTTTTAATTATATTTTATTAATTATAATTTTTAATAAATATAAATACGAATTATAGAAACTGAATACGAACTAAATTATACGAACCGAATATGAATACGAACTTTGTTATAAAATTATTTGGCGAATACGAACACGAACACGAATCTGAACAATACGAACAAGCCAGAAAACAAACATTTGTCTGTTCACGTTTAATTCAACTCGAATCCAACCCTATTTCAAATGAAAACATAAACTCATATATAAATCTAAAAAAAATGAAGTTTTAATGTCTAACAAAAAAACTAAATCACAATCAATTCATAATCATTATCACTCATCAGTCATGAAGAAAATAGAGAGAAAAAGTGAAAAATATTTATTGTTTGTTTAATTAAAAAATTAGTATGTTTTTATGGTTGTTATTATTTGGCTTCTCAATTCATAGACTAATCAATCTAAATGTGTTTAGATTAAAAAAAAAAAAAAAAAAAAAGAAAGTAGAGTGAAAGAATTGACAGTCCAGCATTTTAACAAACCAGAAGAGAAAAAAAAAGTTACAAAAAAGGTTAATGCACTCAAGGTCATTAAAGTTTTCACTAATTACAACCGTGGTCACTGAATTTTGAGTTTATTTACTATTAGATCACTGCAACAGAAACTAAAACAGAAAATAACGTGGATACTGACAGGATGTTACGTCAGCATCCACATCACATTTTACTATTTTAATGCTAATGTGGCTGCTAATGTAGACGATGACTAGATGTTACGTTAACAAAATGTCTACGTCAGCGTTCACGTCAACAGTCATTTAATATTTAAACGGATGAATAATAGAATGACTTAACAGGAAACAAAATCTAAAGTTTAGTGACTTTTATGCAACATTTTAAACAAAAGTGACCGCGAATAAAATTAGTGAATAGTTCAATGACCATGAGTGCATTTAACCTTAGAATAATTCAATCAATTGGATCTCCCCTTGCCAAATGGATAGTTACCCATGCATAACCAAATATATATATGTCACAGCCTGATTTCTTAAACTATACACATGACAACACATCCAAGTCTAAAAACACAAAGAGGCAAGGGAAAGATCACACATAAACACAACATCAATATATAAGCTTTAGCTATTAGTCCAAAAGGGCCATTGTCTTCTTTCTCTTTCTGGATTTTTACATGGTATCTTCTCATTAGGATGCCAATGACCAAAAATTTAAGAGAAAAGATGGTAATGCAGTAAACCAGCTTATAAAGGCCATGGCAGTAGCAGTTTCAAACTGCACACAGTGATTCTGGGAACAGCTTTGAAGATCATTGTCAATAAGAACTGTTATACCAGCGGATGCACATGCTGCAGCAAAGGTAAGTGTAGACGTTATCTGCAAGAAAATGGAAACAATCTGTGATTTTGAAATTAATTAGATTTTAGAATTGATGAATAAATTAATAACTGAGTAATCATTAATTTTAGAATGTCTAAAGAGCAACTAAAAATGGCAATATGGCACAGACAAGAAGGGCAGGACAAATATATTTAGGTAAAAGTGCATGCTGATACTCAACACTCATATACACTGTTGGCGGACTTTTGAATCAAAATTGTTAAGCTCCTAACACCACAAAACAGCTTGGAATGAACGTGATTAATAGTTTCCACATATGAACATCAAAGATTCTTCATCATGAATCAAAGCTTCTAACCCAGCATAAACCATTAACAATGATTCCAAGATCATGCTAAGTTTACATCCTCTATATACACATTTGACCAAAAAAGATCACCCGGAAAACATCTAAAATGTCAGAACTCAATTTGGACTTGGCTCCATCCTGGTTTGAGCTATCAGTGAATAGCTTAATTTTTCCAGTAGTTCTAAGAAAATCTGATGCTGAGTGTGACTGGGCAGCAGACGGGTACTCAGTGCAGTATTCATGTCATACTGAGATGTTAAGTAACAGCGGCTTGAGCCCTCACAACCAATAACTAAAAGCAATTTGATGAAATGATTGATAGCTTGTATCTTTATTTGAAAAAGAAATTTTCCACCAATTTTCCCAAAGCATCATAAGCAAAACCTTCTAAACATCCCCTCTTTTTAGTTGTCACACCCTATAAAACTTGGCAATATGCTAATCGCAGTCACCTATATCAGAAAACATATTGTCCAGACAACCAAAAGCACAAGTTAAATAGGTTTTCGGGAATTAACCAAACAGATAAGACATCAGATCAAGTGGTTTTCATATGTACTGCAACAACTTAGTTATGTTAATGTTTGAGTGCACTGTCTTACCCCATCACCAACAGCAAACAAACTGACAATTCGATTATTCCGCAAGGATCGCATCACCAAAAGGGCATAAATGTCTACAATGGCCAGTGACAGGCTCCACAAACTCTGTAACCCAGCAGCAGCAACAAGGAAGCTGATGTAGCAAATATAAAAAATGGTTTTATTTAATGCCAAACTCTTTGATAGCACTATATAAAGAACTATAAACTGAAGATTGGTTACTTCAATTTGCCAAACACATATATTCAGCAATCAGCTGCTTGAGTATGAGCACAAGATGTTGAATATGAAATAGTTTTTCAATAGATGATATGCACCAGAGAGCATGTCAGCATGGATATATACTGTTCTATTGTTGGCTTAGGCTTCATACTTATTTTCACGGTACATAAGTTAATTATGGCAGGTTAAAAGGGCATGAGAAATTTGTTTGGTGCACCAGAAAATTCATATCATATAATCCTGAAATCATAGGAGACACAGAAAAGGCTAATTATTTATACTACCCATTTCCAAACCCAGTCCAAACTTCAGGATGCATTTAACTGTGTATCAAGGTAGTTGCAAAACAAAAAAAAAACAACAAAATAAACAAACAAATTAAAAGCATAGCTTAAGTCTTTGGAAGTTGAATGATTTTCATAATCATAAAATACAATCATGTCTTATCCCACTTTTAACAGACAGGATTATAATCAAATCCAATTTTACCTAGTCCAGTACTCATATTAAAGATTCACAAGATAGAGAATCAGTGTCTTCTATGGGCTGATAGTTGCTACATAAAATAAATTTAAAAAGATGAATATAAAAACAAGGACGAATCAAATTGAAATTAACAATATTGAATATTAAATTAAAAGAATTTGAATAGATTGAAAGTTTGAACACTTTGCTATCCAAATTCTTCAAAGGAAAGCTATCACAACGATATTTTTATGAGCTAACTTAATAGCTTGAGTCATAAATGAGAGTGCTTTGAAATTATATTACAAATTTTTTAACTGTAAAATAGTTTACAATTTTTTGTCACAGATAGGGTCAGATTAGAACTGAACCAAGCTCAAACATGACTTAGCTTGGATTTGGCTTGGTTGGAAAATGACAAGCTCGCAAACAGTGACTTCGAGTTCGGGCTCACGATGACGGAAGGAGTTCAAGTTGGGTTTGAAAGAGCTTGTCACTATAAAACAATCTTGAATAAAAGTTGTGTTTGCTGGAAAAACAACACCAGAAGTGAAAACTTAAGATTTTCATCGGAAGGAGCAAGGATTGATCCACAAAACAAAAGCTAATAGATTGTGGAGTCATCATTGCCGAACTAAGCAAGAGAGACATCAAATCACTCAAGAGATTGTCAAATTGTCGAAAGTTTGCTTGAGTGAAACTATGTAAGTAAGAATCTGAGAGAGACAATTTTGATACAAGAGCGTATGAGAAAGGTGATTTTGAATCTTTGATATGCGAATAAAATAAGTCAACACAGACAACAATTTAGGCTTGGGCTTGATATCATTTTCGTGCAAAATGGAAGCACGATATCATTACAAGCTCGGATGAGTTGAGCTTGAAATGAGTCTGAGCCAACTTGACTCAAATCCAACCCTAGCTACAAAGAGTCATGGCTGATTGTCAACGTTGTCTTGAAAGTATCTTTACTATTGACTGATTTATTGTCTGCCACTTTTTTGAGATGCTAAAAGCTTTTTACCATTGATCAATCAATTCTTCTTTTGGCTCTTGAAAAGCATGACATTCTTGCAGTTTTAAATCATTTACAAAAACCCTCTCTTATGTTGGTGAAAGTGGAGATTCTTTTGAGAGATACTCTATTTTTCATTCTCTTGGATTCTCTTGAGCAATGCTTTTGCTCTTTTTTCATTGTCTTCAAAGAGCTTTGATTTTGTTTTTGGCTCTGCAATAAAACATTTAAAATATCACCGGGCATTGGATCCTGATAAGATTCCCTTCAAGTCATTTATTGTTTGATCTTTCAGTCCATCAATATCCAAATTATGATATCTCTGTACAAATGATGTCTTTGTAGAAGAGCTTGTTGAGGCTTTGTCTTTTTTAGCCTGCTTTTGGGCTTCTTCACAAAAAAACTTCATACCAACTTCGGTCTTTTGTGTATTTTTGACATAAGATGCCTCTAATTGTTTTTGGTTGTTGGTTTGGTTAGTTTTGGGTTGCATAAATTTGAATTAGTAAATAAATGTGAATATCAAATGGGAATTGATAATTTTGGAATATCAAATATCAAATTACAAGAATTTGAAGCAATTCAACAAAAAGAGAGAAAACAATACATGACTTGAAAGGAATCTTGTTATGATCTAATGTCAGACCCTATTTTGGAAACATTACCTATAGGATCAAAAGTAAAATCAAAGCTCTTCGAATACAATAAAAAAAGAGTTGCAAGAATCCAAAAGGAAAAAGAAAAACCAGCTCCCAAAAGAATCTCCACCTCCACCACAAGAAAAGAATGACTTAAAGTTGCAAGAAGCTCATGCTTTTCATAGAAGAATCGATTGATTAGCAGTAAAATGCTTTTGGCATCTCAAAAAAAAATGGCAAATGAAGAATCAATCAACAACAAATATGCTTTCAAGATAGACAGAAATGGTCCAAAGGGAGCAAGAATTTCCAGGAGCATTTGGAACATTTTGTTTCTAAGGAGAAAAGTCGTTTTCAAGCAGTGTTCGATCGATTAGATATTAATCAATATTCAATTGATTGGTCTGAGGTTATTGACAAAAACAATTTATCTAAGTCACTTCCTTTCTTTTTGTTTAACTCACTTCTTTTTTTCTTTGTGAGTTTCGGGAATGTCCCCATTCATAGTTTTGAGATCCACATCTATGAATTGAAAGGACATGACTCCTTGTAGTGAAAATTGTAAACTATCTTCACAGTTCAAAGATTTGTAGTATAAATCTCAAAGCATTATCATTTGTAACTATCTTCATTCTTGTATTCATCTTTTCAATTTATTTTCTGCCAAAAGAGTTCGCCCTTATATGGTATCAAAAAGTGTTATATTAGAAGGTCAATGCATTATATAAAAATATATATATATATATTGGGTTAATGACTAACATTAGTGTCATTTAGCATTCATTAAGTTGAGATGGGGTAAGTAGGTATTCAAGTGCACCCAAATTATTCTATTGCTAATCCTTCCTCCCAATCTGACTCACATCTTACATCCACTCAGGATCAACTTCAATTGGTTAAGACCAAGACTTTATTTAATCTAGTAAAACGCTGTCTGAACATTCCACAATCTATTATTTTATTTCCGACAAAACTATGCTAAAATTCAACAATATGGTACATGTCCAAAATTCCACTGATAAAAATGAAAAAAAGGAAAGGTCCAACCAAGCACCATTATTTAGCCAAAGATCCTGCAATGCAAAGTCAGCCCTCTCACTTATCTACCAATAGTACAGAACTAAAAGTTTGCCACTCACATATGCCTAGTAGTAACGACAAACATATGACTAGGTGGTCAACAATGGGAAAACTAACACAAACTTCAGCACTTCATATCTAAACACCATCAAGAGTATTCCTGAGGAGCCAACCCAAGATATGCTAGAAACACAAACTACAAAACTTACCTTGATTTCTAGATACTCATACCAATGGCCTTTGTTATCAAATTTACAAATATTTTTTAAAAAAAGCAAGCTAATTTGCATCTAGAACAGAGTGGATCTGGCTTTGTCATTTAGAATCAATACCAAATTCCAATCCTTAAATTAAACAAATTTGTAATTTTAATGGAGGCAGATAATAACGGATCGATCCTTAGATAAGCACACTATAGAATTAAAGCATGTAAGCTAATAAAAAAACGATGGTTGACATGAGAAATCTCAACTAACATGAAAGTTTCCTAACTAGTACAAATTATTTGGCAACAAAATCAATCAAGCTGCCAAGGAAAGAAAATGCAAGGCATGTATCTGCCATAAGCACTGAATTATATCGGTTATCCAATTTCTTACCTAATGAATTTAGAAACATGTACATTATGATGCTACAAAAAGTAGATTTAACTCTAATTGACTATCTATCAAGGGAACAAACCCACCGATAAAAATGATTTTGCATATATCATTCACACGATTTGAAAAAACGCCAGTGTCTCATTATCATAAAATCCAAATGTACCAATATAATTCTACCTCAGCTTCAAAACTCAATCAGCAAATCCACAGGTTTTAGAGACAAAAAACAAATTATAAACTCAATAGAATGCAACATATTGATACAAACATCAAACTAATTAACAAACAAACAAGCTTAATAAGTGAACTCGATAAAAACGAAATAGCGTATTACCGAAAAGCAGTTACAGAAGGGAAGTCATTAGTGGTCACCATGACAGAAAGCGCTGCAACCGCAAAGATCAATTGACAAATTCGCAAAGTGAGGCCGCCAGGTGTCCCGGGCATGCCCTGTACGTCCTTCATCCTCCCTCTCGGAGGATTACCACCATCCGTGGTTGGAGGATCTTCCACAGGGTGAACCGAAGCATGGCTCACGTTCATCTCTTTAACACCGCAAACTTCAATTCATAACAACCTCTCTGTGTCTCACTCACGAATATTTTCCGAGTCAAATTCTCAACTATCAAGGCGCTTTAACTGTAACTACATTAAAAAGAACAAACATCAGTCAATCATACCGTCTCCACCACAATCTTCAATTCAAATCATCTCTTAATTACTTACGATTACCGAAGCAAAATTGATGAGAAGTTTCAAAACATAATAAAAGATCTAAAAAAAGATGAATCCGCTGTTTAACTGCGATTGAGGCTTTGTAATGATGGATTCTCTATGAAAGGTCAAAACATGAAGAGAAGAGAAGTAAGGGAAAGCAAAGCATAAAAAATTACAAAAAGGAGTTGCTGAAGCTGAACGCTCGACTCGGGACACTATTGGCTTGGCCGTTGAGATGTGGTAAAGCTTGTGAGGGCGTGTTTGGTATTTGCACTCAAATTAATTTATCTTAATCTTACGTTACTCTTGATTAATTAATTACTCTTTTGCCGATATTCCACCAACGAAAGCTGACTCCTAACTTCACTTATTGAGATTAATATAGGAATTTGTCGAGTCTTTGTCCAAATCCAGCTGTTTAATTGACTTTTGGTCTCTCTCCTTTTATTGACTAAAATTGCACCACAAGGGTTACAATGGAGAGCTTATTTGAGTTTATATAAATTTATAATACGTTTAATTTTAGTGAGTTCGAGTTTGTAAATTTAATGTTTTTGAAATTGAATTTGAGTTCAAATTTGAGAGATTTAATTTGTTAAACTTGTGAGTTTAAATTTTTTTTCATTTGAATCGATTTTAACAAAATTATATCAAAATAATATTATTTTAATAATTTATATAAAAAATTTCAAATAAATGGACCTTGAATTTAAAATTATTAAGAGGTTTGGTTTAGCTCGTTAAACCTTAAATTTATATTCTCTAATCGAATCAAGCCCCGACTCAGGCTTGAACTGTTGGAGAAAAATAAGTTTTTCATATTTACATGCTTTGCTTGGATGATCTGCTGCATCACCTGATCTAGGTTGCCTTGCATGAGAATTCTTTCTGTAGGAGTTCATAGAGGAGCTCCACCCTGGACGGAGATTTGATAACAAACCTTTGGTTCCATGCGGACTTTGGGTTTAAAAAGCCTATAATCAAGTCCGAGTCCAACAAAGATTTCAAAATATTTCGTCATGGAATTAAATTGTACGCAGAATAATGTTCATTTATTAAATCCATTCCAAAATCTGGATGATATGATTGAGGCCAATTAACTATTTCCCACCATAGTTTGAGGCGGTAACAAAGTCCCACCTGCAAGTTTTCAAAAACTCAGTCTCCCACCCTTGGACCAAAATTCAAACATATTTTATAATTTTTCAAATAAAATAACTAAAATTCCCTTTAATAAATAAAAATTTATAAAATAATTTTTAAATATAAAAAATTAAAAAATATATTAAAAATTTTAAAAAATTTTAAAAAAATTAAAAAAAAATAAACTGACCACAGCCGTCGATACCGACGGCGGTGGTCGTTGAAAACCAGACCAAGTGGCCGGAGAAAACCAGACCAAGTGGCCGTCTCTGGCCACCTGGTTCCAGGAAGGCCAGATCGGGCCGCCTCCAGTTTTGAAGGAGAAGGCCAAATCTGGCCTTCGCCCCCAACAAACGTGGTCGAAAACGACTGCTAGGACTAATACTGACTCTCTTCGGCTGTTTCCGATGGCCAGATCTGACGGAAGTGACTAGATCTGGCCGCTTCCTCCAAAACAGGAGAAGACAGATCTGGCCGCCTCCACATAACGGGGAGGCCAGATCTGGCCTCTCCTGGAACCAGATGGTCGGAGACGACCACCTGGTACGCTTATCAACGGCCACCGCCGCCGACATCAGCGGCCGTGACTAGTTTATTTTTTAAAAATTTTTTAATATTTTTTTAAATTTATATAAAATTTATTTTATTATTTTATAAAATTTTAATCATAAAATAATAAAATTACCCCTGAAATATAACTGTTTTTTATTTTATTTAATATTAAATTATTTATAAGGGTGGGAGACCAGATTTTTAAAAACTTACGGATGGGATTTTATCCCCGCCTCAAACTATGGGTGGGAAATACTCCTTTGGCCTATGATTAATGATTAAGATGGTGCCAATATTTTGCCCCCCAACATACATCAACACGCCAATTAGTGCCAAAATCCCTGCCATGATCATCCATCATATCCCCCATTGAATTTGGATACGGCTGACCCTAACCTTCAAAATCACTCTTTTAACCTATATGCATGTCCTCTTCCATCTTTACCATTTTTGGTGCCTCCCAATCCTCAATAATAATAATGTTGTCCACGGACTATGATGCCTTGTTTCTCCTCATAATTCATTTTCCTTAGATGCCACGTATGATATTCTACATCTCTCTTTTTAAAAAAATTCTGAGACCTTTGACCCAACCTGACCATTCAACTAATAAAGAAAAAGGATTAACGTTTTACGGATAATAATCATAATGTTGCCGATAAAGGAGCTTTTTAATTATTGCTAACTTTATTTTCACTAGGATTTTTAATTAACTTTGCTCACAATAAAGTCAGATGGCTCGCGGCTTTTTTCACCACTTAATTTCAAAAACTACACGTGAAGACAAATTAACCACGTTAGGTATTATATTTAAATTAATTGTTTATATTTATTTTATAATACTTGATTTGAAGTTAATATTGTTTCATCAAAATTAAAATTAAAACACCTACGATTTTATTAATAAATCTAAAAAAAAGAAAAAGAAGAAGACTAAGAATGAAGAGATTGAAGAATAAGTAGCATGGAAACCCATTATTTTGATCAAGTTGGGAGTGGGTTCAATCGTGATTGTGATAGAGATAAGACTTGAGTGTGTTTGGCTCCAGAAATGGTGAATCGATTTTCAAATGATTGTTTGATTTAATAAGGTCAAAGAGATCCAACCAAATCGTGACCGATCTTGTGTTATGAATGAAAGTGATACAATTAGAATAAATATTTTTATTCAATGACAACGAAAAAAATATAATTTGGTTTGATACCTAACGATAATAATACCTTAAGAAAATTTGGAAAAAGTAAAAACAATAACAATATTAATATAATTATATTTAAATTTTAAAATGGTAATTTAATAAATATTAATTACAAATTGATAATTAATTTTAAAGTGCAAATGAAGGGATTGGGTTATAAACTTCTGAAACGTGATGTGAGTAACATGTTACTTTATTAAAATTTGGGTGGAATTTGATTTCGCATTATCAATTTTCAAGTATAAGGGGGGTAGTCTCGGAATTAAAAAGTTTTTTTGCCACGTGTGGATGTTGTGTGCGCATGGCAATGGTCATGGTGAAACACGCGGAGCGACCATGACATGACTAGTTAATTAATTGTTCTTAGCCCACATGACATTCACTGCAACTGAAACGTCCGTGGTTGAATCACACGTGTCCGATAAGTTGACTACTGGCTGCAATCCAATTGCCAGAAATCTTGACTAACTTGAGAATGGGTTAGCAATAATGGGTACAGAGCTGCGTCACACTCCTTCCGAAAAAACCTAATTTTTTTTTTTTTCACCCAAACTATATCAGATAGACAGTACCACCCTAAAAGTTCAAAAACCTAAAAGTCTCGCTCCAATTTTTCATTATCTTTAACAATATAAAAATGTAATAAAGTTGTATTTTCTGTTTGATTTTAAATTAAATTATAATTAATATCATTATATTAATTTATTTGTTTCCATTGTCTTTTCCTCTATTAGCAAAAATCATAAAAATATAAGTCATTCTAATCAAAGTGATTTTAGTACCTTATAATCGAGAAAATAGAACCTAATTAAAAACTCATTAAAAAAAAAAAAAGAATGATCCATGAAAGGGAAAATAATGGATTTTTATTTTTTATTATTAAATCCAAAAAATTTTGGAAGGCAAGAGAGTGAAGTGATTGGTAGATTGAATTAATTGAAACATTTTAATTAAAATATTGACTTGAAGAGTCAAGGGTTTGGCTATTACATTAATGTGGATGTAATACAATTCAAGCCGTAAAATTAAATTGATCCAATTGAAATTTATAGTTTTGTTTGGGTAATGATGTGTAATATGGTTTATTTATTAAGATTTTTTCAAACTGTTTTTTAGTTTAATTTAAAAAATTCTCTAAATTAAATCAAATTAGACCATGTACATTCTTATAATATTAAGGACTCTGATTAAGAAATTAATTGTAAGGTTATATTTGATATAATGATTGTTCATTATTTAATTTTTATTCATTTGATACAAACTGAATAATAAGTATTTCACCCTTTGAAATGACTACTAAAACTTTATTTTAAAAGTAAAATCTCTGGTTATTCACACGGAGATGACCATGAAATCACAACAATGATGCATGTGCTGAGAGTTTTATGCGATTGCCAGATTGTAAATCATTGTATGAATTTCAATGGTAGACTTGAGAGAAAAAATTCTCCCTTGTAAGTTAAAATTATACAAAATTCCAAGTCAAACTCTTATAAATTCCTCTAAATGCCTTCAAATTCCAAACTTGGCTGGAGGTTGAGAAATTCTAAAGAAAAAAAAAAAAAAACTTTTGCATTTAAAAAATAAAATAAAATTGGCTGGAGGTTGACAATTATATTTAAAAAAAAAAAAGTATTATTGTCTACAAAGAAATTCTAAAGCAAAAAAAAGGTTCTGAAAAATTTACGTTAAATCTTCGTCAGTTTTGCATGTTAAGTTGTGTATGTGATGCATCGATCTACATACACATACATGCATGCATTATGCATAAATCACATCCATTCACATATCATATTTGATATTGTTTTGTTCTTGTGGAAACCGGAGTATCGCATTTTGTGCTTTTCCGCCTCTCTATCAGCAGGAGCATAACGATTAACCTTGGCTCGCTCACAGCTGCTGCGAATATTTTGGACTGACAGCTCCCTCTTTCTCTTTCTGCATCTCGATCTTCGCGGCGCTCAACTTTTTCGATCTCGCAGTCTCCCAAAGTTAGGGTTTCACATCTCCATCATTTATTATTCATCCCTTGAATCTAGCCCTCTCGTTTCTTCATTTCAAAATACCTAGATTTACTGCTACTATTTTTTCACCACGCGGATCTGCTCACCTCCCTGAAATCTCTCCTCTAACTTTCTTTCTTCATTATGTTTTGGAAGCTCACAGCTGTCTCCGCCTCGTCGCCGGTAACTCTTTCTATGCCTATTTTTGTTTTCCATTTTTTTTGCTCTTAGCTGTTTGTTTGCTAATTAGCTCCTTATTGTGTGCGGTTTTTGAAAATTTTGATATTCAATTAGACCGAAGGGCATATGTACATACAGCGGTTGTAGTGTAAGTTGTGTCATAAATGGCAATTAGTTTATGTTTGTTTTCTGCTATTCGGCAATTAGTGCTTGTTTTTTTGCATGTTGATAACGTTTAGGGGAATTTTCTTTGGACTGACTAAGAGCACGTAGTAGCTTATTGATGAAGTGTATGAGGATAGTTTGTGGAGATTGCCATCATGATTTGCCTTTTGAACAGACATTTTATACTCCTTAATTGCTTATTACTTGGATGAGTGAAATACTTGGCTCTATTCGTTTCACAGCTTATATGTCTAGATATAATTAAAGAATGTTGTCTGATATTTTCACTGTTATATAAGTATTTGAACCATTTTGTAACTGGACATGTGACCATGTTGGTATCGGGGTAAAAGTTGTAGTTTATTGAATTACGTTAGTTTTTGCTTCCTCTATGATTCATTTCTATTAACCTTTTCCCCTTTATAGGTGGAGTCAGTGTTAGACAAGGAAAATTTCTCGTTGGAAGAGCTGCTGGATGAGGAAGAAATAATCCAAGAATGCAAAGCGTTAAACAGCCGTCTCATTAATTTGTAATTCTTCTCTCATTTACACATTTAACTTGGCTTTCAAACAATTGTAACAGCTTTCTTGTTATTGTTAGAAATTAGAGAATACAATATGGAATTTGATGTTAATGATGAATTTTATCTATTACTTTATGCAGTTTAAGGGACAGAGCCCAAGTGGAGCAGTTATTGCGGTATATAGTTGAAGAAGCCCCTGAGGATTCTGAAAGCAAACGCGCATTCAAGTTTGTTACTCTTCATAGAGACTCAGTTCCTTTATGTTATTTCTTTTGTCATAACTTGTTTCAAGCCAAGGTTTTCTTTCTTGTTTATGATGTATGATATACCTCTTTTGTTTAGGTTTCCTTTCATTGCATGCGAGATTTTTACCTGTGAAATTGATTTGATTCTCAAGACACTGGTGGAGGAAGATCAGGTAGCTGATGCTTAGTTTTTTTGTAGGACATGTATTCCCTAGGTTGTAGATGTGATTTCATTGCTTGACTTCTCTAGTTCATTTGTTTTTCTTGGTGTTGCAGCTAATGAACTTGCTTTTCTCCTTCTTGGAGCCGGACCGCCCTCATAGTGCTTTACTGGCTGGGTATTTCAGCAAGGTATGATGCCCTCATTTAAATTTGTAATGTTTCATGGCAATATTCACATTACTTTGGCTTTATTTTATTTTTATACATATACTTGATAAATGCTATCTGATGTAACATTTTAGGTTGTTGTGTGTCTTATGTTGCGGAAGACAGTCCCACTTATGAACTACATTCAAGTAAGTATAATATCCACTCACCTTTCTGGTAAAGGTTCGGTTACGTGTTCTTCTTATTGTATTACCTATTGCATGGTGGCTTACTGTCATGATGTTTGTTGGAGATTTTTTTGTTGGTTGTTGCTTTGATTTTTACGATTATTTCACCTTTTTTCCAAAATTGAGTTCCCATTAATAATTCATACATGTTCTCTGGTCACACTTTTTTGCCTTATTAAGGCAACTATTCTTTCTGCATCATCTTGATGTGCTTGTTAATCGGGTACATGGGTATACTTTGCTTGGCATTGATGGTCATGCCTTTGCTGTTTGCTTGTATATATTATATTATTTTGGAGTTCCCTTTAAAGTAGAGAAGTTTAAAACAGTTGACATGTGCTGTCTTTAGGTTGGTTACTAAATTTAGATGGTTACTAAATTTAGATGCACAAGGGGTAAAAACTCTGGAAAATCATGCTCCTTATAGCAATTTAATACATAAGCAAACTTGACATGTATTTCAGTAAGGTCGTTTCTCTGGGTTTAGTATTGAGCTTTTGATTGGCCATAAGAAGTTTCTAGTGCCAATCATATTTTGCATGTCAGAGTATTCTTTTTATATGCTCTCTATTAAGTTTGGCTGATATTTTGTTCTCTTGAATGATGCATTCTATGAAATTGTTTTAAATTTAAGTCTGTTTTACTTTCTTGCAGGTCCATCCAGATGTTTTCCGCCATTTGGTTGATTTAATAGGCATTACCTCTATCATGGAGGTAGGGTGCTAGAACTTCTGTTTGCTTTTAAATTTTGTTTTTGATGGTGGGTTATGCCCACACGCACACACACACACACACACACACACACACACACACACACACACATATATACAATTGGCACAAAACAATGAATCATATCTTGTGTATATCTACATTTAAGTTCTAATCTGCAGTGATCTCCCTTTGCAGGTTTTGATTCGGCTTGTGGGTGCTGATGATCATGTATATCCCAATTTTATGGATGTGATGCAATGGCTGGCTGACAGCAATTTGCTTGAAATGATTGTGGATAAATTAAACCCATCTGTATGTATAATTCACTCTTTTCCTGTAATGACCTTATTCATGTAGCCATTTTTATGTGTGAAATGCTATTTAATTAATCTCTTTTGGATAGTCCATATGGAAGGAGTATTCATATTTCACCTTTTCTTTTTTCTTTTTTGCCTCCAAGTAGAGCTTCAAACCGTTCTTGTAAAATAAGGTTAAGAGAATGGCAAGAATATGAAGTTTACTTTGTATATTATGAATAAAAAAATAAAGTGAAGAGTATTGGTTTTAAGAAATTTGCTGGAAAAAATCACTGTTAACCTTGCTTTTTTTCGTGCACTGACTAAAAAATCCTTTTTGTTTGTTTCAGTGTCCTCCTGAAGTTCATGCTAATGCTGCAGAAACACTATGTGTGATAACTCGAAATGCTCCATCAGCCTTGGCCACAAGACTTGCAAGCCCAAGGTATTTGGGCATTCAAATTTCTCATTTAATTTAGCAGTGCTTTTTGGTGTTTCATTCAATTTACTCTCATCATCTGTTTTGTGATTTTTGTATCTTTGTTCTTCTGCAGTTTTGTTGCAAGGATATTTGGTCATGCACTGGAAGATTCACATTCAAAGTCTGGCCTTGTCCACTCCCTTTCTGTGTGTATCTCCTTGTTAGATCCAAAAAGATCAGCAATTTCTTCTCCTCTAATGCATTCTTTTCGAAGCCAACATATGTATGAATCTCCAATCCCTGTAAATCCAGAGACCATTGGCGCAATGCTGCCAAACCTTCGTGAGTGTTGTTCTTTATATTTTCCTCTCTTTCTTACTGGCTTCAATTTTGGGTATATTGCAGTCATTAAAACACATGGCATCAAATTTGAAATCCATTTATTACCTTTAGCGGAGTTGATATGGACTTTAAGATTTTTCAAATGGTTAAATTTTACTTGAATGTGTTATGAATTCTCCTTGCAAGAATTTGTTTTGGACTATCATTTAATGTCACTATAAGATCATTGGAATATTTGCAAGATTCTATTTTGTGTTTAAGATTATACAATCTGAATTTTGGATTGTTTTAGCAACAGCTGAAATGAAGCAGAATTTATGCTTCTTTCTATTCTGAATATGACTATAATTCCTTTGATAGCCATGATAGTGACTATTGCACGTTGGTTTGCAGATGACTTGCTTATGCTTCTTAAAGTTGCATCTGATGAGAAGATTTTGCCAACAACATATGGAGAACTCAGACCGCCTCTAGGGAAGCATCGCCTAAAGGTTGGTTTTATACATAATGTAAAATGAATGCAGAAACCATTCTCTTTTCTTTTGGAAGTTGAGAGAGACTATTAGAGTTGGTTGTTGTAATTCCTAAGCACTCGGTCAATTTGCAATATAGACTAACAAAAGTTCTTTTGAGGCAGAAGGTTCTTATCTCTAGTTGAATCCCAAAAACAAATGTTTTGTCTTAATCCTCCAATTATTTAATTCGTGAAGTGCTTTATCATTAATTTCAGATTGTGGAGTTCATTGCTGTGCTATTGAAAACTGGGAATGAAGCTGCAGAGAAGGAATTGGTCAACTCTGGAACCATTCAAAGAGTTCTTGATCTTTTTTTTGAGTAAGTACTTCATTTTGTGGTTTTGAAGGCATGGATGATGGTGGGTACTGCCTTTAGAAGAATCTTTGCATGGGAGAGATGTTTCTTAGTTCTCTATGTTTGACTAGTCCAATATAATTATGTTATTGGTAATATTGCAGGTATCCGTACAATAATGCATTGCATCACCATGTGGAGAGTATTATATATTCTTGTCTGGAGAGCAAGAGTGATAGCATGGTGGATCATCTTCTTCGAGAGTGTAACATGATTGGGAAGATTCTCCAAGCTGACAAAGATCCTGTTCTTTCTCGCGAGGCCAGTAAGGTAGATGGATACACTAACTATAGGTTATCAATTATCAATGATGCACACAGCCATAGCATGCAAATGTATGAATTAAACTTATGTTTGTTTGAACTAAATGTTTGA
This sequence comes from Anacardium occidentale, assembly GCA_026122585.1. Taxonomy (NCBI): domain Eukaryota; kingdom Viridiplantae; phylum Streptophyta; class Magnoliopsida; order Sapindales; family Anacardiaceae; genus Anacardium; species Anacardium occidentale. The sequence goes on from JAJEJH010000018.1 coordinate 311,132, forward strand.
GAAGAACAGAGGAAAAAAATTCATCGTAAGTTTTAGTTAGCCTTTGCATCTCTTTCTTCTCATGCAAGGGAAATGCAAAATTATTTATTTTGGATTATCATTCTCAAGTAGCATATAATGGATAATTGTCTACGTTTATCTGTTGATTGAAAAAAAAAAAAACTGATAATGTGGAAATGTTCTTGGATCATGCAGCCAACTTTACCTGCTTCTGGGAAAGGGGCTCCACGGGCAGGAAACCTTGGACACATTACACGTGTTTCTAATAAGCTTGTTCAATTAGCTAGCAGTAACAGCCACATTCAAACACATCTTCAGGTTGGTAATAATCTGATTAAATTATTGGGTGTATAAAGGTTTTGAGTCTAAGAACAGGATCCAGTCAAGTGTTTGGTAATCGATTAAATTATAACTAGTTTCTGATTAGTCATGTATACTTATTAGAATAAATGCTTAGAGCCATTGTTCTGATGATAACTGATGAGGCGCATTTCCTGGATGATTATGCATAAGTCGATGATCACTGCTTCTCAAGCTTGTGCTTTTATATAATCCATCTTGTCACAGTGACAGCGTTCTTCAATTTGATTTCAGTGTTGAGTGTTTTGTTGAAGAAAACAAAAGTAACAGCATTACTATCTTTTCTTATCTAACAAGGGCCTTTAAGATGGATACTCTTTTAATTGTTTTATTTATTTTTTTGTCTTTGCTATGCATTAGCAGCTGTGTTTTTTTATTCATTTTGTCGATATCTTTCCTAATGTTGCTTGTTTTGTTCTCTAGGAAAATAATGAGTGGAGTGGATGGCAAGTTAATGTCCTGCAAGAGCGTAACGCTGTTGAAAATGTCTACCGATGGGCTTGTGGGTATGGTCCTGCCTCATATCTTCTATGCATTTGTATTAGTGGGAAATTTAATCCAGGGATCATTATGTGGGGATTTTTTAATCTATGTTATGTGCCATAAGTATGGGGTATGAGTACATAAAAAATAAGTAATTTAGTATTTGGTGAAGTATAAATGGACAACATCATTTAATTTGATTTGCTTTTAGAACTTTGGGCTGGTAGTAAAGGTTTTGTTACCAGTTCTGTTGCTATTGGCCTTTTTATCTATGTGCAAAGCACCAGAAGAGTCATTTCTTTGTTTGTTTTATTTGATAGTATAGAAGATGATTCTATCTTTTTAATTCATAGTACTTGTAAAAGTTTAATTGGGAAGCATATCTTTTCTTGTTATGTGCAGGCGACCAACAGCTTTGCAAGATAGGACAAGGGATAGTGATGAAGATGACCTTCATGACCGGGATTATGATGTTGCCTCTCTTGCAAATAACTTAACTCAGGCTTTCAGATATAAAATATACGGGAATAATGATGCTGAAGAGGTATATCATGATTCGAGACTGTGCTCCTTCGTTTCTTTTCTAGTTTTAGTTGCTGACTTGTGGTTTTGTCATCCATGTTGCAGGACAATGTAGCTCTCGATCGAGATGATGAGGTAATTATTTTGATTTTTTTTTTCTCACAGCAGTTGGTGGTAAGATTAGGATGGGTAAGCTCGAGGTGATAATATAGAAATTGAAGATAAAGTTGTAACTGAAGTTTTAATATTCTTTTTAACTTTCTACTGAGTCAGATTTGATCTTAATTTGTTTTCTAATACCAGGATGTCTACTTTGATGATGACTCTGCTGAAGTTGTGATATCATCCCTGAGGCTTGGTGACGACCAAGGGAGGTAATTTTCTAAACTGTTATTGATAGTATTAATTCGTGGTTGATTTGTGTACAAGTTTTTATCTCAAGATGAAAGGTGGATTTATATGGTTGGCTGCACTATTTTTGCTTGGATAGTCTTTTTTTTTAATTTGCAACAATACTAGTTTTTCTTGAGCTTTTGCTTTCTGTGATTTGATGGTGCAAGTTTAAAAATTTCTGAACTAACCCTCCCACCCTTTCAATAATAAGAATGAAATACTCACTGTAATTTGGCACAAAAATCTAAACTAAATGCATATCCTTTTTTGCCTGAGGTGATTTGAAATTAATGCCCACTAGTCAAAAACAAAAAATATGAAGGGACTAATTCAACACTAAGACATTAAATGATACTGGATCATTTTAGAGTAAAGAGTTGTTAGGGCTAATCTAATGAAATATCTGAGGGACAGTTGATTGAAACAGTGTAAATATGCTTGACAATTTCTAAAAAAAAGAAGTGTTACGTAGTGATTTTTCCCAGCTAAATTGTGATGTGATCTGTATGGCATTCGATGAGACCAAGCATTGTTGCCACCAATTGCTATTCAACTTCAGTGGTCTGGTGACCGCTGATATCCCATTAACTGCTTATAGCCAGCATCCTGTGGCACTGCTGCTACCCTATTGTGCCACTGCAGAGGCAAAGCTGGTTCAAGGTTGCGGGTTATGGTCATCTGAAACTTTGGCAAGTCCTTCCTGATGCTTTCTAGTTTTCAAAGAATATAGATGGAATACCCTTCCTCCTATGATTACTATTCGATTTCATTGTCCCCGTTTTGGCCTAACCCTATTTTCATATTGCTGCTGTCTTGTATTTTAAATGAAGTGATATAGTTATAAAATTTGCAGCAAGTTCTTGAGAACCTGTAGGATAAGCAAATGCAAGTTGCTTGTTTACTTATTTTTCTTTCTTGAAATTACAAAACTGTCATGATCTTGTTGAGGGCCTTTGCGGTTGTGTTCTATCTACATAAAATTATTCTGTAGCTTAATTGTCTGTGTTGGCCTTTGGGAAGCATAACTTCTCTTGTTATGTGCAGGCGACCAACAGCTTTGCAAGATAGGACAAGGGATAGTGATGATGATAACCTGCAGGACAGGGATTATGATGTTGCCTCTCTTGCAAATAACTTAACTGAGGCTTTCAGATATAAAATATATGGGAATAAAGATGCTGAAGAGGTATATCATGGTTCAAAACTATGCTCTTTCATTTCTTTTCTAGTTTTAGTTGCTGACTTGTAATTTTTTCATCCATGTTGCAGGACCATGGAGCTCTTGCTCGGGATGATGAGGTAATTATTTGATTTTTTTTCTCACAGCAGTTGGTGGTAAGATTAGGATGGGTGAGCTTGAGTTAATAATATAAAATTGAAGATAAAGTTGTAACTCAAGTTTTTGTTTTTTTTTAAACTTTCTGCTGAATCAGATTTGATCTTAAATTGTTTTCTAATACCAGGATGTCTACTTTGATGATGACTCTGCTGAAGTTGTGATATCATCCCTGAGGCTTGGTGACAACCAAGCGAGGTAAGATTCTAAAGCCTTATTGATAGTATTAATTTGTGGTTGATTTGTGTACAAGTTTTTACCACAAGATGAATGGTGGGTTTATATGATTATCTGTACTATTTTTGCTTGGACAGTATTTGTTTTTTTATTTGCACAATAGTAGTTTTTCTTGAGCTTTTGCTTTGTGTGATTTGATGGTGCAAGTTCAAAAATTCTGAACTAACCCTCCCACCCTTTCAATAATAAGAATGAGATCACTGTAATTTGACAATTATAATAATAGGTGTAAATTTGACCCAAAATCCATAGTTCCATTATTTGGGGAATTGAATTAATGATATGCTTTGTTTCCTAGGAAGAACATGCTACAACTAGAAATTACTTACCTAGTTTTTGAGAATCTGAGGTATAAGCAAATGCAAGTTGCTTGTTTACTTGTTTTTCTTTCTTGGACTTACGAAACTGTCAATGATTTTTTTGAGGGCCTTTGTGGTTGTGTTCTATCTACATAAAATTATTTTGTAGCTTAATTGTCTCTATTGGCTATTTAATACTGGAATCACTAGTCATATCTGAGTTCCCCCCCTCCTAAGACATTGAGCAATTAAATGACTCCATTCCATCCATTTTACATTCTTTTCAACGAAATCGTATAATAAAATTCAATTTGCAGGCTGCTAGGAGTTAGTTACACATCTTGTTTCTTTAGCTTATTCTACAAAAAGTTCAAATGGCTCTGCTGAATGTCAACGAATAGTTGTTTCTCTTGGTCATTTAGTGATGATGCGAAGTATTAATTTACTTTTGATTGTGCAGTCTGTTTACAAATTCCAACTGGTTTGCATTCCAAGATGACAGAATTGGTAACACACCTGTGAGTACATCACCTTCAGAGATGATGGATGAGATCAACTTGAATAGAAGTGCTAATGGTGGTAACGGCAGTAGTGATGATGAGGTGGTGGTTGGAGAAGATGATGAGTTGACTGAAAGTAAAGATTCTGTTGATGGCACATCCACTTCCTGCACAAACTATATGAATCCATTTTCTGGGAGTGATTCTACAAATTGTGGAAATTTGAATCCACTAAATGAGAAGGCAAATGCTTCAAACGATATGGGATTCTTCAGGTTTGACACACCAGAAAATCAAGACTCATGTGAGGATAGGCCTTTACGAGATTGGGAGGGATGGAGAGAATCATCAGATGGGCAAGTTGGTGGGTCAAGTCTGAATCCTTTTATTGATAATGACAATTCTGATGTTAACGTTGGGAATCATGCTAAGGTTGCAGCTTCTGAGTCTGCTTCACCAGCAAGTGCAAATTCCGTAGTTCCAAACGGTTCTGTTACATCCATGGATTCTAGTAATGGGAGTGAGAGATCTTCAGCAATGCCATCATTGTTCGAAGAGGATGTTGAATTTGTGGGTGTGGAGTTAGAAGGTACTGAGAAGGCAATGGAACGGGCTCTTAAGGAGGGAATAGTTGGAGAAGCAGGGCCCTTAAAGAGGAACATTATCCCGAAGGTGCCGGAAAAGGAAAATTCTGAGGAAGGGGGAGCTGGTATGAAGGAGTTCAATGATGCAAACTACTGGAGGGTTGATAAAGAGGTAGCTGTTTTGGAGTGATGGTGGGTGGGTTCTTGTTTGGTTGACTGTTCCTAAAGTTGGATCCGGCAGTCTAACCTCATTTTTGGCTGGTAAGCGCTGATGCAACAACTGCATGTACAGTATATTTTTGTTTCCAGATGGGGATTGAACCTTAGGCTGTGTTATGGTTATTAATGTCTATTAGTTATTGTTATCTCTAATTGTTGTTTATTATTTTTAAGTTTTGTTTCTTGTTACTGATCTGGGGATTTCCCACAATCCATCATATTTATATTTCTCATTTCTTGCTAAATCCAGTTTTGCTCTTGATGTAGGATTTTTTTTTCTTACGAATTTTGACTTGGGCTGCATGTCTATTGTCATCAATACCAGTGCGTACGGTGGTTTTTTTTTTTTTTTTTTCCCAATGAGGAATCCAACCCGAGTTAGTGGCTCAGAACCTTTGGACTCATCTATCTTTTTGGTCGATTCAGTCTCATCTATTTTACGGTTTATTCAAATGATCTGTCTAGTCTGGTCCGAGTTATTAGCTGCACCGGACTAGCAGCATTGAAATCAGTTTTTGATTATAATCTGAATCGGGAGGAAGATGGTTGTTGCCATGTCCTCCAGAACAACCTATCTGATGCATAATGAATCTAAATTATGTGGAAAAAGCATTATTTTTATGTTGACAAGTTGCCACATTATATTCGAATTCATGATGATACTTTGCCTATATACCCACCTGGAGTATGTTGCAAAAACTTGTAAAACGTCTTTGCATAATTGTTGGTATTGAATATCGATCGCTCAAAACGCCATTAACATCAATGTCCACGATTAATAATGTACTAGTTTTTCATGTTGTCTTTATCCTATATAATCTGCTTCTTCTTCATGTTTAACTTTCAGTGACAATACAAAAATAAAAATCTCTCTCCGACTCGTAATTGTTGAAGTTGTTAGGTCATCTTTAGCCTCGTAAATAAAGTTGACATATTAATTTGAGTTCGGTTCAATTATTGTTAAATTGATCTTGTTGTTGCTTAGCTCAATGATTGTGGCTCGGTTTGAGTATAGTATTAATTAAAGTTCTTGTATTTGTATCTTTAAATATTTAATCTATTGAACTGAATTTGAGCTGAATATTATTCGATTTGAATGGTTTGCACCTCTAGTGCTCAGTCTTAAGCCTTGTAAACTATTCGCCCATTTCTGATGAATATATACTTTTTGAATTACCACATCTGCGAATTGCAGACAAAACACTAGGCCTCCGCTTTGTTGAATGAATCTTAAAGGTTGCTTTCAAATTCAAATCAACTTTCAACTCGGCCCCTGGCATGGCATAATGGAACCATTCTTTCTGGCATTTTAGATGCCGTTTCCGAACTTTATGTACCCAACCCAATTAAATATTGATTTCTTATTACAAGTTAAATGAATTAAAAATAATATATTTTTTGTTCTTATTTTCCTCTTGGCAGTTAGCATACGTCTCCCGTGCACTACTGTTGTCTGTTGACAATTTTTTGTTCTTATTTTCTTGTTTAAGAGAAATTAACTAGTACTAGATCACGCATCACTGCATGAATTAGATAAAAGAATAAAGGTGTAAAAATTAAAAAAATAATTATCAAAATTTTTATTTCAAAACATGTCTTATTGATTCTAAATAATGAGAATTAAAAGTTATTAAATAAAAAAAATAAAAATATCTTGAATAACCAAAAAAAAAAAGAAAAAAAAAAAAGTCAACAAAAGAGTTTAGTCTTAAACCAAGATCTCAGACTTCATAAATTAGAATAAAATTGACTTTAATTTATGTGATCTTATGGTTAATGAATTTTGAACATAAAATCTGAGTAATTTATTTGTTAAAAAATAAATAATACAAAACTCGACCTGGTATAAAAAAATAATCATAACAATAAGCCTGCATGGAACATGTTATAATTACAATTTATTTTTTAAAACTAACACTACAGTTATTATTATTTTATTTTATTTTATGGGCACCACCTACAAATAATAAATTATTTATTTTCAAAATAAACAATCTCTATAAAAAATTCCCCTCCAGTATTTAGCGCCCTCTCCACGGGCTCGATTCATATATTTATTTATTTCCCCTTCAAAATTCGCTTTCTCGATTATTGGTTGTCTCCTCTCGTCTATCGCATTTAACGATAATATGAAAAGTTCAACTTCTCACTTCACGAAAACTCAATTTCTCATTTTCTTGCCCACCGTACATTAATTTCACAGTGGGGGTTAAAAGTGAACCTGGGAAAAATCTGGACCATACAACAAGTATTGACGCAGATCTGACCGTACACGTGACTCGTTGACGTTCACACGTAATCAGCCGGCAATGTCAACGTCACCAAATCGCTGTCTCCTATGCTGAAGACTTTTTGCCTGAAAAAAAAAAAAGCTGTCAAATTAATTTTTACAAATATTTTAGAAAAATAATAATAACATTCTATTCTATCGTCGATTAAAATAATTTTTAAAAAATACTAGATTTGAAGGCTTTGAAAATTCAAATCCCAAATTTTCGAGTGATTAATTTTTTAAATTACCATAACACCCCCGTGGGTTGTGTTGTGTGAAGGCCAATTATTTATATTTAAATCATCTATTTATTTACCAAATTTTCCCCAACAAATTTTAATAAAAAATATTTTGGAGAAACAAAATGGGTATCCCAATGTTGAGAGAAAACCAGATACCAGAAATCAAGGGTTGGAACTGATAACATTGAATGAAATTGGAATGACGATGGAGAGGGATACATTGGGAAATGGAGTTAGTCTGGTCCTGGCAATTTCCCCTTGGCTCTAACTTCGAACCAGATGGATTGACAATCCATTCAAATTAACATTATAAATGAAAAAGGGGTTTATTAAAAAATTGGATTTTTATTAAATTAAAATTTTTTACTTCTATTTTAAAGGGGGTAATAATGGGGAAATGGGTTGAAGTGAGCAAGGGGGGTGGAGTCAAATTCAAGCCCAAAAACTCCACTCGAGAGCCGAAGCGGCGACACAAAAGGGACCGCATGTGATATATATGGGGGGCCTTGATTTCATAACTCCAACCTCCTTCTTGTTGGTGGTGGGCCTAACTCTCTTAATTAAAATGTAATTTCATTTGGGATTGCAAACACGGTCTTGTCTTGTGTCCTAAGCATTAGAAAGGCAGACCAGACCCAACTTGGCCGTCAAAATGCTTCTTCAACAGTCAAACTTCTCATGTTTTCCGGATTTTCAGATCCCAATTTATCACTAAAAATCACATGATCCCAAAGCAAAATTTTACAGCTTTGATCTTTGACTGGCTCTATGTATTGGGGCAATTCACTTCACGTCTTTTCCATTTGAGTATTTGTTTCATAATTGACAATAGTTATTATTATTATTAAATTGTGTTTTGTTTCATGACAGCACAGTAATTAAGAACACATTCTGTTTCAGCAATAAAATTGTGGAGGTCATTTGGTTGGTACAATAATAGAAGGGAAGGGTTGGTTCATGAGAATTCTTAAAGCTAAGGTCAATAAGGAAGAGCCAAAATATATTTTTCCACTAACGAATAAATGAATAAACCCCACCAAACAGTATTTTGTTCCAACCAGGTTTGTAAATTCAACCTCATCATGAATGGATGAAAACTAAACTGTCAATTATACCTAATCTATTGAATATTAGTTGTTCACTGTTCAGGTTGGAATCTTTGTCAACCTTTACAGCATGCATTTGCTGGAAACAATCAAGTTGTGAGTGTCAAAAAAGTGTGTATGTAGTTGCTGAAACATAAAAACATACACAATGGCATAATATTATGCATCAATATCCAGTTCAACATGCAAACAAATTCAGCAAGAAATGAAAAATATTCAGCAGTGATCATAACGATTGCAGATTAATATCCTGTCTCACCTAAACATATTAGGCTAACAAACTAGTAATATATTCCGAACATTCATTATGTTCTTGAACATCTAGCATAAATTCTGCAGTAGCTATGCGAATATGCTCAGAGGACCTGTCTTGTTGGGAGCATTGAGTCCATTCTCAGCATTCCGCATCCCAGTGAACCATGTCCTGCAAAACAGATTTATAACTTATATTAGTGAAAACAGTATACTAAATATATCTAATGATGAGAACAAGCTTCTGAATAGCAGATTCTGACTGTGTAATAATAAGTTAAAGAGATTTGAATACTTTCACGTGCATTGTGAAAGATTTGTATGTAATGTCCAAAATCATTTTCAGTCTATGCCTTAGCTTTGTGTAAAGGAGGGAGCAGAATGAGGTATATGGTCTTAACTAAGCTGATAGCATTAAGAAGTAAAAGAAGAAATCAAAGACAATGTTTCTCTTTACCTTCCAACGTTGTCACTGCCTGAACCCCTCAGAATTGTTAATCTTTTGGCCGTTTTCATAAAATCACTGCAGTGCCATCAAGGTGTAAGATCAAATAAACCTAACAACCAATGTCATGAACATCTATGATGCAAATGTAAAATTTCATGGAGTTATCACAGAGCCAAAACTAAAAAATATGCAAAACTTTATAAATACTTGTGAAACAGATTTCTACGAATGATACCTGAATGGTTCATCTCCAATTTGTTTAACAGCTCCCGTTGCATCTTGATAGAGAACATGGTTCAAAATTTCCAATCTTTCTATCCCGAGCATGTTGGCTAGCCTCCTGTACAGCTCTTCATAAGATCCAAGAACAGAGAGATCAAGAGTTCGTCCCACATCCTCTGACTCCATGAATACCTTGCCGTGACCAGTATCAAGGTCAGGTTCAGTCACTTGAAAACCCCGGTTCCAAAATATTTCAGAACTTGATGACTTCTCTGGTGAAATTTGCAGCTCCAATGTGGATCCTGAACCATCAGATGATGTTTTCACTCTGCCTGAATTTCCATCTGATGAACTTTTGCCAAGAACTTGTGAAACTGCATCACAGGAGCAGCTATGAGAGATTTGCTGCTCTGTGAGTATTGGTTGACCAAAGAGTAAAAACTGGTGCTTTTTCACATGATCAGATTTCTCCAAATTCTGACTGGAATTTCCCATTGTTAGCAAACAAGACAAATTCTCATTATTGTGTGTGTGGTTTGTCACAGTGCCATCAGAAATTCTGGAATGTGGATTAAACCGCCGGACGCTGGATGAAAACAGCCCTGACTGCAGTTTGTTGTTAAGATGGAAATCTGATAAAGCCATTCCAAATTGAGCATGCCTGGCTCCCTGTATGCCTGCAGGAGTGTTGTCAGGTAGACAACACAAGGGGCTGCTGGGCCCAAGGGGGTTGCCTGTAAATGACGGCACAGAAAATGGGCCATCAAGGGGAAAATCCAAGTGTTGTGGGAACCGCAACTTCTTTTTTGGAGGTGAAAAGGGCGACAGATGGATGACTGGCATGTTTGAAACCAGTTCAACCAACCATGGGCTTATATGTTTCACATTCTGTAGTAAATCTGGCTCATCCCATGTCACCTGGTAAAAAGTATAAAAAAGATGTAAGAAGGGACGATATAAGTACAGATTGGGCAAAATCACATGATTTAATGTTCAAAAACAAGTATTTTTCATCCAACAAGTAGGGGATATAATTTATGAAATTGCATAATTGAACCTTACATGGTGCACACAGAGAGTAGATATAATGCAAAAGAAACAACCTTCTTTATAAGCTATTAGGTTATGTAGTTATTCACCATTTAAGACAGATAATCTGAAATATGTACTTGACCAAAACAGAATCCCAATTACAAAGAAAAATTGTATCTAGATTGTGAAAACTCCAAACAACAATTTAACTCAGACAGGCATCACAACAGAAGCACATAAATTTCTAATTTTCCCCAGCATCTTAATTTGTTGAAGTACATAGTCTTAAAATGAATTTATTTCACAATGCTTAATAGATAGACAATATAATTTTTATAACATATACAAGATGAAGTAATTTGTTTATGTATTAAATGCGCCAAAATTTTTTTAATTATATGTAGAATTCATTTATAGTCACAGAATTAATTAACCGTTTCCGTAAGGTGTAGTTAAGTGTATTAAATGTCCATTCAGTCCCCCAAAAAAGCTATTGATTGAGAACAAAGATACCCCAATAAAGCTTGAGGTAGAATGCCATGCATGTGGTTCTTGTCAGTCAAGATAAGGGTGAACTTCCCTCAACTAAAATGAGAAGGTACACCAGACGGATCTAATAATGTGGAATATTCAGCATCTTCACTCAAAGTTAAATATATATTTTTACATGAAATATAAGCTCATCACAAGAACAACAATAATTACAGAATTCACAGAACTCATTCCAGAAAACTGTTCTACAACTAGTCTTCCGGTAAGTATTACGGTCATATCATATTAAGAACGCGTTTTAAGTGTACAAAATTAAGTTCACAAAATTAAAAATTCTGAAGCATTTAAGGCAACCAATTTACTTAAATATATATATATATATAGACTTAAGACAACATTGATAAACTGTTATTTTAAGGGCATTAGTTTTGCAAATCAGGCTGGAAAGCTGAAATGCACTTCAGGCTCAAGAACATTAAAACACTTTACAAGCTTAATGTGATGAACAATATCCCAAATACGATAAGTAACAAAAATGAGAAGCCAACTTTAAAAATATCAACAATCAAACACCTTTACCAAAAAACAACTATCAAATCATAAAACCTATACCTGGAGGAGCCGCCACGGTGAGTTAGACCAGCGCATGGGATCAGAGACCTGAACAGAGGATATAGTTCCCATAAACCAACTTATCCTAGAAGAATCCTCTGTTTCAAAAGCCATCTTGAACCTCATTCCACAGTGCCATTGAACCCTCATTGCTGCCCTTACTGAAGAGGCCTTAACACAGAACTCCGGTGTGCTTCCACGAGGATAATAAACAACCTCAAATGGCTTCCCACTCGTAGCAAGAGCCACTGCCTCTGAAACAGTCTCAGGCCTCACTCTTCCCGCATGGCCCCTCAGATTTCCACTCACATGGCCCCTCAGATTTCCACTCACAGACGAATTCAAACTCATATTCCCGTTTCTCAACATCTTGTTCTCTTCATCTCTCAAGAAGCACGAAAATCCTCCACAAGGATTAACGCCGACACAACTTCCATGATTTGAATTCCACCCGGAAGGTGGAGAGTCATTTCCACTCCCAATTCCTTTCTTTGCTCTCCTTATCCCTACACAGAGGTCACCATTTTGAGCTCTCAAGAAAACAATAGAATCCCCAGCAACAAGTTTCTTCTGGTTTACAAACGTACTCCACCCAGTAGTCAACAAATGCCTTCTTGGTGTCCCTCTGTAGATATGCCTAAACTTCCAAGTCTCTCCATGGACATCTTTAGCCACCACAGTCTGGACTGGAGGATCTGCACTGTAATCCAGCCTTGGAAATATTGTCTCAGCACAATATCTTGGCACAGAAAATCCACCCCCATTATTGGCATCAGATTGTGTCAAGGTTTTAGCAAATGATGCTGGTTTTTCTGACTCGCTATCAGACCCAAGGGAATTTAGACTTAAATTATTGTCTTCAAAATCAAGCTCACTACCTGGTAATGGAACCAGTCTTACCTTAGCATACACTTCATCAGTTTCAGAATCAGCAAGAAACTTGAGTGAAGTAACACGACAAAGAATAAGAGGTGGGATTGGTGTAGTTGAGCAAGGGAAATTCACAGGCCCAAAAGAGTGTTCAGCGTGACCCTGAGGAAAGTAAAACACTGTACTGTTCAACGGAGGGATTTGAACCATGGATCCTGCACATGCGTGCCATAGTTGTGGATCAATACTCTTCTCAACCTCCTTCATTTGGGGGGCCTCTTCTGATATTTTGAGTTCTGAAACACAAGCGCTTAAAGCTTCAAGATTTGATTTTGTTCCTACAATCCTGTGAGTTATTTAGAAAAAAAAATCAAATTTAACAAAGCAAAGAAAGCTAAAATAAAGAGATGAAAAGGTTAAATAAACAAACTTATTAAATCATAAATGAAACTCAAAATCAACCTCTAATTTCTTACTCTGTCAGGAGTTCCCAGAAAACAAAACCCTTCAAATTCAACACTTAAATGTCTCTCTCTCTTTCAAGTTAGCAACTTTAACACTTTAAAGAGAACCCTTTTTTCACATTTGCTCTAAACACGTAACACCTCTTCATACAAGAAAAAAAAATCCTTTTATTCTTCCAAATTTGCAGACTTGAATCAGAGTTGGTCTGCTTTAACTTTCTCATGCAGGGACAAGAGACTTTAATATATCGGCGATCAGAATCAGATGGTAGCAGATGTTATCTGGTACGGCAATGACCACTGAATCATCTGTTTTTAGACACTTTTAAACCCCTTTGATTCTCTTACCGTCTCCTTACTTTCCCGTATACTAAAATCCCACAGCCCAAACAAAACAAACCCAATCTCGCCCTATCTGTTACCCTTACGTTTTTGTTTTCTTTTTAATATCTTTTTCCTTTCTTCAGATCTCCGACTGTGAACTTTTTCTCTCTCCAACCCTAAACAAAACAAACAGAAATCTTAAACCAAACAAATAAATATGTCCATTTCTTGTCGAGATTTTAAAGTAAAAACAAAGTTAAATCCCGTGAGTTTTATACACACAACCTACTCGACAAAATGCTACAGTAAATCATTAAAAGCACACTGGGGGGATAAATAAGGCTATGGCCATTAACTCACGCTGTTTACCGATTTTGTGTTTGCATCGCTCTGACATCGAAGCAGTCACACTAACCAGACTAAGTAACCATGATTAACAAATCCGAGTTTATTTTGATTAACCAGGGTTAATCCGTCACCCATTGGACTAGAACTGATGAACTGTTACTATTTTATTGTTTGTGTTTTGAAGGCGCGTGTCATCAGAACATTGATGTCTTTGACTCGTGATATTTTCCCTAAACTTTGTATTAAAATTTTGTAATTTTATAATATTTAATTATATTTTTTTTCTTTTTTTTCTTAAAAAACTTGATTCAAACCAGTGTTAATACAGACCATTAATCATGTGAGTCCGATAAATTTTGAATAAATATAATATTTTAATTATATTTTATGAGTTAAACCTGACAAAACAGCCAACTAAATTCCCATCAGGCAACTTCCGCATTTTAACAAACAGAGGCGCGTGAAAAAAAGTCGAGGCGATCTTAATGAATGTGCAGTCGGCGAGGAATTGATTGATGACATAGTACACTTCGCCTTTATTTCGCCAGTCGTTTTGTTAATGGACTCATTCAATTTAAACCAAAAACGACATCCTCCCTCGCATATTTATTTTTTAAGGTAAAAAATATTTAAAACACATGAATTGGAATTAAGGCAGTGCCAGAAGGCCAGAAACAAGAAAGGGTTTCGGGTGAGACAAAGACAGGCAACAAAAAATTTTCTTTTTCTATTTTTTCAAACGATTAAAGACTTTATAATATACAATTTTTATTTATTTATTATCTCTATTCATTTATAATATTATAACAAGGCTTCATTATTGTTAAGTTTTGAGGAGGAGGATGAGTCTGGATTCATAACCTGGTATCATTTGAAAAATTTTGAAGGCAGTGATTGTAGGTCAAGTATTGCTTTTATACTCCATTCCTATTTCAGAAATGCTTCAAATATAAGCTATTTTTAAGTGATTCAAGATACAATTCAGGGCTGTTTGCTTTAAAATCTATAGGGACATAAAATTAATACATATGACCCAAGATAAAAAAAAAAGGTTGTTGGAAGAGAGATGGCAGGCTAATTTCCTATTAACCATGAATTAAAAGTGGCATGGGAGAAACAAAAATTTGGTGAAGAAACAACATCAATATGGACATACAAATATAAAGTGATTTTGACAAAAATTAAATAAAAGAAATCAAACCCACCCATACATATAGTCGTGTGCCTAAACTATATAATTATAATCTCATGGATTGGTTATATATGGGTTTAATTTCTCAAAGTAATTTTTTTCGTTTTAATTGTGTTTACCATTAAGTAGTCCTTTATATTTGACTCTTGACTTTTCATACAGAAAATGGTTTTCCAATTTTAATTAAGATGTTGAAATCTCAAAATTTAAATTTTATTAACGTTTTAAGTATTGTTGATTTTTTTTCTTTTTTATATAAGAAATCCCGTTTGATAGAACCAACCAATTTTTTGAGACGGGACTCAACCATTAACTCAGTAAATCTTAAAAAAACTAATTTGATAATATATTATTAGAGTCTTCAACTTTAATACATACATATTAGAAGATATTAGTATATGTACTTAAATTTATTTATGTACTAAAAAAAAGCCGTTAATAAAGAATTTTGTGATAATACTTTAATAATTTATTTATAAAATTAGATAATATATTAATTAAAATTAATACTTTTTGTCAAAATTTCTAGTGATGAATATCGTGATAGATTTTCAGACCCACTTAATAAAAATATTTTAAATTATGGAGGAGATATTTAAAATTTATCAATTTAATTTTCTGGTTATTATTAAGGCAGAAAATTAATAAGAATTTATAAAGCTGCCAAAACATCGCCGATTGATTGAAACCCAACCGATAGTAGGTCGCCAACAATTTCTCTTCACAAAAAGTGAAGAACAAAAAGACAAACCCACCTGACACTGCCTACGACAAAACAGTTGCCTCACCCTTCTCCTCTATCATGCGCTCTATGCGCCTTCAACAACGATCCCTTTTAACCAACTTCGTATTTCCAAAACAGTTTTTATCTTTTCGAATAAAAATCATGAATGTTTTAATTTCAAATATTAAAATAGAGTAGTACCAGAATAATCCGAAAATTCAGTTTCTCAATGTTTTTAAAATTAAATTTGTAAAATTTAACTGAGTATTATATATCTAAATTTATATTTAAATTACAATCACATTATTATATATATATTATATAGATGATCACATCATTTAGAAATAAAACGGAGGTATGAACTGAAAAATATAATATAATAAGTTCTAAAAATAAAAAAGGGTGTTTATGTAATAATGAATTTGTAGAATAAAAAAAAAATGAAATTATATAAGAGGGAAAGCAGGGGTGTACTAATTTTGAAAAAATTATAATGACAGCTATAAAACAACCCAAAAAATGCATGCGGAGGTACAAGATGAGTCGTGGGTGACCTGGCATATCATGGAAGTCCAGGTGGCAGGATCTTAATGGAATAATATTATAGTTAAAAAGGGGGTTGATGATTAAAGATGTGGACCTTGATGATGTGATGGGACGTTTCAGGGGCAGACTGGGACCCTTAATACCGAGACAGCCCAGGAATCTCTGTCGTTATGTCCTCGTGGTGCAGTGTGTTGTTAAACTAAAAATAACATGACTCGGCTTGTTTCTGCTTCGTAGAATTGTGGATGACCGCGTGTACGGCTGAGATGGGATCATCTGCCACTTTGCTTTAGAAAGGACAGAATCAGAAAACCCTTAATTCTAACCCCAATTTTTCGTAACTTGTAAAATCTACAGTTCAGAAATGAATTTTAAATTTTAGTAATGAAAAATGATTTGAAGGCAGAAGTTTGGAATGGGCTGGCTCATCGCATGAGATGTGTACACCTGAACACGTGGGCCCAAAAGTTACTAGACTAAAACCAGCCGAGTCGACCTTGACTTTAGGTTGGACTGGGGCTGGATCACGAAAGTTCTACTATGATAGCTTTGGTGGAGGCCTACAAATCATGCACGCACAACTACATGATAAAGTTCTATATGAAGAAAAACCAGGGAAAGTGTTTGCATGCAAGAACAAACAATAAGCAAATAAGGGTATATTTTAAAATGACCTGACGATGATGTCGTTTGTTCAAAATGCAGTCCACTGTTGTAGCTAATTGGATAACGCCACTAGAGAGCTTGAGCTTAAAAAGTTACTACAATAGTTACTTCAGATACCCTATTGCCTTTTTTTTAACCTAATGACAGACGTGCTCACCACCAAAGGCTCCTACTCCTTAATGCTTCCTACCTCTTATTCAATTAATATACAGAACAAATCAACTAGGATAACATAAAAAATAACAGTAAAACAGGAACATGAGCTTGCTGTCCTAGAAATAATTAAACAAGAAACTATTCAAATGAATTTTCTAGTATCTACTCAAACACAGTTCCTCACAATGACAGTGGTCTATTGCCTCTCGCTTGATTTGCAGGTTATCGATAGTGGTCTACTGCCTATGCCTATTTCTCATCTCCAGAACCCTTTTGTGAGAGTTGGAGTGCAACGATGGAACAAATGTTGGACTTGCAGCAGGTCGATACTCAGGAAGTAGGCGGCCAGACCTATAACGAACCCCACATGCATTACAGAGGGTCTTCGGTCCCAAAGGTCCTTCCCTCCATTGTGGGGTCTCGGTTACCTCACAATGTGTGCATTTTCTAATTGCAACTGATTGCTGCGAATTAGGTTTCTTATTCTCCCTGGAACATGAGAGCATTGTGAGGTTCTTTTTCCTTTTCTGTTTTTTTCTGGAAGGCTTCTCAAAGTGGTATTCTGACCCCGAGTCAGAAGCAGTTGAAGGATTGTATTCCTCAGAACCAGAGGAAGCGAGAGAGATGAAAGGGAACACAAACTGTGGCTTGAAGTTTGAGATGGGCCGACGCTTGCTTCGAGTGCGCTTCACTGTCACTGGGATGGCAAGTTTAGAGTTAATGGATGCTCGAATTTCAGTCAAGCAAGAACTGCTACTTTCAAGGACAGAAACAGGGCTTGAGGTTTGGAAAAGTTTAGAATCTTTGACATCATTAGAGCTGCTGCAGAGGAAAATACTTTCACATGAGGTTGAATCACCAGAGCTTGGTAGCTGCTGTTTTGGTTGAGGGGTTCTGTTATACTGATAAAAGAATAAAGTAATATCACAACAAAAGGTTAGACGAGGCAGTAAGAGATATTTGCAGCATTTGCATGAAACTTACCAACTGATGAAAAATTTATACTGATCAACAAGAAAACAGATAATAAAACACGATTATATGATTTTCCCCCTGTGACAGAAGGAAAAATTGTTCTGTTACCACTTCCTATTGTTGTGGGCTAAAAGTCAACTATATCATCTAATTGTAATCATTTCATAATATATTAATATTACTCTGAGCATCTATTTACTGAGATAATTCAAACTTGAAACTGCTTTCAAGAGAGCAAACCTAAGCCAAACTCTATTAGACCAGATAGGTCTGTTTGGGAGTATGTTTAGATTTAGGTAAGCTAACCCTATGCAGAGGCCATGCTAATAATTTTCCCACATGTTTCCCATATCAATTTGATGTCTAAGAAAATTAAAAGACCATATGGGTTTCAAATAAGTTATAATGTAACAAACAACACTATAAATAGATCAGTTAAGTTGGATTTTAGGCAGAAGGTTACAACTTATATTTAATACAACCAACCTACAAATGCTTAGGTGGAGGATAAGACTAAGGGGAGTACATGCAAGCAAGTACTGATAAGATTCCAAAGCCTCCACTACTACCTATAGATTAACCAATATGTTTGATTGCTGAGCAATTAATAATTCATTATCGCAAAAACAAGAAAATTCTGAAGAGTTGTACACCAAAATTAATCTTTCTTCTCATAATGAAAAAAGCATTTACATTTCTATCGGTACTTGTGTGATAATCATCTGCTGTCGTGCAATGTTTTATTAGTGTATCATATCTGCTGTATGAAACTCTATGAAAAACTATAGTAATTTATAGGCATTACTCAAGCTGTTGTCAAATCATACATTGCTTTACACCATCTAAACCCCTTATACTGATCTCTAGTAACTCCAATTAAGGTCCACGCCAACAACAAGCTTCTCTGCGAGACTAAAGTAGTCAGTGTACATTACTAAACTCTCCAAAGTATTCTTCCTCTCAACAAAGAAATCATTCAGAAGAATTAATGCAATCATCTGGTCACTTCTGTGTGGAAATGCTTTGAAGAACTTAAAACCACTATAGTTATTATTAAAATTGAAGTTACAACTTCTGTGAAACTGTAAACATAGCCATTACCAACTATTGAGCCAAACATGTTATTCTAATTTTTTTGCAAAAAAATAAGATTGCTAAGCAAAAATATGCCTCAGACTTTGAATTAAATCACATCTCCAATTACTTTCCCCATTTTCTACAATAACAAAGATATAAATTGTGATCTCAATTTCTGTTTTTAAATTTAGACATTACTTGAGCAAATTCAAATTTGAAGGGGCCCGCTGACTTTGCAAGTTCTGGGAAGCCAAGACATATGACTCTTTAACATGTAGGTGGTCCAAAGAAATCCCAAAGCAATTAACCCTGGACCTTGTGACAAGCCTATCCATTCAACTACCCCTCAAGGTTGTATGCTAAATGATTTTGGATATTCAAAAAATCATGTTATATGATATCCAAAAACAATTTTATAAGTAGAAATTGCAGAAAAATAAGGAAAAAAAGTTAACATTTATTTTCAGCATTATATTCTGAAACTAGTTCAAAACATTTCAACCAAACAAGTTTTCTTAAATTTCTTGCATTCCCTATAGTATCCAATTCTAAATAATCAGTCCTCAAACTTTAATAACATTTCTAAGTTTCTATATTACCGTCCATATCATGACAAAGTTCAAGTTCGTTCACTTCAATGCCATTAACACTCATCACAAAAGCATGATTTCACTCCCAAACAGAATTCTATAGGAACAACATTTTTGTAAGAAATAATATTTATTATGCATACATACAAGATAACTTGAATACGACAACTCACCAAGATAGAATTATTTTTGGTCACAGCTGATAAATCGGACAAAACACTCAAGGGTGGTGGCTCAAGGCTCTGAAAGTTCGCATTCCAATCGACCCCTTCATCGCTGTCTTCCAATGGGAAATCAAAATGTTCCATAAAATCATCAAAGAACTCATCTGGGACGCCATTAAAATTTTCATCCAAAAACCAGGAATCACTCATATTATTCTTCACTCTCTGATTACATTGTAATTTGAGTCCAGTAACATGCAAAAAGGACATGTTAGTTCTAGGTTCAAAAACCATAAAACATATTAAAGTAAAAAAAAAAAAAAAAAAACTCCTAACATGAATTTACATGCAGTTACACAAATGGTAAACATTAAATGAAATACTACGGAGGGATAGGATTACTATGCATTTTTACCTTATCCAATTGAAAACATAGTAATATTCACACTTTATCATCAACAAAATTCCTTTATAATGACAACGCTGTTTCAACTAAAACTCTAGAAATCCATATATAGCGCAAATTCTAAAAATCTAGGGGTCATTTTGTAATTAATCTTTCCTAATTTGACATTTAAAAAAAGGAATTTTCGTATTTATAAAAAGAAAATCAACTTCGTGCTTTTGTTTTCTAAGATGCTTTAAAAAACAGCTACGCTACGACGTCTTTTTCAGCTAATTATCTCCATTTTCATTTTTTTACCAATAAAAATTACAAACTGAACCCACCGTAAATAAATAAATAACTAACGCCTGTTTGTCCACTGAGAAAATACAGAGAAAATAATTAAATACATGGCATTAAACATTTACACAAAGATTTTTCCATTTTCCTCCTCCTCATTTTTCTCAGAGACCAAACAAACATCACAAACCAAAACACCAAAACACATGCACTGTCAGCCAAAGCTGAGGAAAAGCCAGGCGAAAAAAAAGCGTAAACCACATTGTACCGCATTAACGAAAAATTTTTATTAGGCTAACATTCCATTATCTTCTTCCATTTCTCAAAAATAAAAACAAAAAAAGAAACGTAAAGTCAAAATAAGAGGGAGAAGGAAACAAACCTATCATAAGAAAAAGAGCAATGCATGGGATATTAAAGATGAGTGTGTATTTTGTGTTGAGAAGCTGCGGGTAAGATTCCTTTGAATCTGTGTGTCTAGTTTTGGGAATTTAGGGATTTTGCTTTTGAAAGAGGGAAGAGAGAGAAGAGTGTGAGGACAATTATAATGCGGGTGACCACATGGGGTTTACTGTGGGGCCCTTGATTCGTCAGCTTATATCTGTCAGATACATTTGATAGGGGAAAAAACATGATGAAGTGGTGGGGTTATTTAGGTTAGGGCAAGTAAAATCATGTGGAGGGAGCTATTTTAGCAATGGCTAAAGCTCAAATCATTTCGTAGATTTTCGTAATATTTGATTTCTAGATGGATTTTTTCGGAAACTAAATATATTACTATCAAATTTGAAAGATAAAAATCTTTCAAGATTTGATAAAGAGTGAAGGAACGGTGTATAATTTGTTAACACGTGGAATCTGATGGAGGAGATAACAAGGTGGGGTCTACGACAAACGTATGAGGGTATACATGGAAAGAAATGGAGAGGAGAGATCACCGACGACGAAGCTGAAGATCGAAATCATTCAGTGTCATTACAATTTTGCTCAACTATTTAGTTGGACTTTCCATGTGGATGCGGCACATGCTGTGGTCTCCCCAACATTTTAATTAATTTTAATAATATAATAATTAATATTAATTCATAAGAGACAGATAATTATAAAGAGATTAACTTACTACTAACATTATCAAAATAGAGATTAGTACTACTGGCTTGTTAATAGAGACCAGTCAGTGATTTTCGAAATTACAAAATTACCCGTCGGGTCGGTGCAAGAGTTATGTAACTTGTAAGCAAAGTGGTTAAAGAGTCGCTTGGTTCAGAAAATGAACCAACAGGCTAAAATAATGATCACAAAAGTTTGTCGGTTCAGCTTCATCATCACTGGTGGGGTTCTTTCGGTTTGAGATTTTTATCAAACAGGTTATTTATACAAGTCCCTCCACCAACCAGACCAGACCAGACCAGACCAGACCAGAACAGAACAGACAACCGGATGAGCCTCAAAAGAATGCAAGGCTCCAAGTCGCTCAAAACTTCTTTAGGGGATTTAAAAAAAGGGGAAAAAAAATTCAATCTCAGGAAAACATATATGGGATTTTGTGACATCGAATTTGATGCGTTTTGATGATTGATTTCTACAATTCAGTAATGATTTTTTCAGCATGTGCTTCTCTGCAACAGGTCAATAAGAAAACATAAATTTATATTTTAACTTTTGATGTTGCTCTTCTAGCATTTACAAATAGAAAGAAGAAGACGAGTAAGAAAATGGAAATGCCTAATAAAAGGCCTTGCCAAAACGTGATGCCGTAAGAATACTTGAACATGCTCTCCAGCTTCTCCTGCCATTGGAATATCATATTAGTCAAATTAGGCCAGAAAGTAAGAATGTCAAATTTCTTTAAACACGGAAATGGAAGTGGGCCAAAGAAAGTACGTTAAATCCATAGCTTCCCACTTCATCCTGCAACATGTAAAAATATTAAAATTATTAAATATATCAAGTGAAAAAAACTCTAAACATGCACAAGATTGCATCTAAAGTTGCCCTAAAAGAAAAGTCAACAGCTATGATACACCCACAAGAATTCATTCACACCATAAGCGAATCTTAACAAGGGGAAATAAAACTGTCAATGACTGATTGTTTTGCAACAGTGAGAGAATAAAATATAACCAGGAACTGAAATAAACATGAAGAATCATGATTTGCTTGTTAAAATTTCAGCTACCCCAGCAAATAAAACAAAATCGAATTAGATAATTTCTATTGAAAAAACATTTGAGGCTGGTTGAAATATCAGCTACCCCAGCATATAAAACAAAATCAAATAGATAATTTCTATTGACAAAACATGTGAGGTTCATCAATCGATGCAAATAATTTGAAATGAAAACTTATTTTTGTTTACCTGGGGACAAACCCAGAAATGTAGGATGGTTGACAATTTTGGCTATTTGCTACTTTTTCTCCACCTTGACACATAATAGTACCCACATCCTGACACAAGTTCTTTTACCTTGTTTTCTCAGACAGGTTTTTCCATTTTCACTTTCAACAGAATTAACAATATCTATTTAATCAGGTGGTGAAACTCACTGCTCACAATTGGTCAGAACATTTAAAAAAGTGCATCAACAGAGAATTAAAAAGCCAAACAAAAAAAGGTACAAAAAAGCATCTTGGATAATTTGTCACACAGACTTACAGTTGAAGCTAATCTTTGCTTTTGTTTCTCAAAGATATTCAGAGCATACTTATAAAGCTCTAGATCAAGGCTGTTAAGTGATCTTATCTGCTGCAGAACCTCTTCTGGAACTTGAAGACGTGCCTACAAAATTTCATGGGTCAAAGAAATAATAGCAAGAATAGGACACCACAGTTTAGACAAAACCAAGAATTATGACAAAAGGCAACTCCCAACTCAAACGAAACAATTGAACAAGTGCTTTAGAAAGAAAAGGTGCATGACAAGGAGTTTATTTTAATTATGTAGAAATTCCCTGACAAAAGCACGAGGTCCAAAACACACAAATGATGCACCACATAAGCTTTAGTAGTTAAGAAACCAGAGACGTAATAATAATATCAAGGTCATACCTTGTGCCCACCCCTCATGGTTTACTCTAAGGATATTTATTACTTGTGAGGGAAGAAATAAGACTCTAGGTTATAAGCTTTATATTTCTTAACTGTTATTTAACATATATATGAAAAATGTGTGTTACTCTTTCAAAACCATCACAGCCCGACTAGTCTGACCGGGGGAACCTTAACAGTATTAAACACCAGTTCAAATCCTCAATCATTTTGAGAAAGAAACAGTTTAAATACTTGATCTTCAACAATAATCCTATCTATTGCAACCCAATTCAAAGAATTTACATACCTCCTTTGAAAAGTTCACAGGTGAGATTCTCTTCAAAGAATTAATGCGTCGAGTGGCTTGGGACTTGCGTAAGGAAGAAATGCACGTTTCATAATCTTGCATTAGCTTTCCAACAGTCATCTTGTAGAATGAATGGGTGTAAATATTATTTTTATTTTATTTCTAATATGAAAGTCATGTCATCTTGAAACAGTCAGGAATCAGATTGAATAATAAGGCTTACATTATCTTTTATCATTTTGACTTTTTCTGTGGTCTCAGCAGAACTTTGTTCAGAGGTGATACTCTGCAACAAGGGAAGGAACAGGAAATGCAACAATAAGAACGCAATTCTATTTGGTTGATGTCCAATGACCAAGAGTTTTATAACAAATATGCAAAAGTACATGCTACTACCTGATGATAATTACTATCAGGCTCAGGATCTGAAAGTGAAGAGCTATGATCTGTACCACAGGAAAAGTTAATCAAATAAAGTGCTAACTACACCCAATTCAATCCTACTAGAAATGAAGATGTAGAAATATTTATGTTCAATGCAAATTATGTAACAGTGAAATGCCAAGATATCCAGATTCCACATTTTAGCTTATGCTTGAAAAACTAAACCATATTTTTGACCCATACTGGCATACCAATCAGGGATGGAACTGTAGAGAAAAATGCCAATGAGGAAGTTCTGAACAAAAGCAAAAGAGCGAGAGCACCATTTCAAAATTAAGAATCCCAGTTGTGACTTCTCTACCCTTTCAATATTAGAGCTTTCTTGACCAGGCTTCACTTATTGTCCCCCAGACATATGTGAAGTGCAACTGTATATAGATTTATCAGTAGAACAAATTTGCCTCTGTTTAAGCTGTGTTATTAATGGTTAATGGACTTGGTTTCTTCCAAATAGTTAAACTTTATAACTGCTATCCGTTTGAAGTTTCAAAATTTTTACTATGTCATTATATTCAACTGTCAAATAGTATGTGATTTATAGATCCCAATAATTTCGATATTTGGAACATATGCAAGCCCTTTAGAGGTGGTTTTTCACAAAGTTTAGAACAAATATGTTTCGTTAAACTAACCTGCTTTGTTGTTACTCTTTACACTAGAATTTGATGCTATCATCTGGGAAATCACCTGTGCACCAACCACCTTTCCAAAAATGTTTGCCGATTCTCTATGGTTCTCTGTGAGACCAACATATAGCATTTCATCTAACCTCTTCTGCAAGATTTACAAGTATCTACCATGATTGCAACCATAAGGAGAAAAATTATCAGAAAAACAATATTATGACATAAAATCATCCACAACTTTAAATACCCTTTTCAATTACCTTGGCAACTTGAAGCACATAATCACCAAGAGTCTTAAACTTCAGCACACAGTGGCGAACTTCATGTGATTCTGCTAAATATGAGTTGTTTGTCAATCCTACAACCTGTAATTGATGCAGTCAATGACAAATTTGACAATGAAATCTCATAGCTTTAACACACCCGTCAGAAAAATCCGTGAAAAATGTCTACATTGATAGTCCATTTTTAGTAATACTTACAACACATAAAAGCCAGCACATCCTAGATTAAACAAATGGAAAATAATTCACAAGAACAGAATATAACAAAGATGAAATTATAAGAAAAATACCTGAAATGTTGCTCCATTGTGAACAATATCCCGAGCAGTTGGTTTATTGATGAAATCTTGTAATGGCATTACAAAATCCTCCATATTGTATGAATCATTGCCACTAACATCCACTGTAGCCTTCTGTTTTCGGACATCTCTCTGTTCATCAGAATAGAATATGCAAAACTTCATTATAACCACTAGTGGGTGTTTGTTGCACTATACTGGACAACATAACACCACCACACAGCATTAATTCTTTTTAATCAGTGTTTGGAAGCCCAAAGGACTATTTAAAGTCCTAATCTAGTTCTTTTTTCAGGGAATCACACAATTGTGTGTGCACTTCCCAGAGCCGGTTTTGCACAAACATGAGCAGGTGGAGATGTAATTTATTAATTTAAGGTACTCAATATTATTAAAAATTGTAAAAATGTCTAACAATAATTTGATGAAATGCATACTTATTAAAATTGCATTTTAATAAATATTAATAAAAGTAACATTTGAATTAAAATTAAAATTTTAACCATTTTATTAACATTTACTCAAACTACTTGACTGGGAAACTTTGAAAGTATTAATCATAAAAATAATCTTGTCCAGTCCAATATAGTAGCTACCAAAACATTATATGATGTTTAAAAAAGTTCTATCCAATCTAATCCATTCCATTTCTGTTCCCTCCAATCCAATCTTATGGAATTGGTCCAGCCAAATAAAGTGTCAAACCCATCCTATAGAGGCAGCCCTTGCCCAAAATTTATAGTCAAGTAGTTAAAGTGGAATTTAAAATGAAAAATAGTATTTCATCATGTGGATGACAAAGGGATTCTCATGCACCACTATGTTAAGTAAAAGAAAACTGCATAGCTAGTAAAAAGAAATAAGAGTTTGACAGAGACATCTAAGAGAAAAATGCAAGACAAACATACCCGAGCAAATAGGTCTTCTCTCATCCATGGAACCAAATACTTCCATGGCCATATATCAAGAGTGCTAACTCCAGAACTATTAGAGCGCAAGCGTTCAGCCATTCGTGTGGCAGAAGTTAAATTAGGATGCACCAAAAATCTGGCAGCAACTTCTACTGAAAATTCGTAAGTACTAAATACACGATCAATTGGATTTCTAAGTATTGTAACCACCGATGTTTTCTCTTTTGGAAGTTTGGACATCATGCTATAGTCATCATGAGTGACCAACAATCTACACTTTGATTTGCTGCACCAGTAACAAATGGGCCATATATGTACAAACTAATTAAAACTTATGGTAATTTCATTTATAAGAAATTGGATATATAAATGTGTGTGTGTGTGTGTGTGTATAGATATTTTGTAATAGTTATGAGTTACATATGCCAAAACACTATCTGTTCTCTCCAACACTTTGAAGAAAACTAGTTAATTACAAGTTAACCTAGTTGAAGTACTTAAGCAACAATTACACTTGTCATCTCTACTGTATGGTAACATAAACAAACATAAACATAGTTCAAATTAATTTATAGAAAACTCTTCCGCTTAAAAGAATAGAAGAAATGTGTTTTAGAATAATTCCTGAAGAATCTAAAACCCCTCTAATAGAACTTTTTTTTTCTACAACTATTTTATTCTATCACTTATTCTAATAAAAATGTCATACTTTTAGTGTCATACTCAATGGTTGTATCAATAATTTTTTTTTGTCTCTAGAAACAACCAAGCTACCAATTTCTTTCCCACACATATAAATGTCTAAGAATTGAAAGGTCTCTCCTTTCTTCAGAGTTTCCTATATATTTTTTATGATGACTCCTAACCTCTAAAGCTCTAAATTGAATCAGTTTCATCCATCAAACTCCAGGAAAATCTAAATTTGCAATAAAGTAACAGCAAAATTATTTGCTACAGAATGATTGATAAAAATTGAAAATATCATAAAAATTGGAACACAGGAAAACAAGATAGTACCTTGGATCAAACCGCAACTTGTCATAAGAACGGGGGCATTCTAAAGAGTTCGAGTACAACTTTTTCAGAAGACTGCCACAAGAACAAATTACCCAAAGCAGAAATTAATAAGTTTATAAAATGTTGGACCCTAATCTCATTAACTATCATTGCATCCTAAGTGCGTTACCAATGGAAGTAAGTACGGCCTCCTGTCCTGGGAACATGTAGAAAAAACAACATATCTTGCAGTGTATGTTTGTCTTCTTTTACTTCTTGATCAAGAGAAGAAAGCGCCCACTTTTTGACAACTTCTTCACACTTCCCAAAATCATTTGTAGTAGAAGCATTCACTGTGAAAGAAATTTGAAAGTGTCAGACATTGCACTACCATTAACATCAGAAATATACATGTTGAGGTAAAAAAAAAAAAAAAAAAAAAGAAAAAAGGAATTCAAAAGGGTTTAAGTTATATATAGTAAAAGAAGAACTATAAACGAAGCCTTTAGTCAGCTTTCTAATATGTTTCTTCCGTCCAAATTACAAAACCAAAAACTAGTTTACTCTCACCATTTGGACCAGCATATTCGGTAAAGAGAAATCAAGGTCATTCCTTTCGGTCACAAAACAATAATAATAAACTAACGTGGCAAAGATGGCGTTGGAACAGTGGAAGCTACCAAGTCAGAGCAACAATGATCAGTAATGATACTGAATATTCAATCAACACTTGAGGTAAGGTACAGCATGACTGATCAACAAAATGCAATCAATGTTGTGCTTCATTTCCAAAATACAAAATATAAATAATAGTATTCAATAGTCAATAAAAAAATTGAAACCAAATCTATGTCTTTGATTTCTAAAATTCAGAATACAGTATTTATAACAAAACCCACAATTTCATTCAATATTCATAAGCTCAACTATGATAATCAAACATAAACAACCCTTACTCAATTCTAAACAAGAAAACATACCAACTCCGAGAAGCAGCAACAGAAGACCAAATTTGAGAGCAGTATCCATGGGTTTGATTCCTACTCGAATCACTGCAATACAGTAAATAAAGATAATCTGAAACCATAAGAAACAAACTAGTAAAAGAGAGAGAAAAAAAAAATTGAAACATTAAACGTGTGGTGGAACCTGTATAGAGCATCGTGATCTCGTGCTCATAAATGTTGCCCACTCCAACCTACAATAATATATTTTTTTTATATAAAAAGTTAAAGAGCATGAAAATGAAAACCCTCGAATTGTGTAGAAACGATTTCGGGTTGTTAGGGCAGGCAGAATTGAAGCGAGGAAATGTAATGATAATTTTGGGAAGGAAGAGCACGCCGCAGTGGCAGAAAAAAGATACCATATTTTCACAGATTTTATTAACAAATATATGGATTTTCATATTAATTATTAGGACTTTTTGTAAGATAAATTCATAATTTCTTATAAAAAAAAAATAATTTCTCCTTTAAGAATTAAAGATTTAATTTTTTATAATAAAATTATGTCAAAAACTCGCTGAGTTGATTGGGTTATTCTTTGGTGTTTCTAACTATGTCAAACCATGTAAAAATTATAATCTAATTTGGGTGAAATTGAAAAACAATTTAATTTGAATTAAAAAATAAAAAAATGATTTGAGTGGTTTTCGAACCATAAATTGTTGTACATATGTATGTGTATTATCGTAACATATTTTATATCTTTGGTTTAAATTACATCGAGTTAAATGTATAAATATTTCTTTGTAACATATTTTCAAATTTATTTATAGGTAATAAGTATTTGTAAACACATAAATTCTGATGAAAAACATAAAATATTTTAGAGAAATATTTGAAAGATTGTGTAATATAATAAAAATTTTATAATCATAATTCAAGCATCAAAAACTATATCGAACAGACTTTTAATATATATAAAAAAAAAAGAAAACATATGTACCATATTAAGAAGGCCAAATGACTAGTTCCTATCCAAGGTTTCTCATAAAATCATACTTTTTAATTTTCAAAAACTCAAATACTTACTTATTTATTAAAGGTCAACAGTTAAATTTTAATAATTAAAATAATATTTTTGTTCTTTTAATAAAAGAATTTAAAAAATTAATAAAATAAATTTTATTGAAATATAAATTATTATTTAAATATAAAAATTTTTAAAAAATTAAAAGCAATAATTTTCGTTGATGTCAACAGTAATAACCATCAATAATAAAACTAAATGTCTAGAAACGACAATTTGATTCACAAGACCACCAAATTGGTTGCCTTCGCCAATAATCATGATAAAAAATAGTTGATTTTTACCCTATCAATTGTTTCTGATCATGATTACTGGTAAAAACAACTAAATCTATCTGTCATTTAATACCATTGTCGGTGGTCAATGCCATCAATGACGATGTTAGTAGTAGTAATTATTTTTTAAATTTTTTAAAAATTAAATATATTTTAAATATTTTATTTTGTTTATATATGTTTTTAATATTTTTATATTTAACTATTATTTTATATTTTTATTAAAAATTTTTAATAAAGATATTTTAGTAATTTTATACAAAAATTAATAAAATTGAATAAAAAAAATCAATAGCTAGGTGTTTAAGTTTTTAAAAATTAAAAAGTGAAATTGTGTTAGTAAATGAAATGTTGGGTGGGAATATGTACTTTGGCCTATCGAAAAACATAATACTCTATAATTCAATTTTCATATTAGTTTTAATTTAAAGTATAAAATGGTGTAGTTTTGTTTTGTATGAGATTTTGTCAAAGCCTGTTTTTAGTTTGGTTTAAAAATTTTTCCAAACCGGATCAAATTAGAGTGTACACACCCTCATCTTCAACAAATAAGAAAAACAATTTTATACGCTATATTTTAACAATTATCTTATGATATTCCCAAATATTCATTCATCTTCAAATGATAGGGATTTCGATGTCTGAATGAAGAGACAAGGTTAAAGTGAAGAGTGTTGCTTTGTTGTCTAAATGAACAGTAAATATTGTTCAAGAAGAATATCATCGCCACGTAACGGAGAAAATGCTCCACAAAAATAGGCACTTAAATTGGGAAAATGGTAGTGGCTGGTGATGTTGTGAGACACAGGTTGTCAATTTCCATAGTGGACATCGGGGAATGAATGCATGTGGGTCACTTGTATTCGTGTTAGGCCAACCCCACCAACTTTGTATCACCGCTTCCTTTTGACTAAATTTTGTAGACCATCCCGTTGGTATTGCATCTACTACATCTGTCTTTTCCCAATCGCCATTGCGCTGCTAACATCAGCATCTTGGTCCTCTTCAACTCATAGCCTCCGAAGTTTTGGGTATTTCCATTAGATAAATAAATTCTTATCTAATTTCAGCACTATTCATCAAATTATCTGTACAAAGTTTGGCATCAGATTGAATCAAAGAATAATTTCGGTCAACTTTGATTGCGGACAACAATACACACAAGGAAGTAAGATATGAGGTAAGGGAGATAATCATGGTTTTACAATAACTGCTTTTGTGGCATCCAGGTGGTTCAGGCGGCACGTCCCTAGAAGAAATTCTGGGAGCTCCTCCTCTGTATTTGCCTGTGCCAACAACATCCGTGGTCACTACTTGTCATGGAACCGTAAGTCATCAACAAAAGGCTGGAATTGCACAACTAAACGTAAAAATGATGAGCACGTATTTCCATCCTTCACAATCTCAAATTTACCCACATCTTGGAAAATTTTTAGATTACTTGGTTTGTGCCACGATATAAAAACAAGCATGTCTGCCAACAATATCAGAAAAATAGAGTGGCTATACCTGTATCAAAAATGCCATTTCAATAACAAGATTGTTGAGGTAACCAAGAACAAGACTAACCACACCCCTTGCAACTGTGGAAGATCCAATATCAATCCCAAGCTGAAAAGAATTAACAAATGTCAAAAACCTCAAGTTGCGAATGTCATATTTCCAATGCCATATCTAATATCTAGACATCGACTAGAGCTCTTTTCTTAGCTCCAGTAAAAGCCTGTCAGGTTTGTGCTGTTGAATATATATTATTAATTTCATCAAAATTAAACCGGAAATAGAATGATATAAGCAGTATCTGATGTCGAGTAAAAACATTTGAACACCACCAATTTATATAAACAAATAATTCAACCAATTACTCTCAGCTATCCCTCTCCAAACTTATAACACTATATATCTTGCAAACATACCTCCAAGTAGTTCCTCCCATGGAAATAGTTAATTTCCAGTGCTTGACCAATGAGGCAAGCCTTCTTTCCCACACTCTGCTTAACTATCCATGAGCCCTGAGATTTAAGTTAAATCAGCATGAGCCAGGAATTTTAAATCACATTGAATGAATTAATGTAGTATACAATCAATGCCTCTGGAAAAGAAATGGGAAGATTAATGGTTCAAAGTTGTAATTTCATGTTCCTCCATGGATCACAGAAAATATATCTATACAAAGTAACCATCGGTTCCAAGTTCTTCCATAAACAAGCAATTGAATGACTTGGTAAAAGAGAGAGATCAAGAAAGTTTTCAACATAACATATATACAAATAAACACTAGTTCAGAAATAAATTAAAAAAATACTACCCTTAACCGGCTAAACAGCAAGCCTATTGTTTCTCTATTTTGCCACATTTTCTGAATATAACTCAAACAAGCAATGGAATTTTAGCAACTATTCTACCAGATTCTCAAACAGATAATTTGCAACAGCAATTGTATTTACAAACCTTAGATATGTAAGGTATGAGCTTAAATCTCGAATTTCTATATGCATCATCCCCCTTGATAAAGCTTTCTAGCAAGGGTGAATCCTTGACAGGAGTAGTCATCATATAATAAAGTGCCAGGCTATATGTAGTTGAGCCAGGAACCTGTTTTACATGCAAACATATTTTCATTCTAAAATCTAAACAGAGTAACCGATTGCATAATATAGAGCTTAAGAATTTCTTGACTTGAGTTGAGTGCAAACCAACAACTGAATCTACCTGTATGTTTATAATAAAAAAGAACTCAGGACCACCCTGCTCTGCATATTTCTGTAGAAAACAGCTTGTAAAACGTCTGCAATAAGTGGCTAGGAGATCTTGAAAAAATAAAAGCAGTTTACAGCAATGAAGAAATCCACCTGAACAATTCCTCCTGGACGGCCTCCAAGATCATCTTCACGTTTGTCTGATTTCAGCCAATCAGCAGCAACCATTTGCATTAAGGTCCCCTTTGCCTTCACCTGAGAAAAGATAATAATAGATAAAATAAGAACTGCAGATTGAGACTATAAATTTCCAATTGAAGAATTCAGGATAATGACAAGGAACCCAAAATTTACTCAGTCTTATAAACTTGATTAACAAAGAAAACAGAGTGTAGGAGAAGCAAAATGCAAGCTAACAGAGATCAGTTACCAATAAAATTAAAATGACGCAAGCTCACACAATTTTAAGCATGAATACCCAGACATATTTCACCTCTCCAGTAGGGGAAATGATGAACATAATATCGAATATACAAAGCAAAACTTTTCTCAGACAGTGGCATTTTTTTATTTATAACTTTTCTGTTCATACCTTTTGCCGGTCTTGCAGGTAATTATTTCCACGGATTAAAAATGTAGATGGATCTGTTGATGTCCAACTGCAAGCCATAGTACAAGTTGGATCCTTTTGAAGAGTAGTTCCATAACAGTAGGACGTACTGTCTTCCCTTGATATCCCTTGTAAGTCCATATAGCACCTCTTCTGAACTGTGACACAAAGAAATAGCTTGCCATCAACAGTTCACAAAAGGAAATTTCTTTTTCTGTGGACTAAAATTATAAGCTAAATATCTGTAACTCAAATCAAAATCACCTGCAAGATCGTGCAATTTTTTTACAAAAACTGCAGCTGTTGATAATCTCGGCTGACGTGCATCCTGCAATTCTCATTGTCATAGACTCCAGTGAGAAAATCAAAATAAGCAATATCTGGAGCTTATGGGACATAGAGCTTATGCTAGTAATGAAAGTTTAATGCCCACAGGCTTGAGAGGAGGGAAGAAAATGTATGGGTAGAGTATTCAGAACCATCATCATCATATAACTAGTTTCAACTTTGAACCCATAAGATTCCAGGAAAAAATTTGTAGTAAGTATGCAAGTATGTTTGTACTTCCTGTGGTGACAAATTGAATAAAACTTAAAACAACTCCAAAATTCCAATGTGACTGATGTAAATGAACTTAAAACAACTCCAAAATCCCTTTGATAGAGAGACAGTACAAGAAATTGTTTAACAGAGTTGGTACCTGACTGTAAATTTCTAGACCAAAATCCGAAGTCCAGCCGTTTTCTAGATCATCACAGTCTGATGGTTCTGGAACATCAAAGAACTCATCAGCAGCATCATTTAGATCAACTAGGCTTGCATGTTCTGAAGCGCTTTTATCCATCTCTTCACTTACGTTTTCCTTGGGTAGCCCATCTTCTGTCAAAGTTCGAACACCAACTGTGCTCCCATCTTCCATATGAAGCAACCTAACATTTTTTGCTAACTCTCCAGATGAAAAATCAGAACAATAATTTCCTTGCTTCGCTCTAAAAAGCTCTCTTAATGCTGCAAATTCCAATAGAATAAAAATTAACAACAATAGTAATAGTAAAACTGTAATTTGTCACGTCAAAGGTTTTTTAAGTGAAATCAAATAATGCATGTGTATATGAGCAGTTAAAGGTTACCAGCAAGTCTTCCAAGCATGCGGATGGTAATAGTTCGTGCTGAAGATGGCTTTAGATAAGATCTCCAGAATTTCCAATCAATAGCAAGCATGTGCTTTACAACTGATTTTTTCCCTTGTTCCACGGGAGATACAACATAACCTCCACCTGCAGGGGAGTTTAAAATATTATCTCCCGTCTTTCCCTTGATAATTTTAAGTGCATTCACCCAAAAAAAATTTTATAAAAAGACCTCTCATCACCAAAGGATCAAAAGACACAATATCACATGCACACTGAACCAGAATCACAATGATTTGGGTGATGACAAAAATGATACAAAAAAGGTAACATTACTATCATTATCAAAATAATTATCAAGCAACAGATAATCAGTGAGTATTGGCTTCACAACTGATGCAATTGTATGTTGAATCATCTTTTAAACATACACACATACACTTTAGAGTCAGAAAAGACACCACAGAACTCTAAAATATCACTAGCTAAAGATTTCAATAACTATCACATATTATACATTTATTTTTACATAGCATGCATGCAAGAAACTTTGAAAAATGAAGTAAATTTATCTTTTCCTTCCAAATTGTAAGCATACGTTACTTTTAAGGCAGGCACGAATATAGCCTTTCTGGGGTGGACACTTCTTATGAAACACGGAATGGTAGAGTATAACTGCAACAAACAAAACAAAGAGAAAGTTAGTTCTAATCCAAAATAGTTAAGGGTATATAATTACTTGATAAATTCCTCAACAACATTACAACCATATGTCCCATCATCTTCCCTTCTCCAATAACGCCGCAACAAGAGATCTCTTCTTTTCATTCCCCTACAAATTATATGTGAATGGCAATAATTACAAATGAATATAAACTACTGGGCATCTATGTTAAGAGAGCACTGATTATTTATACTATAGGCTCGAATCTGACCATGGCAACCAATCACCATACAACTGCTTGTGGATAATATCAGTATGACCATCAAGGTGTTCAACCACACTACCCTTGTCGAAACAGAAGTCCCATCTGCGAGCCAATTTTCCAAGTTACTTCTAGTAACACATGCAAATTTCTAGAAGAACAAAGATGAATTACTTCATAAAATACTACAATCGTGCATAGCTCCAAGATAATAATCATCAGTGAAAGGTGGTAGTGAAAATATCAATTTTAATTAGGAGTGCATTAGAGTCCACTAATGTTACAGGATAGATGATAAGGTTTGAATCCCAGTAGGCTACACTATCTGCAGAAAGGAACCACTCTAGGCCACAAGCACCAGGAACCCAAAGCTTAATTTAACTAAGGAAACATGGTCATAGATATGAATGCACAGATATTAGCTGTTTGAGTTGATTATTGCCTGTTTTGAGTTAGATTTTTTTTTTGCTTTTTTCATATGAATGAATATACAATCAGGGTTACTTGGAAAAGTCCCTACAAACTAAGTAGTTCCTAAAATAACACCTTTCATTCCAGGTTAAACATCAGATGTCTTTGCTCATGGCTATAGTAACTAAACCTATAAATTTTTGTGTTTGTTGTCTTCCTAGGGTGCCATACATCTTAAGTTCTTAAAATGTGTAATCACTACCATATAAACTTAAGACATATAGCTTTGTTCAATGGAAAAAAAACAATTCACAAGAAAATGCCAATTTAAGTTTAAAGGTGTTATATATCAAAGTTCCCTGGCGTTGGAGAGATGCGGAACATATGCATTATCACTTATCACCTCAACCATGTAAAATACAAAAATTAAATTAAACAAGAAAACTTACTCTGATCTTGAGGGACCAAGAGACATAAGTGTTTGGAAAATGGCTTCTGAAGTTCCATCCACCACCCCAACAGCCATTATTGCAGGATGGTCATCCCACTGCAAAGAGAGAAATATATAAATCATTGCTGCATTCCAAAATAGTAAATGGTGGAAAAGAAAAGCGACAAACCTTTCCATGAGAATTCCTATCCTTTGCTTCTTTAAACAGCCGCAAACCTGCATTACACTGATTTCAGGCATGCAGCTTGTATGAGCGAAATTGAACAGCACATTTTTAATTTAGTACACACCATTTTGACAACCAAAGATTGTCCAAGGTGATGGTGCAATAACATCAGGTGTCAGTTGATCCAATCGTGTTGTTGAACATAGAGTCCAGTCTACAGATTTAACGCGATTTGGCCTGCTGCAACTGCTCAATCTGCATGCATTAATAAAATATCTGAAAAACCATATTTTAACCATCATAAATGGGACAATGTTCTGAATCCACAAACATCAGCCACAGCCTAAAAGAAATAGTTTCTTTTCTAAAAATTCCGGCAGAACAATTTCTGTTGAGTAGGCTAGTAACAAAAAAAGCAATAGATAATATTTATTGAAAAATTACACTGACTGCTTGCACTATATTCAGGTCAGTGTACCTGAAATGCTTCCAAGGGCTATTTGAGTATCCAACCAGATTATCTCCTTGATATGGTGCAACCTGAAAAACACGTAAGTATTAATCTTCTGCACAACAGACTCACTTCCGCTTCACCTCAACAAGAAAGACATTTGAAACCTTTAAAGCTGCTTCCTGAAATGAATGAATCCATTTAGCTGCTTCTTCAGGACTACTTGCTCCTAGCTGTGATGTTAAAAACCATAACCTATATATGAAAATGTTATATCTAGTTTTTACCATCTTAAAAAGACGATTACCTTACCTTAAGTTGATCATTATGATTAGAAGTGTTATAAAGTGTAAATATGAAGAATACCTGCATATTGCCAGAAAGAATTAAATTTACAAAAGCATCAATACCAAATACTTTATCAGAAAATACAAACTGCAAAATAGGGAACAACTAAACAAAAATGGCACTTTTACATACTTTTCTATGGATGCTTTCTCTCCCATTGTCTGTAACTCGAATGCAGGAATCTATAATTGCACTTTTAACGGGTTCCTGAACAAAAATCAAGGTTTTTCTTCTGATTTTGTGTACCCACGACTATCTTAAAAACAACCAGACCACAAAAATTTCAACAAAAGAACCTTCCTATGGGAAATAACTTAGAGAGTATGTGTAAGAACAGACTTCACAACCAAAAAATAATGAAGATAACATTCAGATTCACTCTGTGATCAGGGGAATTTAGAAAAAGCAATCACTCTGTTAATGTGCAGAATATATATACAGAACAAAAGAAATGAAACTTATTACCAATTTTATACGGTCATATCTGGTTTTAGCGTATGTTGATTGAGACAATTCTAATTAATTCTGAGTAAACCTTATAGGTATTGACATGGTTTCTTTAAAATAACTGTACAAACTCTTTACTACTTTGGTCCAATTTGATTGCAAACTCTTTTATGCTTGATACAATATCCTTATATATCTTTAGATTTGTGGACCCTCGGTTTATTTCCCGCTTACAATCTACCATCTATCTCTTACTAAGTGCATGAATCAACTACAACATATAAGAGGCGCCAGGTGGCTCAGGTTGTGGATAACACTCAGGAAAGTTAAGTTGCTTCCCAAGAAAGAATATCAACAAATTAAATGATACACCTATTTGTTCTCTATAATTACTAACACATCATTTATGCAACCACATAATTAAAATGTTACCTAATAGTAGAATTTTAAACGAGGACTACTGAAACAACTAAATGCTAAAGTAGAAATATTCCTATATACAAAATGTTATAGAAAATTCAATACACATCATTCTTTGTACGAAGGTTAAATTTCAAACGACCATATTCAGACAAAATAACCTTTTAAGAAGTAAGTGAGTTAATTTAAAGGAAAAATTCCCCCAGAAAAAGGAAAAGGCGAAAAACCCCAAAGTCAGCAACAGAAAGAAAAACCTTTGCTTTCCCAGAGCCCAGTCACTTTCCCCAAAAGCATTCAAGAGTGAGAACTTGCTGTTGAGCAATTTAATTCACATCAACGCATGTTTTAATTGAGTGAAAAAATACAAGTTATTTTCATTTCCTAGTACTTACGGCGAGATCAAAAGTAAAAATCAACCACTTCAGATGAAGTAATTTTAGTATGACATATAATAAAATCCAAAACGCTATAAAGTTCTATACCAGAGCCAAGAGAAAGAAAAGCCATAACTAAATTTGGCAAGTAATAAAAACTCCAAATTCAAATAGCCCACGTTTCAGGACCTAACGCTATCACAATACAGTGGAAAACACCAATGGCAAACAAAAGTGGTTCCACCCACATACATAAATGCAAATCTTATATCACATATTCAAAACTAAATAATTGATTAAAAAACTCCAAAAGTTAACACATAAAAATCAATCACACGTTATAAACGATACAAAATATTGCGTAATAAGTTACTAAGACACGTGATCCGATTGTTTGCTATCACTAAAATAATGTTGTCTAGGATCCATATATTACAATTAACAACTTGTACTGCAAGTGTTGCCTTGAGCTGACTGAAAAGGACGACAATAGCGAGTTACTAGGACTCGTGACTCCGGTAACGTAACATTCGCCAAAGTTTGACTACAACATTCACCTAACCAGAATCTAAATTCAGAAATTTGAAGCGAGAAAGAAAGAGAAAAAAAAAAAAAAAAAAAACCTGGTTCGTAGAATCGGGTACAGACTTGAAGCTCCTGAGATAATGATCTTCTAGAACAAAATATCGTTTTCTTGAATACTGTAATCCAAATCGATTCGACCGAATTAGGAACAACCAACCTTCCATTCTACCTTCGTTGTTGATTTGCGACAAATCCATCTTTCAACCAGAACAAACGAATTGAACAGAATCGAATACTACACAAAACGTTCTTAAAAAAATTCAAGAAAAACAACTGTCACTGATCATCGGTTGAAGACAGAGAGAGAATCGTAAAGTAGGGAGAGAAAGACAGAGAAAGAATCGTAAAATAGCGTGACAAGAGTTTCTCCCTCTAGACTCTTCAGTATTTCTTTTCCGTTTCGCTTCGGTTTTTGTTAATGTCTGCGTTTCCTCTCGATTAAAGTAAAGCAACGAAATTAAATCGGGTGGATGGAAGAGTGCGTAAGGGAGACAAAGATTGACTGCCGAATATTTCGTGTAAGTTTACCGTATTGCCCTTCTTCTGAACGGAGAGCTTTTGGATCTTTACGTGATACTTTTGGCATATTGATTTTTTTCTTGTTCGGACTCAAACCTACTCGCAAAATAATAATTAAATTTATTATTTTATTATTTAAGGTAATTGCTTCTGGTTTCACCAGTCACAACTGGCTTGCAATTTGTCCGTTAATAAAAAATTATATCTTTGCATTGATTGAGAGAATAAAATATTTTAGAAAAATTCCAATAACTTTATAAAATAAAAGCGCCATAATTTTAATTAAAATAAATAATCGTAATTAACAGTCTCAACATACGCAACGCAACCGGCTTAATTTATATGGTTTAAAACTATGTTTCTTCTTTAATTTCTCTTGGTTGACAATTATTTTAAGGCGATAAAATGAAAATTTTCATGCTTTTAAGTTTAAAAAAAATAAATTTTTATTCTTTTATTGAATAAATCATTTTAATAATAAAAATATATTTATCTCATTTTAATAGTAAAAGTGTATTTATTTATAATGTAAAATTCATTTTTTAAAATTTACTAGACATGAAATGATAATTTTCTATTTAAAAATCAACATATTTATCATCTTCATTTTATGTATTTTGAAAATATATCATAAATTTCATATTTTATATTATCACATATATATTATTAAATAAATTTAATATCTTACTTGCTTTTAGTTTCTTATAATTTAACCTAAGTTATTCAATAATGAAAAATTTTCAGAAAACATCATTCGGTCAATATCTTTAAAACTGATCATTTTCAACTTTTTTCAATAGTTGAAGTAACAAATCTAACCGTTTTTAACTATCGAGATGATTAAATTTGATCACTAATCAAATTAGATAGTTAAATAGTCGACAACGTTATCAACGGTAATGAATTTTTAAATTTTTTAAAAATGTTATGATTATAATGTTAAATTTTATTTTTATATTATTATTATTATTTATATTTTAATAGAGAGTATTTTAGTTATTTTATAAAAATATTAATAAAATTAGATAAAAATTAACTAATTTAGCCTTTTAAAAATTTCTAAGTAAAAAATTATCATTTAAAGGAATATTAAATGGGAATAAATTGTTTGACTTATATAACATTAAATAAATTTAATACCCTACTTGTTTTTTATTTCTTATAATCTAACCTAAATTCTCCCATAATAGATTTGGTCGTGAGGATAAAACTGGGAAAGTATCATCCGGGCCGGCAGGAGCTGTATATTTTCTTGTAGCGCGTCCCGAGTGACACGAAAAGGAACAGAATATAAAGGCATAAGTCGTTGTAAAGGTAAGTCCAGTGGAGAATCTTTCTGTTGGCATGACTTAACGCGTTATTTTATAATGTTGAAGTAATATTTTTTCCATTACTTTCATACTTTTATATTATATGATTATTATTTTTATTATTATTAATATGTAAATGCGGAGATGTCAAGGCAGGGCTAATCCTGGTGCATGCACTGGACATTTGGTCACAATTTCTCACCAAACATATTTATTTTTTTGAACTCTACGTTCTAATTTTATTTTTATATTGGAATCGAAGGGGTCATACTTCATATATATATATATATATATATATATGAAGATGCATGAAAGAATGATTCCTGTGTGTATATA
The DNA here is from genome assembly GCA_026122585.1 of Anacardium occidentale. Taxonomy (NCBI): domain Eukaryota; kingdom Viridiplantae; phylum Streptophyta; class Magnoliopsida; order Sapindales; family Anacardiaceae; genus Anacardium; species Anacardium occidentale. The sequence goes on from JAJEJH010000018.1 coordinate 351,913, forward strand.
TTTTCATGGTAGAATTTTTGGTACTTTTTATGCATAAAATTTAAATAAATAATTTTATTTATTGGCTGGGCGGCGCCTTTGACCAATCATTTCCATTTTTGTGTGTGATTTTTTTGTTAAGAAAAAGGTAAGAAAATTATTAGGAAAAAATATTATTTATCAAATTTGGGATGGAAAATAAACATTGGAATTTTTTTAATTAATTAACATATATTACATGGAAGACGCTTCCTTCGAAGCTAAAAACAAATTCGGAAGATTATGAAACTAAAATAACAATATTTACTATAAAGTTGAGACTTTAGGAATCATGTCAACCTAATTTAATAATATTTTAGGGGATTAATAAAATTGAGGAGGAAAAGCATATGATAAAAATAAATCTTAATCCATAATGTCATTTTTTATTTTTGCTAAAACATTTTAAACATGTTCTAGTGGAGGAAACAACATCAAACATTTGGATTTTAATCCAAATATTTCAAGCTTATTAATTTATTTATTAAATTAATTAAAGAAAAAACAATAAATGTGATTATGGTTTTTTAAAACCAAATAAAATAATTATTTATGATAAAAATATAATTTAAAAAAAAAAAGGGAAAAGAGTTGAAAGGTCAAACCTACCATAAGGGACCAAGTTATTCGGGTTAACCCAGGCGTCGAGGTTTGGTATGTTGTTGAATAACCATCCATCTATACATCAGAATAATAAAAAAATATTTAATGCATAGATTTCTTGCCCACTTTTCCAATAATTAAATAAAGATTAGGCCTAATTATTGTTATTCCGTGGATTCGAAGAAATGTTGGTTCGGAAGATGTCGTTTTCGGAAATGGTAAGTGTGGCAGGGAGTCTTAAAGTTGGGTCAGCATGTGACAAAATGCCAAGACCATCCATGGGGATTCGTGGCCCAAATGTTGACCAAGTCCAAGGCCTCGGAAATTTCAACAGTCAAAACTATATTACATAAATAAACATTTATATAATTTCATCTTGTTTCAGTTCCGTACGTTACTAGCCTGGTATAATATTTGTCAGAAAGTATCTTTAAATCTGATATAAAATAGTCAGTTTCAATATAAAAAACATTGAGTTCAAACATCAAATTTAAAATTTTGAATTAGTATAAATTCAAATTATTTATCAAAATAAATTTAATCTTTGAGTTGAGTTTAAATCAAACCGAATCTTATTCAAACTCGAACTTTATTTATTTAATTTGAGTTATGATTTAAGTTTAAACAATTCAAATTAAATTAAATTTTAAATAAATCTATTTGTCAAATTCTTGTTTTAAGTAAATTATGATTAAACCTTATAAGATTGGCCATTTTATAGCAAGTATATATTGGTTTCAAAAATGTAATTAGTTAAATATTTAAATTCATCACAATTGTATAAATTTAATAAGAAAAAAAATATATTAATCTCTTAATAATATTGGATAAAATGGGGTAAAATCGTATTTTTATTTCAAATTAAACAAAATAACGTAATAATTCATTAAAAATTACAAGATAATTCTGAAACAATTATATGCCCTCTATGAATAGGATCAATTTCAATATACAAAAATTAAGATTGAATTTTTGAAACCAATGATTTTTTGTTTTTATGAAGAGGCGAAGTTTACTTAAAAAAAAAAAAAAAAACCCTTTTTAAATAACTTTTTATTAAATAGAGTGATTTACACTTTCTCACACAATGTTGGGCCTCGCAAGCCTTTTTCATCCATTAAATATATAAAAATTATAATACAATGTTATAAAATTAAATTGATTTATTATCCTTAATTATTTCATTTTTTAAATTTGTTATATCACTTAAAATTAAGAAAATTTTAAAATAGCATTTTCTCTATTAAATTTGTCATAACGTCATTTTCTTCTTCTTTCACTCTATTTTTTTTTATATATAATTTTAACGGATTTGAGCATAGGTGTGTGTGGTAGTTTTGAATTTAGATGAGTGACAATTATGATAATTAAAGTTTATAAATTTGAATTATGACTTTTTAATTTTGTAAAATATTTACATTATTGTAGATACCTCATTTTGGATCTAATAGAGTCATCCCTGATGATGAAAAACTTAGATGTTAATTTGAAGTTTTCAAGATGTCGAATTGAGGATAATCAAATATTTAAAAAAAAAAAAATTCTTACCCTCAGAAATAATAATTAGCCCAAAAGCCCAGCAACCAAGAAAAAAGAGAGCCCAAGGAGATAATAAAAAGGAGCATGATGCATGCAGCCCATAGAAAGAGAAACATGCTCTTGAGCGCAGCCCAGCCCACTTGAAAAGAACGGAAAAATAAAAAAGCCGAGACGAAAAAGGCAGACGCGGCCCAAGGAAGAAGTGGAGCGTGGATGCAGGAATGTAAGCCCATAAGGCCTGCTTTACGCCAGCTGTGGATGGAGATGAGCGTCAGCGCACGCGTGGCCGTGGCTGCATTTTCCTCTTTTATATATTTCTTTCCTTTGTTTTATTTGCTTCCCTTTAATTCTTCCAGGCTGACCTGTTTTGCATGGCTCCATTTCCTTTTATTTTTTATTTCTTTCCTTTACTTCTTCATTTTATTCTTCTTCTCACACTGACGCATTTGCAATGTCAATGGATTTCCTTTTTCCGCCTGCGTCCTTGCCTTCCTTGCTGCATGCTTTTAGTTTCTTATATTTTTATTTCCTTCTTTGCCTGGCGCCAGCTTTTGCATTCCTTTTCCACAAATTTGACCCGTGATCAAGGGAATTTAATCCCTTGATCAGGGACCATGTTGGGGGACCTTTTTTAAATGGGGCCGTCCGGCCAGAGAAGCTAGGAGGAGGAAACTGGAGAAAAAAAAAAAGTGAGAAGAGGAAGGAGAGAATTTGAAAGAGAAAAAGAAAAAAAGCGAGACCATTTTTCCAGAGAGAAGAAAACTGAAACTTTTGATAGAGTAAGGAAGAGTATTTTTTGAAGCTTATAAAAAAGAGAGAATTTTTTTTTAAAGCCGTCAATCTCCAAGCACAAAGCAAAAATACCTGCCTGTTTCCAGACTCCAACTTTCCAATCGCTAATAATATCTGCGGCTCGACATCCATAAAATTTCGAAACCATTATTCCAGGTAAGTTTTCCTGAGGGACTTGTTTTCTTTTATACATAATGTGTTTTACGTGCAAGTAGGCATTTTTCATCTTTATTATATTTGCGCCAGTTGATAATGATAACATAAAATGAATGATGAAACATGGTCTGCATCTCTAGGAGTGTCCAGGATTATTGCATTGCATGTAATGTAATGTATCTACGTCACATGTGGTTAATTTTCTTATGTCACATGCTTGGAGGAATCATCATATCAAGCTGCATGGTTAATCAGGTTGCATGGTTTGAGTAAATAAGATCCAATAAGATATGACGCCAATGTAGGAATTATAAATGAATATATGTTCTGCATACGGGGATAGAAATTGAAGCTGTCATGAGTAATATTATTTAATAAGTAAAATTGAATTGATGGGCTGCGTAAAGATCTGTTGACTTGGCTGGTTTTAATAGTGTTATGATTGATCCAATTTCATGGCATTGTGATGTAGTCCCCTTCTTATATCTTTATGGCTGTGCACGAAATTCTGGGCAAAAAAAAAAATCGATCAAGGCTAGATTAGTTCGTATATATGGTGTTCGTGTTCAACCCAAAAGAAAACGAAAAGGAAGGCAAATTTTGTTCATTGAAATATTGCCACGATGTTATTTTCCCAATTAACCTTTTATTATTATAATTTTTTGCAGGATTTAATTTTCATAAGTTTATTTAGGATTAAAATGAATGTATAAGGATATATGTGCAAAAATATGTAATTTTTTTTTTATTTTTTTATTTTAATTTTAATTTTATTTCTTGTTTTTTATGTTATCATGAGTGTTTTATTTATTATTTTTATATAAAATATTCTTTGAACAAGTTGAGTATGGAAGAGAAGGTGATCAAGGGGTTGATCGATACAGACTTAATTTATTTTTATTCAAATATTTTTTTAATTAAATTTGTGCTAACAAATTTTATTTTGTAGGGTTTATCTAATTATTTATTTTTAAATTTTTTAAGATTAGATATTTGTATAAGAGTGTATATACAAGGGAGTGTAATATTAATTTTATTTTTTATTTTTTGTTTTTATTATTTATCTTTTCATTTTTATGGCATGAATGTTGATTTTTTTTGGCTAACCTAATTTGTTCTGCAGGGATTTAATTTATATGTTTATGGTTATATACAATGTATAGGGGTGAATATGTTGGGTTGTAATTTTTTTTATTTTCTATCTTTTATTTTATTTATTTATTTTGGATAATTTATTTTTTTTTAATATTGTATTGCGTGATAATACAAAATTTAATTAAATTTGGTAATGTATTTAACGAATGAACCACAATAGTGGAGGTCGATCTTTATATTGGGTGGCATGGGTGCTGAACACCTTCCTATTGTCGGATTTGTAAAATTGCTCATCTTCATTGATTTATATTTTTTCGAGACAAACCTTGGATGACAACTCTATATACTCTATAACAGATTATAAACCCGTTGTATGCTCTTTTTGATATATTTAAAGTGATTAAACAAATATGACAAGTCTATCATAGTTTGATGCGACAAAAATCGCAATTATTATATTTACAACATTGATATAAAATTGTGAAACGGTACATCTCTTTTTTAACTAAATTTTTGGTATTTTTCTTTATGAAACAAGATTGTGAAAGGAAAGTATATTTGTATATTTACCAAAACTATAGGAGAATATTTGAAAGCAAAGACATTTTTTGTTTGGTGAGGAGCTGATCGACTAAAGGCCCTGAGACAAAAAGAATAGCAGCTTGGAATGGAGCTGACTGATAGGGCAACTGTGTGGATGAGACATTCAGCCTCTTTTGTATTGTGTTCGTGAGCTTAATTCAGAATTTGGTTAAGAATTTGAACAACTTCTGTTGAGCCAATTAAGAATATATAACATATAACAATTTAGTTGTGAAAGAAAAAGGATACAATGTGACCAACAAAGGTGGTTGCAATGGCGAGCAGAGAGATGATTGTGCCGAGCATATTGAGTTGGAGATCAGTCACAGAGGCAATGCCAACCCCAAGAAGTAACACCAAGAGGGACAGTTTTATCTGCTGGCTGCAACAAACAAGTATGGCAAATAAGAGGTTTCAATAATAATATAATATAAACCAAACATTAAGAATTAAGCTTTCAAAATTCTAACCTGAAATGCTTTTTCAAGAAGACTGTTTCCAGTAACACAGTGAACGGTATAATTGCAAGTTTGGTCATCTGCTCAGAAGGAATTGCAGTCACAATGAAGTTTGATGGCCTCTCTCTCTATTTTCTTAACAACAATGCACTGGCAGTCACAAGAGTGAAAGAAGTAAAATAACCTGATAGAATCCAACAGAGTTGAATCCAAGGCTCAAATTAAGAAGTCCAATAGAAATGCCATTGAGAATGCCAAAGAGCATCAAAGTCTTCATGTCAACTGACTTGTTTTCAAACAAGTTGAATCTTTGTGGAGCATGATGAGTACAGAGTGTTACCAGCAGATGCCAACTGGTCAAAGTTGTTGCTATAGACAAAGGCAAACAGCTTGTAAATTTAATAGTTAAAATAGAATTCAAAGATTTAATTAATTGATTACTGATTACCAAAAGGAAAGCCCAGATTGCTCATCAAAGCTTTGTTACAAATGACAATAGACACGGATGACGCCACTGAAAGAAGCAGTGCACCGCAAACACCTAACTGAAAGCTTGATATTTCTCCCATAATATCTTCATTAACAAAAAGAATAAAAAAACAAAGTCAAGAGACATATGAAAAACATACCCTGGAGCCAGCCATTGATCATCACAAATTCTCTGTATCATAATAAATTAATAAAGTAACACCCAAAACCCGGTTGCTTACAAGTTTTAACAATGTAAACTAGGCATTGTTAATTAATAAATCTTCTGGTCTGGTGATGACTATGTCAATTTCTTACTGCTGCATGCTCCAGTATCAGTTTAAGCATACAGAATTGACTGGAGTTTCAAACATTTCGCAGACATTCTTTACTATAATTTAGCAGCTAAAAACTGAAGGAAGAAGAAGATTTAGAATTGCCTGCATTAATAGCACGCTCCTGCAAAACTTTGAGGGTGCTTAGTATACGTACCTTTGAAAATAACTAGAAGCTTGGAGTTTTAGGAGCCCGGAAGGAACAAAAATATACGAGCCAACAGAACTTGTAAATGTAGAAGATATATTGATATGTGTATAGGGCTCCTAAAACTCCACGAGAACACCTGAGTCCTCCAAGTTGCAGCGATCCACAGCTGGGAGATAAACTGATAGCTCCGTGTTTGAGAGGGAGAGAGGGATTGTAGTTTGCGTAGTGGTTTTGCTTGTGTGAGTGTTGAATTTGGCAACCATCCCTGTTATTTTTTAGGGCCAAAGGACATTTTCCCACTCATAGTTTGAGGCGGGGACAAAATCCCACCCGCTGAGTTTAGAAAACCTGAAATGCCACCCATTGACTGTTAAATCTAACAGTCAACTGTAAGTCAAGGGGCAAATTTATCATTTTAGAGTTAAAATTTATAAAAATATAAAATAATATTTAAATATATATTAAAATTTATAAAAAAATTTAAAAAATTTAAATTTAAAAAATTAAAATCCAACCACCGCCGCCGCGCCGGCGACGATGGAAGCATCAAATGGCACCAGGTGGCCGTTTCGGCCACCTGGTTCCAAGGGAGGCCAGATCTGGTCTCCGAAATCGACGGAGGAGGCTAGATCTGGCCGCCTCCTCTTTTGGTGGAGGTGGCCAGATCTGGCCTCCTCCAGCCAAGAAAAAGGCCGAAAACGGATGGAGATGACCGGCTTTGGCTCCAATAACCGTTTCCGACCAAGGTTTCTGGCGGAGGCGGCCAGATCTGGCCTCCTCCGTCGATTCGGGAGGCCGGATCTGGCCTCCCTTGGAACTAGGTGGCCGGAACGGCCATCTGGTGTCATTTGATGCTTCCATCGCCGCCGGCGCGGTGGCGGTGGCTGGGTTTTAATTTTTTAAATTTAAATTATTTTTTATAATTTTATAAAATTTTTAAATTTTTTTTTAAAATTTTTAATATATTTTTATATATATTTAAATATTATTTTATATTTTTATAAATTTTAACTCTAAAATGATAAATTTGCCCATTGACTTACTGTTGACTGTTTGATTTAACAGTTAATGGGTGGGATTTCAGATTTTTTAAACTTAGTAGGTGGGACTTTGAACCCGCCTCAAACTATGGGTGGGAACATGTACTTTGGCCTATTTTATTTGTTTTATCTATAAAAACAAAAAAATTATGCTGTCAAGGCATGCGAAAACCATAACTCAAAACGTCACAGTTTTTGTACTATGATTCGTCACGTCACTTGTCTCCGCGAGGGCAAAATAAAGGCTCAAGGAATCTTTCCATCCAAATTTTAAAAATTTATTTAATTTATGATAAATTGATTAAATTATCATTATAACAAAAAATAAATATAATTTAATATTTAAATAAAAATTTTAAAAAATAAAAAAAATAACTGTTATCATCAATAATAGTGGTTGTTTTTTATTTTATTTTTTAAATATTTTTATAATTTATTTTAATATTTTTGTAAAATTTATTTTATTATTTTTATTAAAAATATGAAAATACCCTTTTTACCATTAATTTTTATTTATTAACCGTTAAATTTAATTGTTACTTTTAGTTAATAGTTGAGTGTCTAGTTTTTAAAAAATTAGAAGGAGAAATTTTGTTTCTTTAACAAGCCTAGGTGGGATTATGTCCTTTGGCCTAAAATAAATATAACTTTTCGGGGTACTTTAGATAAAGAGATGCATTTTCGAAGCAAACTAATTCAATCTTAGTTCGAATTTGAAATTATAAATTAAATTTAAGTTTGAATTAATTTGAATGGTTAAAAGTAACATTAAAAAATATTCAAATTGTTAGAAAAAAAATAAAAAGAATTGTAAGAGAAAAAATTTAATAAAGAATTATTGATGAATTTTCAAATTCAAATTAGGCAATCGAATTGGAGTTTCAATTGAAACTTAAATCGAATATAGATTCAAATTTAAACTAGCTTGATTCGAATGCACTCTTACAGGTGAATCAATTGTGCTTGTTGACCATGATGGACCACCTACAAGGGGGTGACTTTTAAACAAATGCCCAAATCTTGTCTCTAAGTAGTTAACAGAAAATGAGGGGTACCAGAGAAATTATTCCAATTTACCGAAAATATTGAATTCGATTCCAGATTTGGGGGTCCATATCGCTTACGTGGCTCAATCTCCATGCAGATAGTGTCACCGCTATCACATTATATTTAAATTTAATTAATTTTATTTTGTCCGTTAAACCCCTCCGTTTCTCTTGAAGAGAAGTTAGAAATATAGCCCAAAGGCGGGAGAGAGAGAGGGAAAGGGAATCAGTGATCTCAGCCGTTGATCTAGTTTTCCACACTGAATCTCGACCGTACGCTTCGGCTGTCCTCGTCCTGACGCTGCCAATCACCGGTACTTTTTCTTTTCGAGTTTCTGATTGTAACTACTTTCCATTTGTTTTCTGAGAAATTCCGTTGAAATGCTAGTTGTACGGTGGAATCATAAACATTTTACACGGGAATTTCTGTTATTGATTTACTTTCCGTTTGGTTCCTCAGAAATTCCATTGAAGTTCCAGTCGTACCGTGGAATCATAAACATCTTTCAAACATTTTACGCGGGAAATTCTGTTATTGATTAACTTTTCGTTTGTTTACTCAGAAATATCGTTGAAATTATCGTCGTACGGTGGAATCATAAACTTTTTACACGGGAACTTCTGTTGTTGATGTTGTGTTTCGTAAATTCTGTTTCAGTACCTGTGATATTGGAGAAAAATTTCTTAAGGTTTTTACTTTTGTGTGCTTTAGATTGACTCAGGATGAATTTGAGTCCGATTAATTCATTTTAATTATTAGTTTTTTTTTTTTAAGATGCTTGTTTTATTTGATTTACTCATTAAATAGTAATAATAGTGTTTCTCTTATGTATTACTGTTAAGGTTCCTTGTTTTTTTTTTATGTATATAGGTTTGTGGTGTTCATATTTTTCCGTAATGTATCAAAATGTTTAAAAATTTTTGTGATAGTTATGCTCAGACAGCTTGAAGTGGATCAGCTTTAGCCAAAGTTATTTCGCCGTGTCAAATTAAGATTTGGAGCAAATGACTTGAAGTTATTAATAACTATTTATATGAACCCAAGAGAGGTTTTGCTAATTTACGAGAAGAAAATAATTTGCAGTATATGTTCTGATATTATATTGAGGAATAGTGATGAACAAAACAACCTTAAAAGCTTAAGAATTCTAATGTTATTTAGCTGTAATTAAATGAAACACATAATCCTGATATGAGCAGATTTCCACTACTATCTAAAACCAAAAAAAAAAAAATTAAAGAACTCAGATTCGTCGTGCCTTACTTGTTTGTTAAGAATAATTTTATGTATTGACTAGTGTTTGATCTACATTTTAACTTGTACCATGGTTCTTATTTTTATCTGATGAAATATTATGTGAATTTTCTTATGTAAATTTTTTGACTGGATGATTATTTATTCGTTAAAATCTTTTTTAGAAGTTAGGGTAATTCTTTTCCCTTGCAGCCTTGTTTCTGTTAGAAACTGTTGCTTTCTGAAAGGCTCTTGAGTCTCTCTTTTTTGGAGAACTAATTGATCTATGTGTCCAATTGAGGACATGAGGATAAGTTTTTTATGTCTTTTAGAAAATAATATTATTTTAACTCATTAAACACTTTTTTTTTTTTTTGGCTAAAATTGATTTCTTGGTTCAAGCCTAACTTAGTAACTTATTTGAAGTCAGAGCAAAGGTTATTTTAGTGCTCTTACCTCATTTAGTGGGTTCTAGATAGCTCGCTCATGCAAATTTTGTCTGTTGGATCATATGGAGTTCTACAAAAATATTATGTAATGATAGTTTGTTTATGGATAAGAAAATTTGTTTGATTATCTTTTTCATTTTTGTTTTTTGATTCAATGGTTGCGCTACACTCTAAATCCCTTGAAGAAGAGATATATTTCCAAGCCTAGTTTGATTTCCGAGCGACTTTACTTGCTTGACTAGCTAACACTCTGAACTAAGAGAAAGGCAAGTTTGACTAGAAACAATTAGGCAAGTATTTTCCCCTTGTCTCTACCCTAGGAATTTGGCCTTTTAATGTTTAAGATGGTTGAGCAAATATATTATACATCTATTTATTAGCACCTAAGTTTTTTAACTTCTTACTAGAAGAAATTATTTTGTTTGGAATGGATGTGGAATACTAGAATTTGGGGCTCTTTCATTTTCTTGTTCTACCTAAACTTGGAATTTGAGGATATCAAGTGAATTAGAAAATTTATTGAAATATGCTTGGTTTGGTGACAATCTAGTAGTCATTTAATGGTATACTAGAGAAAACTTACTCAAGTTAGATCTTAAATTCCAAGATTGTAATTGTTGCACAATTAGTCACTCAGCTTTTGTATTTTTTAGATTGTATTTCTCAACTAAATCAATTAATTGTTATAATCTTGAAAAGCGGCGATAAATTCTCAGAAAATTATTATCCTGGTTGTTTGAAATCAAGTACTTATCAAACCTTCAACCTTCTTAATGATTTGTCATATTATCTTCCCTTATCAGAAGACCGGCATATTTTTGAAGGTTGTTTACAGTTTGGTTAAACAGAGCCTTTCCTTTTCGTTTAAAAGCAAGTATTTATTCTGTTTTTTAGCGTGATTATTTTTGCTTCTCACTTTCTTTTACTTTCCATAACCAGCAACATCCGGTGGTTCTTCCAATGTAGCAGTGTCACAAATTGGTATACTTATCATCTGATCTGATCCAATGTGAGAATCATGGAAGTAGATTGTATTGTACTGGGTTGATTATGGCTGTTTACAGAAGAAACATTTCCCTCCAGTCATGGCCAGTGTTTGAGTTTGGTGTCTTCTTGAGAGAGAAGCTCTCTGCTGCTGCCTTCTCGGCTGCTGGTACTGTAGTATACTGCTTCTCCTTTTCCTTTCATGTCTCCTGAACTAGAATTCCCTGTAAATTCTCAGATGGCTATTGCAGCTTTTAGAGGGTACTTTAGTGGCGACTCTTGTGGGAATAAGAAAATGGATAGAAAATCTTCTGGAAGGAGGCGTGTATTTGTTCAGACTGAGACAGGTTGCGTTTTGTGTATGGAGTTAGAAAGGAGTGACAATGCCCACACCGTGAAAAGAAAACTACAGCTTGCTCTCAATGTCCCAACCGAGGACAGTTCATTAATTTATGGGGATATGGTTTTGAAGAATGATCTTAGTTCCGTTAAAAATGATTCACCACTTCTTCTCACCAGGAATTTTATGCACAGAAGTTCATCTACACCATGTCTCTCACCAACTGTCAAGGATCTTCATCCAAGAGATCATAGCAGTCCAATTGAGATATTAGGATACTCGAATCGCTTCTCCAAAACAAAACAGCTGGTGACGGAAATTATTAAGTCAATTAAATTAGGGATTGATCCAGTTCCTATTTGTAGTGGGCTAGGAGGTGCTTACTATTTTAGAAATTGCAAAGGTGAAAATGTTGCTATTGTGAAGCCCACGGATGAGGAACCATATGCGCCAAACAATCCTAAAGGTTTTGTCGGTAAAGCTCTAGGGCAGCCAGGTCTGAAACGTTCAGTAAGGGTTGGGGAGACAGGATTCAGAGAAGTAGCTGCTTACCTTCTTGACTATGATAATTTTGCCAATGTGCCTTGCACTGCTCTTGTGAAGGTCACGCACTCGATATTCAATATTAATGATGGAGCAAACGGAAAAAGGAATCAAGAGAGGGAACGAGCTAGCAAGATTGCTTCATTGCAGCAGTACATCCCTCATGATTTTGATGCCAGTGATTATGGGACTTCAAGTTTTCCAGTTTCTGCTGTTCATAGGATTGGGATTTTAGATATTCGGATTTTGAACACAGATAGACATGCTGGAAACCTTTTGGTCAGGAAGTATGCTGGAAATGGGAGTTTTAGTCAAGTGGAACTCATACCCATTGATCATGGCCTTTGCCTGCCAGAGAACTTGGAGGACCCCTACTTTGAATGGATTCATTGGCCACAAGCATCAATTCCTTTCTCAGATGATGAGCTTGATTTTATATATCATCTTGACCCGTTTCGTGATTCTGAAATGCTTAGAATGGAGCTACCCATGATTCGAGAGGCATGTCTCAGGGTCTTGGTTCTTTGCACAATTTTCCTCAAGGAAGCAGCAGCGTTTGGTCTATGTCTTTCTGAGATCGGTGAGATGATGAGTAGGGAATTTCAAGGTCATGAGGAGGAGCCAAGTGAGCTTGAGTTTATATGCATTGAGGCAAGGAGACTGTTAAAAAGGAGGAACAAACTTTGTAATGATGTGAAAGCAGAAGATGGTGAAGAATTTCAGTTTGAAATTGACTGCGAGGAACTGGAGTTTGATTTTACTTTAAACATGGATGAGAAACTAGCTGCTAAAAGTTTGTCTTCTGAGTCCAGAAGTGGAAATGGTCGAGGTTCTCTTTTCAGTTTAGAGGAGAGTGTGGTGGAGGAGGCAGACAGTGATGATAATGTAATACCTCTGAGGTCAGATGAAAATGTTACTCCTATGCGGTGCAGGGCTCCATCTTTTTCAAAGTTGTCCATGTCTATGAAAAACATCAGCATTGGAGAAAAGAGTTGGCGACATGAAGGTAAAATGCAGAAAAGTGGCTATTTGGCCGGAACATCATCTGGAAATAGGAGTGTCAATGAGCAGCTGCCTGGAAGCACAAGTTTTGTGAAGGTGGCTGATATGAATGAAGAGGAGTGGATGCAGTACCTTGAGATTTTCCAGAAGTTGCTGCATCCTGCTTTTAATTATCATAAATCAGGAAGCGCAGGACAGAGGCAGAAACAGAGGCTTGGAACTTCATGCCAGTTTTGAGGAACACACACTGGAGATTATCATAACTGGAATACTAAATTTGAAGATCTGAGGATGTGCATACCAGTATTATGTCGCTGACTTCAGAGTATACTCTTGGTACATGTTTCCACAAGCTGGCTGATCCACTCATCAACTGTGGCTGGAGGAACACTGCTTACTATATCGTATGTGTTACTTTCTTCCATCTCATGACCTTTTATTTTGGTTGGACTACTCTTGCTTTTGAAGTTGGGTAGGCTGAATATATAATAAAAATAAGAATGCGAGGCAAAGTAAAATATATGTATATTAATCTGATCTCCTAAGAAATGCTAAAAATATGAACTTATATTTGTATTAAGTTTCTTGTGATGGGTGAACCTTCTGTTGCCATGTTTTATCTGGGACCATAGGCTTATTCATACATTTAGTTATTGATTTTCCAGATTGTGCAGAAAATTCTCGTTTGACTTCTTCTCTAATAATTCTTTTTCTTCTTTTTCTGTGATAACTCTTTCAAAATTTTTGATAGCTTCTCTTACAAATTCATTGCTCCAATTAGACTTTTTTTATTAGAACTTAAGTTAACCTCTAATCGGACTTGTTCAGATCCACCTCTAGTGCATAAATGAAAAGGAATTATTTTTTTCAAAAAAAAAAAAAAAAAATTATGGATGATTGGACAGAATGATAAGGCTCTTCTATATAACTAACTGTAGTCTGTATAGACTTTTGATGTTTAAATATGTACTACCAGGGGAAGGCAAATGGTCAAAACTTAAAACCCTAAATCAAAATGAGATTGAAAAACCCTAAACTCAATCACACCTCTTCATGCCTCTCCTTCGTTTCAGCCAACTTACTCAGCTCAATCTGTTGATCTTCTATCCGGCTTACAACTCGTGAAAAGGAGGAATCTCTATCGACAAAAGACATTGTGTCTTCTTTGGCAAGATGTCTGTGTTTTATCTTCAGTATACCCTGTGTAACTTCTCCAATGGAAGGTCGTTTTCTGGGTGTTTTGTGCAAGCACTTGTTAGCAATCCTAGCTAGCTCTCTTACTTCTTTGATATCACACGCGCCAACCAGTTGCTTATCAAGAATTTCATCGACACCATCCGAACTCATAGAAGCCTTCAAAACAAACAAACAAATAAAATGGCTATTGCAGTAGCAGAAAAGATTAGGCTTAAAAGATTGATGTGCATTTGCTGAATAAAAGATACTTACAAGATTAACATATTCCATTAAGTTTTGGTGTGGATGGATGGCTGTTATAAGCTCAAAGATGATAATACCAAAACTGTAGATGTCACTCTTCATGGTGAACTTGTTTGTGGAAACATAAGCTGGGTCTATGTATCCATATGTCCCTTTTAGACCAGAGTTTCGGCCATCAAAGACCTCTTCTTTCGACAGCCCAAAATCAGCAACCTATCATAGGGCAGTCATAATGAAATACAGAGAATGCAATGCACAGAATATGAGAAACCCAGAAGAAGAAAAAATTTGCTGTTGATCTCTAATGTATATGAACAAGAGATGTCTTTAGCTCACCTTAGCTCTCATGGAGTGGTCTAGCAATATATTGGCAGACTTTAAATCACGATGTATTACCGGTGGAACAGCCTGTTTCACAAACATCGAGAAAATAGATCATTATTTCTTTTTTCAAAAAAACATTAGATGTATCATTAAGCATACCCCTTCATGAAGATACTCAATTCCATGTGCTACATCAAGAACAATCTGAAACCTTTCTTCCCAATTCAGAGTCTTGTCTTCACCTAGAGCCAGCAAAGCAGGATGATTACCCACAAAATTTTCAAACAATGATCAATCTAAGTGCCTCTTCATGTCATGTAAAATTGAAAGAATTACAAAAAAAAAAAAAAAGAGAAAATTCTTCATGCCCAGCAAGTATTGACACAACTATCAATCAGACATATAATTGAAGATGTTTTAAACTTTTGCAGTTATGGTTGTTTCATCTGTGATAACTGATACATTTGGAAAAAGATCATAATATACCATCACATTTTGTAGCCCTAATGCTCATGCAGGCTGGCTTGCACTAGCTCTAAGCAATGCAATGTTAGCACTATCACCTACACCGCACAATCGCAACCAAGAAACATGATGGTAGTTTTGATACCAAATGACTTAAACCTTGGAAGAACGATATCTCAAAGGCTATTTATTGGGGTTGAAGAGCTTAGAGACATATAAACCCCACACTAGAAGCCTGTACTTGTTGATGTGGGATTCAAGTCTCATACTTTGTACTAAGGATAATCTATGACAACATCACCAACTACTTATGTTATAATTACCAGTTGCTCAATGTTCAATGGTTACCCCTTTCACTGGGAAGTTGAACTTTATATAATTAGCTATTAATACAAAAAGAAAATGAGAAATTTATCTTAAGTGGCAGCATTATCAATACAAAATGATTTGGTTGTAAGCCTTTTGCATGGAAAAAAATGACTTTGAACATGACCCTACCATTCAATACCTTAAATAAAAGTGTTCTTTTCACAAATATATGAAAATTTCACAGTAAGCAGCTATTATAAGGAACAGAACTTCTATGTATAACAACAAATAAGGGTTCTAAGCTTACTATATATACGGTTTTCCAAGCTCCCGTTACTCATAAACTCGTAAATTAGTATGCGTCGTCCTTTATCTACACAGTATCCTATCAAATTCACAAGATTCCTATGATGCAACCTTCCAAGCAGACACACCTGCAAAAATACCAGACAATATAATCGAAAAGCAGTAGGGACTCAAACATAAATTTATATTACATTCTTCTTGTCCTCTCAAACACACAATGCCCAAATCAGCAAATGGTAATGCTTGATTTAAGAAGTAGAAATACAAGAATGCATATCCTCTCAAAAGATCAAGACAAGATGCAGAGGCATGCACGGCATAGCATGTGCATAATGTGAGGGGAAAACAATACTTCCCTGCAGCATAATTTTTTTCTAATGTTGCCCTTACCTCTGTTTGGAATTCTTTCTCTCCCTGATTTGAATTAGAAGCAAGCACCTTTACAGCTGCTACTCCTCCTGCAGGCATTGCTGCTTTATATACCGGACCAAAAGATCCTTGTCCTAATATAGTAGTAAAATTTTGTGTAGCTTTCTGAATATCCCTGAAATTTTGATTGTTGTCATTTCCTTATGTAAAGAAATTAAAAACTCAAATTTGGTTCCAAAAAATATAGCTAAGTACCCTTTAAATTTCTACTCTCACCATTAAATTCTATAGCCTCGAGATGAGATGGATTATATTTAAAAATATAACCATATACAAACTTGTTTAGAAATTGCACGTGAACTTGAGTATCAAAGAAAACATTATATTACTTGGACGTACTGTTAAAGATTATTAAAATTCTCTGTGATATTGAAATTCCCTTACTTGTAAGGATATCTAGGTATGCCTGAAGCAGAAACAAAGCGGTCTCTATTATGATGACTCCACCAAGAAGGCTGAGAACTTTTCTGAGAGTATTGTGAACCCTTAACAATCACGGAACTTGAAAGTGAAGCACTGAAATCGGTGCTTGTACCCAAGCCATTTGTGCGTATGGGATGAGTTGCAACACTTCGTTCATTTGTATGCCACAAGAGATGAGCACGCTTCTTGTACCATCTTATGCCAAAAAATGCAAGCACAGCAATCAAAATGCCAAGAAACAATCCCACACAGATGCCAATAATAACCAAATCACCTTTAGGAACCATTCTTTGGTCTCTTCTGAACTTGAGGCAATGAAAACATCTTGCAGGAAAAACTGATGCAGGCTCCTTTTTTCAAATGTCAGCACAAACAATAAATGTCAAAGTAGGAAATATCAAAAGTTCAAGTAAGGACATAGACTAATGCTGAATTAAGAAAAAATACATTAATGTTACAATGACAACCACAGAAAGAAAAAATCTTCCATTAAGAAAAGAACGTCTCTTTCAGGAAAAGTAATGGTTGAAAACAGTGAAAGATACTAAAGAAAGAAAAATTAAGGGCACAAGCAAAACATTTAGAGGGCTCAGCTATCAGCATGTGGAGATGGCTTAGAATCAAATATAATTGGATACAGGAGTTCCTATCGCTTTTTTGCTTTAATTCTGTTCCATTAATATAAAAAAAAATGCCAAAAAGCACCAATTTTTTGTTTCTTTTGGTAGATCAAAACCACAACCTGGCTTACACAATTTACAGGATCAAGCTGTTAGAATTTTGTTATTTACAGGATCCAATTGAGAAGACTTCTGTTGATCTCTTCTTATAGGCTATTGATTACAGAACTAAATTACTCATCAGTCATTAGATTTCCAACATCATAAAGCCACAATTTCAACCTCTAACTCATTTATTTCCCACCAAAACCACTACAATGGCAAACACAACAACCAACAACAAGATCAATAAACCTTAACTAAAGCCACAACAAAACCAAGATAGGATCAGAACCCATGACGCATACCTCAAAAACTGCAGAACCCAGAAAGGGATGATGCAGATTAATGACTCAGAGGGGCAATTGACTTGAGTGGTTCTGACTCTGGTTGACGTGGAGACCCAGTAAAAGGCATAAACTTTACGACTGTTCTGAGTTTGATCTTCTAGTAGAATATAAAGGAAGGAGTCCTAGTTGGAGGCTTGCATAAAGAAAAGAACAAAAGCACGGTTGTAGACTTTTGTTAGGGGAAAAACAGAGAAGGCAAATAGTGCATCGGGTAGTCCTCCTAGAAGAGTGCAGCCGGTTAAGTTTCGGTTCTTAGTCTTTTGTCTTTTGTTTATATACTTGACGTATCCGCCATTTTCTTTTATCTCATATTTTTCATAATAAAAATAATAATTCAATGACCAAATCCCATCCAAGGTTTGATAAAATTACATTTTACATTTTTTTCATTTAAAATTATTTAATTATATAATAATAATATATTATTAATAATATATAAATTAACAATTATTATAAAATATACGTAATTTTATTAAATTTTAATAAATAAAAATAATATATATCTTTATTCAAATATTATAATATGGTTAAATATAATTTATAAATATATTAGCTATGAATATTTTATTTTTTCTGTACCTTCGTATTTAATTTATTTTTACAATTTTTTCCTCCAATTAAGAATCAGATGAAATCCGGGCAATTAAGGACATTATTGACAATAATGTCATAGCAACGGTTAAATTATAAATATATACAAATTTTAATCAAATTAATATGAACGGGGTAAAAATATTTTATACAATATCTATATATTTGTATAATTATTTTTTATATATTTAATTTTATACTTGTTTTATGATCCTTTTACGTAAAAATTAACTTAGTTGAAAACTTTATACAAGACTAAATTACATTTTTCCACCCAATGATTGGCCAAAAACATTTTTCCACTCTTTAATAGTATAAATAATATTTTATCATCAAAATTAAACTTCGTCAACTGAAAAGTAATCTAATGTAGTATCAAAAAGTTAAAATTATTATATTATCCATGATAATTTTGCTTTTTAAAATTACTATAATTAAAAAAACTATAAATATTTAATTTGAACAATATGTCATTCTTTTCCTTTTTCTTTCACTTTCCCCCCTTCTTCCCCAACTCATTCCTTCGTCTTCCTGATATATAGTACTTGGAAGCTAAGACCATAACTCGTTCGATGAAACTATGCAATTGCTTCACCAAAATATTGTTTGACAACTTCTATCATTCCACTATCGTTAACGAAATCAAACAATATAAAATTATCATATTTTGTCTAGAATTATCAACGTTGTAAATTCATTGACGAATTCTAACAATGTTGACTTTTTTGATAACCATTTGTAAGGTGAAGGAGAGATTGTGAAGATAATAAGTTGATAGTTAAACTCTTTTATAAGTTTGAAAATCTATAATTTTATCTTATAATTTGGTTTTGAATAATAAAATATTATTTATTTAATCAATGAATGTAAAAATGTTTGGCTGGGAAAAATAATTTAATCTTTATGAAACTAAGCTCTTTACATATTTAGAAATATTGTTTTCGAATAGTATTATAATTATTAATTTGAGTAATTTATATCACCTTGTATTTGAGGAAATTAATAAATAATAAGACATTTTTTTAATTTTTTGAAAATATACAAAACAATAAATAATTTCGAACTCAACCAAATGAAGGCGAGTTTTGTGGTTAAAAGGGACTACACTTTTATCCTCTAATTAAATTTCTTTTGTCATTTTTACATCCACAAAAATTAACTTTGACTCGAGACCATAAAAATTGATTTGAAAAAATAAATTAAAATATTTTATATTACTTTTTTATTTAATATATAAACAAGATTAGTTAAACAGATCGGTGACTCAACATAACATAATTAAAATTTTAATACAGATTTTAATGATGCTAATGACTTTGTGATTGAACTATTTTCATTAACGAGATAAGTTCAAGTTAATTTAAAATTTCAAATTCGAATAAACTTGGAGTAAATTCAAAGTTGCACTATTATTTCGGAAATAATCAAAGAAATTCTGTAGAGAAATTTACGTTGCGTTTCGTGCGGGCACCCGCGCAGGGACATGTACATATATGTGGTCACACACACGGACAGGCACTGGAACATTTGTTCATAGTACCCAAGTGAAAGACGAGGAGAAATTTATCTGCAATGGCCTTGGCTTTGTTTTTCATCTTCTTTCAATGTCTTTTCCCTCCGATAAGTAGCACGTCCCGACCGCCGCCGCCGCTTGCCCCGGCTCTGTATGTATTTGGAGATTCCTTGCTCGACAGTGGCAACAACAATCTTTTGCCAAACATAGCAAAGGCAGATTATCTCCCATATGGAGCCAACTTCCCCCAGGGACATACAGGCAGATTCACTAATGGCAGAACAATCGCAGATTTCATGGGTATATACAGAATTTCAATAGTATCTATCTCTCTCTCTCTCTCTCTCTCTCTCTCTATATATATATATATATATTCGACATGATATCATATAGATCTGTGTTTATAGCAGTTGAATTGCATGCATGCTTAATTCTCTTACATATGTTAACATATTTTTCCAGCTGAATTTCTTGGGCTACCATATTCTCCACCATATCTGGCTCTGAGAAACTCTTCATCACTTACGGGTTTGAATTACGCATCTGCTTCATGCGGCATCCTTCCCAAAACTGGACATCAAGTGGTAAGTTTCCTCTCTTTTATTAATTTTTCAGCGAATCATCTGTCAAAGTCCAGTGGTTAATATCTCTTTCATATAATCAATATAACTATAATCCTTATTATCTCCATCCTGAAATTTATCAAGATCAAGCATCCTTGTTTTCTTATGACAAACCCATTTGATGGAATCCGATTATCAAACCGGTAAACCCGGAAGACAGCCCTCAAATCGAGGGCTGCCTCAAATTTTAAAAATAATTGTGTTTTATCTAGTAAGTTATATATCATTTATTTATAATTTGCAAGGTGGAGAGAGGTCAATTGATTAATGGTAAGAATATTGGCTGGTTGATATGATCTATGCTAGTCTCTTGCCTTCATTCAAAGAGAAAATTACAATTATAAGTAATGGGAGCGAGTCTGAGAGATCTAGATCAATTAATGGCTACGAAGACTCTTTAGATTCAGGATCAATCATCTACCAAGGTCAAGACACCATTCATTCTAGGGCCACAAATAAGTCTCTAATCTTAGAGATGGATTCAAACCAAATCTGTTTAAGCAAGAATCGATTAAAGTACTCAGTTTGAATTTAAAGTTAAACTGATGTAGCCTGTTAAAACTGCTAACAGGATCAACAAAACAAAATCTCTACAATCAAACTGAATTGGAATTCCAACTTAACTTCCTACACGGCTCAAATACATCCCTTGACTTTCTATAATAGAGAATCTTTCATAAGATGGTTTCTGATTTGCAGGGGCTGTTGATGAATTTTGAAGCACAGATTGATCTATTCGCAGAGACTGTGAAGTCAATGCTGCGAAGCCATTTCAACAACAACCAAGAAAAGCTTTCAGATTATTTGTCGAAGTCGATATTCGTAATCTCCATCGGCAACAACGACTACTTAGGTGATTATTATGACACCATGTCGGATACAAGCCAACGTTTTACCCCAGAACTATTCGCTCAACTCCTGGTAGATTCACTCTCCCGGCAGCTTCAGGTTGATTCTCTCTACTTCTCTTTACTTCAAATTCCATCCAAACTAGTCCATGTTCAGCTTGTTTTACAAAATGAGTCTAATCTTCGGTTGGAACTCAATTCGTTTAAACTCGAATCAAATCCAGCCCCGACATGCACTGGGCGATCTGTGTCTTCAAGAGGTTTATCATTTTATTCATTTATATTTATCTGCAGAAGTTATACAATATTGGAGCCAGAAAGATAATCACCTTCGAGATTGGTCCAATCGGCTGCATGCCTTGGACCACAAGAAAGTTCAAACACGAGGGACAATGTGCTGAAGACAAGAACCAGGCTGTTCAAAATTTCAACAACAGACTTCCTGCTATGCTTTCAAATTTAACAACAGCTCTCAAGGGCTCTAACTTTGTTCTTGGCCACGTTTATTGGTTAGGCTACGATGCAGCAATAAACCCTTCCAGATATGGTAAGTTTTCATTGGACTGTATATATATCCATGGCAACTCTCAAGTGTTGGATAAGATTTTTCATGAAGTTAAACTTCTGCAGGCATAACAGATGCGAAGAATCCCTGTTGCGCAACATTGTTTAATGGGACATCAGTGTGCATTCCATTGTCAAAGCCGTGCCCTAATGTAGATGAATATTATTTTTGGGATGGCTATCATCTTACAGAAGTTATGTATCGTCTAATAGCTTCCCGCTGCATCAACGATAACTCAGTTTGCATTCCTCTCAATTTACAGGACCTCGCTAATATCTGAACAAATATGTCTCGTACATGTACGTTGATTATTGTCATTCTTATTTGTGAAAGAAATTGTTAAGTTGTATTCAATCTAACTTGATGACAGAGAATTCTAATGTACGGCCTAGTCCGAAGCCTGGTTGGTAATTCTTCAGTGAAGATCTTCCTTTCATTCTTTCTTCTCATCGTCAACCTCAATACTTACCATTTAAGCCAATAGAATCCAATATGTGTAAGAGGGTTTCGATTAAATAACACTTGGTGACAAAATTACCTGTTGAACTCCAGCATTAAAAATTAGTGCATGCATGCGTTACATTTCTTATGACAAACCATGTGACTAAAAGACCCTCATATTGGAAGACAGTTTGTTCCCAAGAAGAAAGAAAACAACGTTACGTTACGCTTTGTAAAATATATCTCCTTACATTCTTTCTGTTGACATACCCAGCTCACACCCTTAACCATTGAAAGATGAGCTTATTGTCATTCTCTTTCTGGTTTATTTTCCTTCAACGTCTCTTCCCTTTGATCAGTAGTACGACGCATACGCTTGCACCAGCACCAGCTTTGTACGTTTTTGGGGATTCTGTGCTTGACAGTGGCAACAACAATCACCTGTTAACCATTGCCAGAGCTGATTATTCACCATACGGCTCCAACTTTGTCCAGGGTATCACTGGAAGGTTCACTAATGGTAGAACCATTGCAGATTTTGTAGGTATATATGAATATGATCCAACTCATTGAATATTTATAGTAGGATAACGATTAAGTTAACAAGAATCGAATTTATACTGCATGCATGTACTTTTATTTTTCAGCTGAGTTTCTTGGGCTACCGTATTCTCCGCCGTATCTGGGAATCATAAAGAACGAGTCTGTTCCAGTTACGGGGTTGAATTTTGCATCTGCCTCCTGCGGTATCCTCCCTGAAAGTGGAAGCACATATGTAAGATTTTAGTTGTTAAAAGCCAAACCTTTAAGTTCATTTGATTTAATTCTTTGTTTTGACATCTTGTGGTGCAATCAATCCAAGTTGAGCCGAAGAAGGGCAGTTTGAGATTGGTTAAAATCTAAAATGAGTATGAAAAATGATTGTTGGTAAGGAAAGCTTTGCTGTAGCATCGTCGGAGAGACTTGACTTGAGATTAAGGGTGGATCTAACCCAAGCCAATGTATTGACTTCAAATTTGAACTCTAGTATGACGGTTCAATTTGAGATTAACTCATTTATTAATTTGATAATATTATTTCATCTTGTTACAGTGTTCTAACGATATTAAACACCAACTCAAATGAATTTAACTTAGTTTTAGACTTAGATCAAATCTATAAACTCAATTCAAGATTAGAGATGAATCCTCTATAAATTATCTTAGATCAAATTCACGTTCGATTTAAACAAATCAATTTTAAATTATAATTTAACTTAATAATTTCTTCATCTAATAATGACATTATATATAAACTCAAACTGGGTATTTTGACTGCGTCCGTACTCAAGTCAACTCTAGACGCAGCTTAATTTGGATTCGGATTGAATC
This sequence comes from Anacardium occidentale, assembly GCA_026122585.1. Lineage (NCBI taxonomy): Eukaryota > Viridiplantae > Streptophyta > Magnoliopsida > Sapindales > Anacardiaceae > Anacardium > Anacardium occidentale. The sequence goes on from JAJEJH010000018.1 coordinate 375,464, forward strand.
CACCACTAGTCAATTGCTGAAATTTATTCAAGTCTAGCAGTGATCCGAGCTCTGGCAGCTCCGATCGAATTTTGTGCTGGTGCCTGCATTTGATGACTTCTCTTTGTACAATACGTACAGGGGAAATGCTTACCATTGGACGAACAAATTGATTTATTCGAAGACGCAATAAAATCAAAGCTGCCCACATATTTTGATGGCTCCGAGAAACTTTTAGATTATTTATCGAAGTCCATATTCTTAGTCTCCACTGGCAGTAACGACTACATGTGCAATTATCTTCAGCCCAAATCCTTCAATACGAGCAAAATTTATGCTCCCCAGCCTTTCGCTCAGCTCCTCATCAATGCTCTCTCTCGGAAGTTGGAGGTTAAGTTTTCTCCCGTTCTGTCAGTTAGAAATTTGTCAGTTTATGGTAACGTACTTTTATGTATTGCAGAGGCTATACAATTTGGGAGCGAGGAAGATAGTCATGTTCGAAATCGGCGCAGTAGGGTGCATCCCGGCGATTAAGAGGGAAGGTGTGAAATGTGTTGAAGACAAGAACCAGCTAGTTTCATATTTCAACGACGGCCTTCTTGGAATGCTGAGAAATTTGACAACCAGTCTTAAGGGTTCCAACTTTGTTCTTGGCCACGCTCATTGGCTAGGCTACGATGCAGCTACAAACCCTTCTAAATATGGTAATTTTTTCTTCCATATCCACCAAATGTAAAGTTAATAATTAATATTCATCGGGAATCTAATATTGTTTGGGAATGGAATTGATTATTGGTGTATAAGTCAAAGAGAAAATTTCAGCCTCATTAGCTAGTTTTTGGGGTGAAAGAGGTTCCATCCCATGATGTAGAGCTCAACAAATGCTATTGAAAGTTTCTCTAACTTTGCTCTTTTACGGAGCCTTTTAAGGCTCAATTACTCTTCACGTAAACTCATTTTTGGTTTTAGCCCTTAGACGATCTTATGTTAGATCAATGACAGTATAGGTATATGAGGTTACTCTTTCCGTAAACTCATTCTTGATATTAGTCTTTAGACGGCCTTATGTTGGATTGATGGGGGTATAGGTATATAAGGTTACTCTTTGCGTAAACTCAAGGATTGTGTGATTAAGAGAGCATGAATAGAAATACCTCATTAGTTGAGATATGAATATGAGTATATAAGATTGCCTCTCACACAAACTTAGATTTGATGGGAATAGAATTAAGTTTGCGTATATGGTTACTTCCTGTATAAACTCAGGCTTGATCACGGTCTATGGGAAGTCCTACCTGTTTGACCTTAAACTAGCTTCTGAGATGGAAATCATCAAATAACACATTATATGGAGCCCCAAATTGTCTATATACATTGATCCTCAAAATCTTTTGCAGGCTTAATGAACGCAAACAGCCCATGTTGTACTACTTGGAGGAACGGCGATTCAGTGTGCATTCCACTTCTAAAGCCATGTCCTAAGGCAGATAAATTCTACTTTTGGGATGGTTTTCATCCTACAGAAGCTGTGCATTCACTCATAGCCTCCGGTTGTATCAATGACGCATCAGTTTGCATTCCTGTTACTTTAAAAGACCTCGTTAATATCTGATTAGGAAAAGTGTTCTTATTCTTATATATCAATTGAATATATCAGCAGCTTTTAATAAAATAAGACTTCAATCCCTAAAAAACAATTCTAGCTTTGGATTCAATTTAAATCGACTTCTCTCGGATACAATCCTTTATACTTTAGATGAAGGGACTCCATGGACTTCCTGTGAGGGAAAATAAGGATTCAGAATTTAACTCAAGGTTCATGGTTTGTTAACTAGAGGCTTGGATAATCTTTGTTCATCAGTCTCTTGGTTGCTGCCACAAGAAGGCTGTGTGTGTCAACTGTTTGAGCATCGGTGTTGTTGAGCTCTTGAGAGACTTCATAGTCAGACCTCAGAGAGCCCTTCAAGCCACTGGCTTCATTAGATCGAAATGTCTTGGAATCTTGAGATTGTCCAGGCTCGGCCTTAGAGCGAGGAACAGCAGCTGGCTCAGATCTCAATGTCTTCGCCATAGAGAAATAACATCTATAATCATTCAGACATTTATTAATTTCAATTATGATTATTATATTTTAATTTATTATAAAAAAATATTTAAACTTTTAAATTTTGTTAACAATTAAGTCACTATTTACTTATACCAATAAACTTATAATTAGATTTAAATTAAATAAAATATATACATATTTACATTTGATCCATTCATTTTGATTTTAATTTATATTTGAGTTTGTATTTATCAAATTTTTTTATAATAAAATTCAGATTTAGATTTAGATTTGAAAGTTGAATTCATATTTGATTTGTATTTGTATTCGGTTTATATAATTTATATTTGTATTTTATTAAAAAATTATAATTAATAAAATATAAATAAAATTTTTAAATTTAAATTTAAATTCATATTTATGTTTAGTTAGTATAGTTTTCTATTCATAAATTTTTAAAATTATAATTTAAATTCATATATATATATATATATTTTTAAATTTAAATAAATAAATCGATTTAACAGAAATCTTTTGCGATCGTGTCAACAAGGGCGCACAGAGTTAAAAAAAAAAAAAAAGAATTTCTCTCTCCTCACTTCTCTCCTCTTCCTACTCTCTTCTCTCTGAAAGATAAAAGTAAAATTTGGGCTTTTAAAACTTAAAATATGGGATTTGTTGCAGATGAATGCAAAATAATGACCTAGGAGAGATCCTAGAAAGCTTCACAAACATATTTCTACTCCTTGCCTATTTCAATTCGTGTTTCAGCTCCAATCTCACGCTTCATCAAGGATTTCTCGCACTGTTGGGATGAGAGGACCAAATCCCGTCGCCTCTGCACGCTCCAAACCTCTTTCAAACAATCAAGTAAGCTACTAAACATTTGAAGCATTTGAAGCTAACTAGGAATGGGTGGAAGACGACGGACACTTGTAAGTCCAGTCAGGTTCCTAGCAAAAATATTATCCTTCAACTAAGCTACTAAATAAAACACTGGTTTCGATTTCTTTGGCATCAGGAGGTTTTGTAGAGAAAGCGAAAAGGGGATTCAGATCAATTTCCCGTTTATGACTCTTGTTCATCACAGTTACAGCACACTGCAGTTAAATTTTGACTGAAAAATAGGGCATTTATTCATCATCGTCGTTCCCCTTCATTTCATCCAACCAATATTAGTTTCACGTCGCCAAAAAAATTTACTATTTCAACCACAAATTCACTCCACTGTTTTAATGGCTTTTTACCATGGATGCTATTTACCCAATCCAAAGTTAGAGCAATGAATATTTCGAATAGTAATTAAATACTGACAATTCAATTTTAATTTTTAACCAACCAAATTTGGAATTGGAATAGGTCGGAGTTGCGTACCAAATAAAATATATTAAAATTTTATTGAAATTAATGAGTTAAAATTAAAAGTTAATTAAAAATAATTCAATTTTAAATTCAATCTAAATTAATTTAAAATTAAACTTAATTCATTTGAATCATAAAAATATAAAACAATTTTCAATGAAGTAGTTTTTCTCGAAACAACAATGATACAATGAAAGTGTTCGAATTATTCTAACCGAATCAAACATTGATATGAACTCGAATAATTTAGTTCAGATGTATCCTTTTTCTTTTTTTTTTTAACTTAGTTAAAGCATAATATTATGATTAGGGCTAAATTTGATCTGAATCAAATGTAGGTTCGTTCGTAATGATTTGGTTCGTATTTAAATTCAAATTTGTCAAATATTTTTATAATAAAGTTTAGATTTAAGAGTTGGGTTCCCGTTTGGTTTGTATTCGTGTTTATATTCACGTTCGGTTCGTATAGCTTGTAATTATATTTTATAAAAAATTATAATTAATAAAAAAATTAATTTAAATTTAGATTCATGTTTGTATTCAATTCATATAGTTTGTGCTCGGATTTGTATCTACACATTTTTAAACTATAGTTTGTGTTTATGTTCGTATTTGAATTTAAATAGTTTATTTTTAATTTATTCAAATTAAATTTAAAAATAAATCTAAATATATTTAATTCGAATCAATTCTTAAATATGATAAACCATCACTCATAAAAAAAAAAAAAAAAATGAAATGGAATTGATATGGGTGGCATTTCCATATACACGTTAAGAATTTGACCAGATAAGGCTATCTGCCTAGTCAAATCATCGAGATAGCAAAGACGGTGGACTCTGGAACAATGGTCTGGGACAGCCTGATTTCATAAGTGTACCATAATTTCCTTGGGTATTAAAAGCCCAAGTTGTTGCAGCAATAAATCTTGCCCCAAATATCAGAAACCATACCATAATTGCTTTGATCATTAAAAGCTCACATAAATGAAAAAGCACTCCAAATAATGTTAATTAACCAAGCCACAGACTTTAGTCCAAATAATAAATCAACATTTATTTACCAATTAATGAACCTTTTATTTGCCTTTATAAGGTTAGGGTGGCAACTTTGCCGTTTCATTCATTAAGAACCACCCCAATTTAATTACCATCAATAATAAATTATAGCTCACAAGTAATTGAATATTCAATAATATTACTCTTATTTAAATTAAAGATAAAATAAATAATTATATATATATATATATGACTTGGTCTAATTTGAATTACAGCTTAAACTTAGTAAAAATAATTTATATTCAATATATTTTGTATTTAATAAATAATAATTATTTATAATCATGAAAAAATGTATAATAAATATTATATATACATAATAAATATAATCTAAAGATTGATTTAAAAATTATCTAAACTACAACTCAAATTATAAATTATTTTTTAAAATTTTATAAATTAAATTGAATCTTTATAATTTAAGGTAAATTAAACTATAAATTTTAAATAATTTAATCTAATGTAAATCAAATTATACGGATCCTTTAACTCCATTGTTTCCTGAGGAATTATACGCTTTAAACGATAATGTGAATAGTAATTATATGGAAAAGTCTATTTATATGAATGGTAATTTTAATTGATTTCATGGAATTTGATTTTAATTTATTTAAATCGAATAAATTAAACAAAAAAATAATTTATTTAATTAATTAATCTCAAACTAATTTTAAGTTAAACCTTTTAAATTTGAGGTAATATAATGTAAGTATTATGGGAGAAAGTTAATTTTTACGTTAATGTAATTGAAATTTTTTATTTAATAATTAATTGTGAAAAATATTTTAAAATAACTCATTATAATTTTATAGTAATAAAATTGGAGAAGGCGGAATCTGGATCGTTTGTAGTACCGTCTGTGACGGAGCTGCCCATACACGACGCGGCAATTTTCAGCCGTTGAACAAATTTTCAAATCTCAGACGACAAAAACAACCTGGCAGTTTTTTATTTTATTCATTATTTTTGAAATACAAAATAAAAAGTGAAACGGCTTCTTTGCCTCCAAAGGACACGTGTCATTCCATCACCATAATCCCGTCCCGTTCTTCATCATCAATACATTCACAATCAGAATCACCCGATCACAACCCCGGCATCCTAATTATATATCACACGTGTTCTCTTCCTTTCTTCGCCGGATTTTCCTCCTCTTTTTCCCCCCAACCCTCGTTTTTTCCTTCACTTTCTCGCCATCCAAACACTCCCTAACTTAAACTCCACTTCTCTTCGCATTTTGTCTTTCTTTAGGTCCAGATTTTTCACAATGTATTGACCGAATGGTGTCGAAGTGGAATTAGAGTTTGAGTTTTGTAGATTTGTAGTTTTTAATTTTGAAATGGGGGGCGTGACTTCTTCGATGGCGGCAAAGTTCGCTTTCTTTCCGCCGAGTCCACCATCGTACGAGATAATTACGGGAGCGGGGGACGGGGTGACCGGGAAGCTGAGGATGTCGGGGGTGGTCATGAGAGAAAACGTTGACGTTTTGAAGCTGGATACCATGAGAGGGAATCAGGTGGTGGCGGTTTATATAAAGAACCCTGCGGCTCAGTTGACTTTGTTGTACTCCCACGGTAACGCTGCTGATCTGGGTCAAATGTACGAGCTGCTTTATGAACTCAGTGTCCATCTTGGAGTCAACTTGATGGGGTCAGTATGCTTGTAATTTTATTTTGTGTTTTTATGTGAATGGTTAGGTTTGTGTGTGTGAAGCTGTTGAGTCTGTGGCGGTTTATGCAGGTACGATTATTCCGGGTATGGCCAATCAACTGGGAAGGTATTCTTTTTTTTTTTTTTTTTTTTTGATTTTTGTCATGTTTGGTTGCTGAGAAAATTGAAGAGATTTGAATTTTGGGCTTTTTGATGCTCTTATTCAGCTTGCATTAGCTTTCACATACTTGTTAAGGATTTTCTGTTTTATTCTTTCTTGTTTACAAGAGTTTTTTGGCTACTAAATGAATTACTAGATTCTATCTGACTTTTAGCTGTTGTTCTACGTCCTTAACAGCCAAGTGAGCAAAATACTTATTGTGACATAGAAGCAGTGTATAGATGTCTTGCAGAGAAGTATGGGGTGAAGGAGGAAGAGGTTATCTTATATGGGCAATCAGTTGGGAGTGGACCCACTATAGATTTGGCAACTCGGCTACAGAGATTGAGGGCTGTAGTTCTACACAGTCCAATCATGTCTGGCGTTCGTGTTATGTATCCAGTGAAGCGAACCTACTGGTTTGATATATATAAGGTGTTTTTACGCTGTATGATGCACTCTTTCATAAGTTTGAGGTCTTTAATTATTTGATTTTTCTAGAAATAACTCATCTTATTGATTGTGTTGTTTATGCTACAGAATATTGACAAAATACCGTTTGTGAATTGTCCGGTGCTAGTCATTCATGTAAGTATTTCTTCATTGTTAGGTGGTGGATACATTGAATGTGACTGTTGGAATTTAATGACAGGTGCCTATAAATTTTCTCATTCTACTTGAATTGTAGAAGCCTTTTTGCATTATCTTGAAATGATTAAGGATATATAGCATAGATATCATAAAAATGTGGAACTATAATAACAGAGTCACTTGGTCACCTGCTGGTGATATTTGGGGCAAATGTCAATACTGAAATGGAAGTGAAAATTTCATATTTTTATTTGGATATATATTCTACATGGGAAGTAAATTCTCTTTTAAGCTGGTGAATCCTGCTGATAACATGATGATTAAGATCATCAGCAGTACCATCAAATGTGTAACTGGTAACTCAACCTTTTTCTGGAATTCTGTTTCATTTTTATCTGAGTAGCCTCAGTCTCATAAAGTTGATGAAGAATTCAGGTTAATCACCAACTCTAACAAGTTTAGTTGTGTTGTGTCATTATGTTCTATTATTAAACAGCCATTCAATCAATTTTAAAAGGATGGTTTCATTAGGTCATCTCTTTGGTATCTTATTAAGGGAATTTATTTTTTTTTGTATGTGCATCAGAATTTGAGGCATGCTTAGGTGTATGTGAGCCCACGCACGATTAAGATGTATGACACACTTCTGTGTTTGGTACTCGTATTCGTCAACAACCATATGTTGTTATCAATCTCTAGCACACTCGTTGTAATTAAAACTTTTGGCAAGGTTTAAATAAGCATGCTCTCTAAATATAACTGTGCATCATTTTAACATTTTGGCCATTGTCAAATAATAGGCCTGCTATTCTTTATGGAATGGAAAAAAGTCTCATGCAAATTTGGCATCGTGTCACTTTTGTAGATCCTGAAACAAGCTCATTCACCAATATTTGCTGCTTTCTGACTTTGCATGCTACTTGCAGGGAACTGCTGATGATGTTGTTGATTGGTCCCATGGTAAGCGGCTTTGGGATCTCTGTGAACAGAAGTATGAGCCATTGTGGATTAAAGGAGGGAATCATTGTGATTTAGAGCTTTACCCGCAATACATCAAGCATCTCAAGAAGTTCATATCAGCCATTCAGAAATCACATTTGAGAAATGGATCTGGACTTCTTGTGGATCAACCAGGGAATTCTCGGAAGAGCACAGATTTTAGAGATACATGCACACCAATTATAGATCAGAGAGAGAAATGTAGACCAAGTACTGACCAAGGAGAAAGACCAAGAGTAAGCATTGACCATAGAGTGAAATCAAGAACTAGTGTTCATAGGAGAGAGAAAGCAAGGGAGAGTGTGGATCGCCTTGAAAAAACTGTTAGTGGGACAGAGCTGCCAGAGAAAGCCAGGAACAGCATTGACCGGTCAGATAATTTAACTGGCTAAGAGTGTTTTGATTCTTTTTTCTCCTGCTCCTTTAAGCAATTGTGCCAACATATAGTCATAGACTAGAGCACTTCTTACAACATTATGGTTTCTTGACTGTTGGAACTGAATTATTGTGGCAGGTTAGGAGGCATGATGAGATCGGTTAGGCTATGCAATATTGATTGTTTTAAGCCTACAGCAACAAGTATCTAGAAAAAGAGAAAGGTCAGTCCACAAACTGCAGTTGTAATATGCTTCTCGTTTATTTATTTGATTGGTCAGTGGGGCTGTCACAGTGATAGGAAAAATGTCTAATTGTTTTTTTAATATACGTTTTCAGAGTAAAAAAAGGAAATTAATTTGACCAAGCTAATCATGTATCTCAATTTATTGTCTTTCCAAGTTAATAAATCTTGCTGCTTTGCTAGCTCAAAATTTTATTAATTGGCCATGTCCCTCCAGAAAGCAAATCCTTAATGTCAAGTTTTTCTGCCAGTAACTGTTCCAAATGAGGTTACAATTTAGCTTGATAAGAGAAATATCCCGTCCCTACGTCGGTTTGGGAGTAGAGGAACCTGAAAGTGATATTTCGCTGTATTACTCTGATTACTTTTGCTAGTGTTTACTCTGTAATGGACTTGAAGTTAGCATCTCAGCCCTGATTATAGCTATCTGTAAATATCTTAATGTGGTTGAAGCTTATTTGTATGCTGCTACCAAGTCAAATCAATAACATATTTGAGATGGAAATGCTTGAGTTCCCGGACAGCCCTCTTCAGGAGGTATTGTCCTTTACTGTTACTTTATTGCCTTGGAATTTTCTGATCGTTATTCCGATTCTCAGAATTATTTATGAAGAAAGTTTTGCCCTCGTTAAATGTTGGCTGTCCAAGGATGACAATGCCCTCTAAATTGACAATGGTGGAGGCATCATATTTCGGAGCTATTCTGGCTTGTAAAGTAGAATGGGCATGGCTTCTTGCCATGAATTTGGTTGATTTATTGCTTGCCAATTTGCTGACACTCATTGAACGTGCTTGGCCTATAAACCAGTTAAAATTTGAATCAAAGAGTTAAAATTTGAACTTTATGAAAGAAATTTAATTTTGCATTTCAACTAATCTAATTTGAATTAAAATATTCAAATTATTTTGAATTTGATTTGATTACAAAAACGGTTTTAATCTTTGACCTAAAATTTTGTTTGTTTAATCTAAATTTGAACTTAAATTTAAATAATTTGGATCGAATTTACTTCTAATTAATATTATTTTACATTTGGATTTTGAATTACCATCTTAAGAAAATCTCTCAAGTTTTATCTCAAATAAATTATATGGAATCCCAAAGGATCGTTTCTTCTCAGCACAAATCAAGAAAAATCTGAACGGCGAATAAACTGACAGATAAAAGGCCAAACCGAAAAACGAAGATTTAAGCAGGGTTTAAGGCCGATAGTGTTACTTCTTCTTCTCTATGAATTCATTTCGTTTCTATCTCCAATTAATTTATTTTCAGCTTATGTTCCACCGTTCATTTTCCATGAACAATTTTTTCTTACAAATTGACGTCCAATACCAAAACCCCTATATCCTCCGCCCACAAATTCTATGCCTTGGATCTATGTAATAATAGTAAACCTGTTCAGAACCCGGAAAATATTTTCTCAGTTATGTGGAGAAACGTTGCTAGGCAAGCGATTCTGAGATCTTCCCTTAACTGTAAAAAACCCTTTTCACGTGCTTACAGCTTTCTGGGGTTTTCTCAAGACTCGATTATTCGTGAAAAGTGCCAATTTGGATGTTTGGAGCTCGTTTCTGTCGGAAATCATGAGCTGGGTTCTAGTTGGGTTGGTGAGATTTTTAGTCGTGAGGATTATTTTGGGAGGCCATGTTTTGGAGTTCTAAAGAACGATAATTGGGGTAATGGGTTGTGTATGAAAGGGTATACCAGTGTAGCCGAGGCTGTTTCTTCAACTGATGTTGAAGAAGATGCATCAGTTGTTGATAAAATTCACAAGTTGGTGCAAGAAATGAAGAAAGAAGATCATAAAGAGGGACTGAATAGTCAGAGAAAAAGTAAAAATTTTGGGCAAGGAATGGGGCGTAAAAAGTATCAAATGCTTAAGAGAAGGCAAGTGAAGATTGAAACTGAGGCATGGAAAAAAGCAGCCAAAGAATATAAGGAGCTTTTGAGGGATATGTGTGAGCAAAAACTTGCTCCAAATTTGCCATATATGAAGTCATTGTTTCTGGGTTGGTTTGAACCAATGAGGGACGCTATTGTCAAGGAACAAGAAAGTTTTCGAATAGGGAAAAATAGGATGGCTCACGCTCCATATTTTGATCAGTTGCCGGCTGATATGATGGCGGTTATTACAATGCATAAATTAATAGGGCTGCTGATGGCTGGTAGTGATCACGGACAAACTCGAATTGTACCGGCTGCTTGCATGATTGGTGATGCTATTGAGCAGGAGGTGGGTGAGATTTAGTGTTATATTTAGTAACTGGCTCTCTTTATTTGAATTCTTGTAGTTGGTAGTCTCATTAAAAATGATCGAGTATGATTCTTCCGGGACTATGTAAACATAGGCATGAGTGTTCCTTGGTGAAACTAAATATTTTCTAGCCTGTGTCAACAAAGCGCATTGTGTTTTAGGCATGCTATTGTGAGTCCACTTAATGCAACCTCTTGCGCTGTGGCCTCTCTCTCCTCTTTGCTGATATAACATTTTGACCTCTATGATTCAGGTTAGAATTCACAAGTTCTTGGAGAAATCAAAAAAGAAAAAAGTCAATAAAAACACCGAAGTGGCAGGAGGAAAACCTGATGTCGCTATTACCGAACCGGAGAAACTGAGAAAAAGGGTCACCAATTTGATTAAGAAACAAAAGCTTCCTGCAGTAAGGCAGATAGTTAGGGAACAAGATGATTTTAAACCATGGGCCCTTGATGTGAAGGCTAAGGTTTCCATGCTTTCTTATAATATCTAGTATGAGTTTTCAGTTATTTGATTTTATGCTTCTTAGATAAATGCTAGTTGGTCCTGTACTTTCCAGGTCGGGAGCCGCCTGATTGAGTTGTTGATTGAAACAGCTTATATACAGCCTCCAGTTAATCAGTTGACTGATAGTACACCTGATATTCGACCAGCATTTATGCATACAATAAGAATTTCAGTAAAAGGAAACAAGTGAGTAGTCATTCCTCACTGTCCCTTTAACAGATATGGTTGTCCTGTTAATCACCTCAAACTGGTGCTTTTGGCTTTTCTCTGAACAGAGCCAGTAGGAAAAAGTTTGGTGTTATTAAATGTGATCCACTTGTTCTCAAAGGGCTGGAGAAAACTGTGAGTGAATCCTGTCATTGTTTTAATTCATTATTCTGGAGATATTGGGTTTGCCTGTCTTCAAACTTTTGTAGTTGTTATTTTTCTTTGCGTCTTTTTTTTGTGCATGAGGAACTATAAAAAGTTTTTTATTCAACAGGCAAGACATATGGTGATGCCTTATATGCCAATGTTGGTGCCTCCAGTCAAATGGAGAGGGTATGATATCTTAAATTCATGTTGTCAGTTTTGCTTCCGTTTCTCTTATCTCTACCTTTCAACTTTTTGCATTGCATTTAGACCTACCGAGCTTGGATAGTGAATATACTTAAGTAAACCTAAAGGCTTGTCCAATTGAAACTGAGTCTTTCTTCTAATGGTCTGGCATTAATTAATAAATCCAAAGACAGAAACCAGATAACTTGGAAGTTCAGTATTGATCTTCATAATGGAGGTCACACATAGCTTTTAAAATTTCACCATGCTTTTTAGAATGTGTATAAACAGCTTGTCAGGCCAGTTTTTCCAGTTTGCATAGATAACCCTTGATTTTCTGCGCCATATATTTATGTGCCTTACAGTTATGATAAAGGAGCACACTTGTTTTTGCCGTCCTATGTCATGCGAGTACATGGAGCTCGACAACAACGTGAAGCAGTTAAGAGGGCCCCCAGGAAGCAACTAGAACCAATTTTTGAGGTTTGGGAAATAGTTAGATTTGCTGTGTGTGAATTTTTTTATTTTATTCTGATCTGGAAAACCTACTGTATTCAGCTATGGGACTTGTAACTACTTTTTGTGCTTGTATTCATATATATGTTTCATACAGTTAATTCTACCTTACAAAGAATGCTTAATTGAAACCATTTGTCTGAAAAAAATGTTCAGGCATTAGATACACTTGGAAATACCAAATGGAGGGTAAATAAGAGGGTCCTTAGTGTTGTAGATAGAATTTGGAGTAGCGGGGGTTGTCTTGCTGATTTGGTGGATCGTAATGATGTGAGTTACTCCATTAGTTTTATCCTTGATTATTTTATTTTTCCTGTTCAATATCTTCTATAAAGTCAGTTTGGTTGACTCATAGCTAACAACTACCACAAGGCAGATTCCTTTACCAGAGAAGCCAGATACAGAAGATGAAACCCTGCTTAGGAAATGGAGGTGGAAAGTCAAATCTGTGAAGAAGGAGAATAGGGAGAGACATTCACAATGTTGTGACACGGAACTTAAACTTTCAGTAAGATCATATCCCTTAACTATGACAACAATCAATAACACTTCCTCATGGGATTTATGTGAACTTTATACAACTGGGGAGCAGGTAGCTCGGAAAATGAAAGAGGAAGAAGGTTTTTATTACCCACACAATGTGGATTTTCGAGGTCGTGCATACCCCATGCATCCATACTTGAATCATCTTGGCTCAGATCTGTGTCGTGGTATTTTGGAGTTTGCAGAGGGACGTCCTCTTGGCAAGTCAGGCTTACGCTGGTTGAAGATACACCTAGCTAATCTATATGCTAATGGTGTTGATAAATTATCTCATGAAGGTCGATTGGCTTTCACTGAGAACCACTTGGATGATATATTTGATTCTGCAGACAGACCACTGGAAGGAAAACGTTGGTGGTTGAATGCAGAGGATCCATTCCAGTGTTTGGCTGTGTGCATAAATCTTGCCGAAGCTTTGAGAAGCTCTTCTGCTGAAACATTTATATCACATATTCCTGTTCATCAGGTACCCCGTTTCATTTTGTCCCTGGATGTGCTCTTTTCACTTTTTATATTTTGCTAAGAAATTTTCCTTGAATGAATCTTTAGGTTTTGGGAGAAGATATGAGAGGTTGATGTCGTAGTTGTCACATTTATAAATTCTGCTTTAAACAGTCTTTAATCTTCTTTAGAGAAAAGATGGATATGTCTAAGGGAGTTACCCTGAGCTTAGCCTAAAGTCGGTGCATAAAATCTCTGTGTGCTACTCTCTTTCTCACTTCAGTGTTTGTGTGTGTACTACTTTTTGTGTGTATTTTCAGTATAAGTTAGATGGAATTTGTTTCTCATGCTGGGTTTTCCAATTCAAACATAAAGCTAATTTGTGTTTGTCACCAACCTAGATGCTGGAATTGTGTTAATGTATGGTTATTCTTAGGAATGTTATCCATTTTGATGGGTGACAATCAATTTAATCATCTGTTCTATCCTTTCTTGTTTTATAATATCATTATCTCATCTCTATCCACACTATTTATCATGCTCTGGTTGGAATCTGATATATTATTTTTGTTGTAATGCTGAAATGTTCTTCTTTTTTACTCCTTGTTTTCTCTAGGATGGTTCCTGCAATGGTTTACAGCACTATGCCGCACTAGGAAGGGACAAGGTTGTGGTTTTTCTTCATTTGGTGGTTAGTTTTAAAGTTGTTATCTGCATAATATATTCTAAATTTGAAATATTTTTTTTCAGTTGGGAGCAGCTGCTGTCAACCTGGTTGCAGGAGAGAAACCTGCAGATGTATACTCAGGAATAGCTGCTAGGTAGGCTGTTTTTCTCTTTGTGAAAAATGAATCCTTCAGGTCACAGCTATCCTTATTTTATTGGAATACTGAGATTCAAATGAGCGTTTAAATGTCTTCTCCTCAGCTCCGCTGTCTTTAAATAAAGGAAGAAAGGGGGTAACCATTAATAAGTGTGCATTTTTTGAAATAATTCATTAAGTTTAGGTATATGAAATTGGAAAATTAAAAAGAATATAGTATAAGTGACAGAACTAACGTTTGATATGATGAAGGAGGTCTCCTGAACTCTGAAATTCCTGTTAGAATAGAGGAAACTTCTAATTTTAGAAAAAAGATTGATCAAAATTTAGAACTACCTGCTGCAATGAGCATGATGCCATACCTTGTTTTTTTTATGACCATCGTGTTGTGTCAACTCTACATGAGTAGATGCTGAATTCCTGTACGGTTAAAGCAGGAGCAATCTGGCTATAAACTCGTTTGACATTATTTAATTTTATTATGCAAGAGCTTGTTATAATTGTTGGTGTAACAATGGGATATGCTCTGCTTGAAAACCAGAAAAACCAACAACTATATTCCTGGTAAGATTAACATTTTAACCTAACATCTGTGGTTAATGTACTCTCATTTTTGTTCAGTAGTAGAATCTGTTTTAAAATCCGTACAAACATTTTCATTTATGTCTAATATTTATGGTAGTAGAATACCCGTTAAACTTCTGATTAAGTCAAGTAAGCTATATGATGATAGGAGGCAATATCTTCTTTTCAGGGTACTGGATATTATGCAGAGAGATGCCCAAAAGGATCCTGCTATTTTCCCCAACGCTTTGCATGCAAAGATGTTAGTTAGCCAGGTCTTCAGCCAACTTTTTTCTTTTTCATTAGAATGGTATCATCTAACAGTTATATAATTTAGATGAAAGTAAAACTAATTCATAAGTGGACTATATACTACAGTTCTTGAGAGTTACTTGGGAGTGTACACTGCCATTTAAGGCCGATTTGATATGATTTATTTGAATATAGATTTTTATAAAAAATTAATCTGTAAGAAAAAATTGTTGTTTAATAAATTAATTATATAATTACAAGAGTTTACTGGTAATTAGTTAGTATCATCTTTATTTTAAAGAAAGTATAAATCTAATTTCTAAAATAATATCAATTATCTTTGACATTTCGAATTTTTTCTTAAATAAAAATGCCTCAGAAAGCAATGGATAGGTCCTGTCACTGATGGTTGATTTTGATGTTTGGGCATCATCTAGGTGGATAGGAAACTAGTAAAGCAGACAGTGATGACATCAGTATATGGAGTGACTTACATTGGTGCACGTGAACAAATCAAGCGAAGGCTGAAGGAACGTAATGCGATTGCAGATGATACAGAGGCTTTTGGTGCTTCTTGTTATGCTGCAAAGGTAACACAAGCACTCATTTTGTTCTACATTCCTTTCATCCTCAAATTTCAGGTGCTTGCTCTAGGAAATCCCGTGTGTGTCTGTTCTTGTGAAGAGTTTATCTTTAATGGCAAAATGGGACTCTTTTTCTTGAACAGGTAACTTTAACTGCTTTAGGAGAGATGTTTGAGGCTGCACGAGCTATCATGAACTGGCTTGGTGAATGTGCAAAGGTGTCTTTCTTCTTTTAATGTTTATAACTCTTGTTAAAAAATATGCTAGGTAATATCATTCTATGACTTGTGATAACAAATCTTTGTTTGTTACAGGTTATTGCATCTGAAAATGAGCCAGTACGATGGACAACGCCACTCGGCCTTCCTGTTGTCCAACCTTACCGAATATTAGGGAGGCATCATGTAAGTATTTGATACTATCAATAACATTCTAATCATCTTAGTGAAGACTTAAAAACACATCGAGTCACCTTTTTCTATTATAAATTTGATTCAGGTCAAAACTTCCCTTCAGATATTAACTCTACAACGTGAAACCGATCAGGTATCTGCCCTTTTGTTGTTTGTTTTTCTTTTGATAACCATGAAACAAAATCCTTCTCTTCTTTCTTTATTTTGTTGTTTTTTCATTCGATGGATGTTGTTTTTGGCACAGAAAGAGTGGTTCTATTCTTGGATCTCAGCATCTGCCAAGAGAATCTAGTATTTAATTTTCTTAGACATATCTCAAACAATGTTGTTCTTTTTCTTTCATAGGTCATGGTCAAGCGACAGAGGACAGCGTTCCCCCCAAATTTTGTGCACTCCCTAGACAGTTCTCATATGATGATGACTGCTGTTGCCTGCAGAAATGCAGGCTTAAGATTTGCAGGTGCTTATTCATTGTGTTGATGTCATTTAGCTACTTAATTTCGCATTTATTGCTATTATTATTATTGTGGAATGGTATTATACTTACAGGGGTTCATGATTCATACTGGACGCACGCATGTGATGTCGATGAAATGAACAGAATTCTTAGAGAAAAGTTTGTTGAGCTTTATGAAAAACCCATACTGGAGAATGTAAGTATCTTCACGAAATTAGTTGAATCGAAAACTTGTCAGATATGGAAACATCCCAAAATGAAAGACCAAAGGAATATGAATATTGTGGTGGCAAATTATCGTTTGTTTTTGTGCATAGTTATTGGAGGGCTTTCAGCAATCATTTCCTGCATTGTCGTTTCCGCCATTACCAGAGAGGGGAGACTTTGATCTAAGAGATGTTCTGGAGTCGCCTTATTTCTTCAATTGATCGCTCTCAAGACAGGAGCTCTCTCCTTTTTCTGAGATGCGAGATGAGAACAATCCCATCCCTGAGAAGTCCAGTTTTTTTAATGTCTGGCACAGAAAACTGTATGTATATTGAAAAAATCACCAACAAGATCTCCGTACGGTATTGTATGTATATCTTCACTTGGTCGTAACTCAGATATTCTGATTCCTCTGTGTATTCAACGTAGATGCGGATTCAGTTAGGGGATGTAGACGAAGAAGAAAGAAATGTAAAGACGACTCATAATATATTTCAAAGTTTTATCTTTTGTAAACGATCTCCACAAGAGCTTTTTTGTGATCTCAGATCTTTCTTTTGCAGATTCGGAGACTCTCCCCTTCGGCGGCACTTTCGAAAACTGGAATTCGCCATCTCGGCGACGACAGTTTTGGTCACAAACTTGTTTACATGAAAAACAAATGACAACCACATGCCATCATTAAAAGCTCAATTCCGAAGACAAAGGTGGATGTTGATGCTGACAAACACTTTGCATTTTCGATTCTAGCAAACAAACATATTCATCAAGCATCGAAATCGTGACCTCTAATTGCGTGACTTGCCGTTCAATTGCGTCAATCTGTTGAACAAACTCATCGAATCTCTTGTTTTTCAGCTTCAACTGCTCCACAAACACTCTTACTCCAGAAGCCACATCGCCGAATCCTTTGTACTCATCCGCCACTTTCAGATTCATCATCTTCAAAACTTCTAAAGTATTGTTCGTCTCCTACAGCAATATTAGCGCATCTAATTAGGGTTTGGATTAGCTATAAATATATATATTTTTCTACAAAGTTAGATTAAGATGTGACCTGGAGCTTAGATTTGACCATGGTGGATATGCTGGTGGAGAGAACATTCAATGACTTTCCCTGCTCGTCTCCTGCCTTGGACTCAGCCTCCCCCTTCGCTGCCATGCCGACTGAGTGAATCAGAGACTAGTGGAACGTCCTGTTTTGTTTTTTTTTTTCGGGTGGTAACGACGTCGTTTTTAATTTAATAATATATATAAATTTAAAATCTTGAGAATTCGAATAACTTAATAAAATTTATTTACATATATACTTTTATTTTAAATGATGTAATTCGAAAAACTGACAAATAATTATATAGTAATATATTTGATTTATTTTTAAAAAATATAATATTGATAATTAATTTAACATGATAAATAATCATTAATGTTAATTTAAATTTGATTTGAAATCACAATCTCATCAAAGTCTATAATTATAATTCGTCTTTGTTTGATAATTTATATACACCCACCTACAAACATCAGCAAATGAATAACAGAAGGAAAGAAGGAAAGAGTCACAGAAATATAAATTATATATTGGT
This sequence comes from Anacardium occidentale, assembly GCA_026122585.1. Classification (NCBI taxonomy): domain Eukaryota; kingdom Viridiplantae; phylum Streptophyta; class Magnoliopsida; order Sapindales; family Anacardiaceae; genus Anacardium; species Anacardium occidentale. The sequence goes on from JAJEJH010000018.1 coordinate 393,617, forward strand.
ACTGGTACTACAACAACAACCGAAGTCTATCAAGCATCAAACAACACAGAGGTCTGACACAGACCTCTCTACACACTTCTTTTAACAAACTTTATACATCAGGAAAAGAGTTCTTATTCATCTACAGTTTAAACTAACCTCCATAGAAAACCTGAATTTTCATGTCAATTTTCCATCCACAATATATGACCATGCCTCTCGGATCACTCACGCGGTGATGAATTCTTTTTAAACAAGGCATAGGCATCACTGTATATGGCTATTGAATTTGAGAATACAGCAAGCACAATCATGAAAACACTCAGGATCTTATCCTTCTTTGTTGCAATGTGGTACCGATCCCTGAAACGGCCCAAGGAAAATTTAGTGAACATAAAAACAGGGTTTAGAATGTAATGAAAATTTAAAACAAAAACAACTTTTTTTTTTTTTTTTTAATTTGTACAACAGTTTCCCAAAGTTCAAGTAATCATGAAACTTTAGTGAAATTTCAGAGAGATTCGACATGGTATGTGAAGGAGCCATTTTTTTTTTTTTTTCGAAGAAACCACTGGCCAACAAATTAGCCTTTTTGCATAGGTGGCCCTTCAAATAATTGAACACGAAAACTTAAGACAAATACTAGTCTAGCATGCATTGCTTGATATTCACTTTCAAGAAGTTAAAAAACGAACTTTCAATTTCACAGTCAAAAACTCACCTGAGAGTAATGGCAGCAGGAAAAATGAAACCAATGCAAACTGCAGCAGTTGCTCCGGTGAATTGAAAAGCGTCCCAGATGCTGGGGATGAAATTTGCACCCAAGAAGATGGCAGTGATGAGCCCAGTGGTGATCAGTGTAAACCTAACATTAGATGAAGCTAGAGGCCCAGCTGAAGGAAAGAGGAGGCCATCCATGTTGAGCCGCAATGGATAGAAGACAATGGGAAAAACAAGCATGAGGTGAGCAGCATAACTAACACGAACTGCATCATTAAGCAGGGAGCTGTAGGGAATGCCAAGGTCAGTGTCAAAGTTTGCAAGCACATCATCAAGAGTATTGTCACCAAATAGAAGGAACCCAAAGAAACTTGTTGTTATGTACACAGTTGAGCACAAAGCAAGTGCGGTACGCACAACTCCTCTAATCTGTGTAGAGTCCTCAAGTTCATTATCTATGCTGTGAACTGTAAAATAAGTGTTCAAGAGATCAGTGCTAGAAATAAAGCACCTCCCATTTGGTTAATGGGAAACAACACTTTAAACTGAGAGTAATCCAAAACTTCTGAAGGAAGTTTAAACTAAGCTAGGCCTTTGAAGAAAGAAACCTCACAGACATGTTAAATTTCTCGAATCTATTTTGAGCTTGTAAAATTTCAGTAAAACTTAGGAAGTGTCTTACTCATTTTACATGTATTTAATGGTAAAATAATGATAAAAGAAATTACAAATTAATCAATCTAGAGGAAGCAAAAGCATAAATCAGAGTTAGCTATAGAAGTCGCTGCAATTTGCAAAAATTTAGACACAAATGAGGTTATATATGGAGTTACTTCAATCTGGTGCCCAACCCAATAGGTTGCTTATGCATTGTGTGCCCACCCCTCCTTGGGTTTTAGCACTCACTGTGGTGTACAATCCACTTTTGTAACTTGATCTCATTATCAATAATAATTCATATTCTATAGTGTTTCTTAACTATGAAGAAAACCAACCTGCTACACAAACTTTATCAGATTTCAAAAACTAACAGGTTCCAGGCATGCCAATCTCATATAAGTAATCAGCTTGCTTACCATTGTAATGGCAGATGAAAGCTGTGACCAGAACTGGAACTACGGTGAAGAGCTTAAAGACAGACGTCAAACCAGTTACATCAGGCAGTAATCTGGGCATTTCTACCCCTCCACTGATCAACTTCACAATTGAAATGCCCACAGTGATTACAAGAAACACAACAGCCAATGCAACTGATAAGGCAGATGTGAATTTTAAAGAATCTGCAACCACAAAATTGCACAACACGTCATCAGTGAGAGTAAAACAAAGTGAATAGCCAGGCTAAAAATTTATGCAATATATAGAACATCACTGCCAACTTGAATTTTACAGTGAACTGAATAGAAGCATAAGATTCTGATAATCCTAGCTAGCATAAACAACAAAAAAATCAAAATAAATGCTCCTACATATTACCAATGATTCTTAAAACTTGTGTGTCACAATTATTTCACTGAATATTAATTAGTATTTTATGAGGGGATTATTTTAGAGTACATATAAACAATTGGATGAATATCATCTCAAATTTACCCAATAGTTGTCATCCTTATCCATGTGACCATAAAGATCCAGCAGTGATACCTTTCAATTGATTAGAAAATCCATTTTACAAAATCGAATTGTCAACATAACTGCACAGATGCAAAGCAACTATGGGGTGGGGGGAAATAAACATACAATGAAAATTTAACAAGTTTTAAGAACCTGGTGTTAAACGTAAATACAGCTTAAAGGAGGCCCACAGGCTGCTTTTCTATATTGCCAAAAAGCAGTACATAATACCAAAATAGAAAAATAATAAACAACATATTCACATGTACGCGTTGACTGTCTAAAGGATGCTTTTCCTGTATCAGCATCACTAAATTAAGAAAAGATACAGCAATTTGCATATAAGAAATAATAATTATAAGACACCAGCTTATATGTTAATCCTGACAATGAAGGAAAATCAACTACCAATTCGCTTAAAGCATGCCAATGGAGAAAATATGCCAAGTGTTACAATAAGAAGAATAAAAGTACGCCCATTCCACCAGTGATCTCCAAACCATCCTTCAAGAACACCATAATGGTGAACTCCGCTTGAAGATGTTCCAGACAGCACATCACCTTCAATAACAATTAATACACCAGACTTAGAGCTTTCCATGTATGTGCTAAAATCCTCAAAATAGTTAATAAGCAAACAAAAATTTTACCCCAAGCAAAATATCAGATCAAAAGCAGAAATGAATATAAAACAACAAATAAACATGATACAAGCAATAAAATATAGTCGTACCAATGATAATCATGTACACAATGAGTACACCAATGTTGTTGACTAAAATACAAACTTGCAACAAGATCTTCCCCCACTTTCCAAATGCTTCACCCATAAGATCACCATAAGAAACCGATTTCCCAGCCCTACTGAACCTAAGCAAAAACTCAATTGAAGCCTCGGTCAATAGGGCCATAAAGACAATCAAAGCAATCCCAAGACCAAGACCGAGCACTTTCATGGTAGCGGGCAAGGCCATGATTCCAGCTCCAATAATGGTAGTTGATAAATTAAAGACTGCTCCAGTAAAGGAAGCTCCATTAAATTCATCAAAACCACCATCTTCCTCATGCCTTTTGGGCAACAAAGGAGCCTTCTCATCAACAGGTTGTTTGCTCCTCCTTGACTTCTTCTCTTTTGGAGAGATCTTTCCAATTGTCATCTTTCAACAACCAAATTTCACAGATCTCAGAAGTCAACTATTTAGTACACCCCAACAATATCTGTGCACACCAAACATATAATTAGCTTCCAATTCATACGCAGCAACTTTAAAGATCATATTCAAGTTATATGAATTTAGCAATCCTAACCTGTGATATTTGCAGGATCTGGAACTGAATTTGACGAGTATATTGACCAAAAATCAGGCCTTTCAGCTTAAATTAATATAATTCCCAAATTTACAAAACGGTAGATCTCTTGCTTACAATTACCAATTGAACCAGAAATAAATCAAATACAATAATCCAGAATGAAGTTAAGAACAGCCACAGGAAAATGAATTTTAAGCTTCTAATACAACAGAATTCTTTCAATAGACACAATTTGATAACAAATATACACGATTAAAAGCAAACCCAAATCCCCATACAACAAAGCCGAAAATACCCAAATGAAAATCTTTCTTATTTTGACCCCAAACAAGTCCCAAAGCAATCAATCAGAATCCTCAGAGAATCTGAACAAATAAATTACAAAATTCAGCTGGAAGCAGGGATTAAATTGTGAAAGAACTCGAGAATTTTGCAAGATTGGAACAAATTTTTGCGAATTTTGAATTGGGAGAAAGAAGGTATAATATTTATAAGAGTAACGAGAAGAAAGAAAAGCAACACGCAACCACCTCCGATTCGACGTATAGGTGTACGTATAGGTGTATCGCGCCGTGAGACAAAGACGTAAACTGCTGCCCCACTGTAAGAACGCCTTTATCCCTCAATTTTTTTCCAATTTTGCCGCATACCATATTCTGATACACCTTAAAACTGAATAAGGGCCAACCACTATTTTCCACCCGAACTTTAATGAATGAAATTTACCACCCTTTAAGGCTGAAATATTTATATTTCCAGTGTAACAAATTAACTTTATCTTTATTGAAATTAAATAACAGTTCTCACAAAAAATTTTTATCAAGCCCTTGTATCATCGTCAATCAGTGTAATATTGTTATTGACTGATTATTGATAAATTTAGAACTGTTTCCAGACATAAGTTATTATTATATTATATAAAATAATATAAATATTTTTTATTTATTAAAATTAGGCCAAAGGACAATTTCCCACCCATAGTTTGAGGTGGGGACAAAGTCCCACCCACTTAAGTTTAAAAATCTTGATTCCCATCTATCATATATTTTTTTTATTAAAAATAATAAATATACAGTAATAATCAGGGGTATTTTTATCTTTTTAATATTAAAATTTTATAAATTAATAAAATAAATTTTATATAAATATAAAATATTAAAAAAATTTAAAAAAATTTTAAAATTCAAAAAACCCAACAGCCACCGCCGCCCATAATAGAACCAGGTGGCCATTTTCGGCCACCTGGTTCCAGGGGAGGCCAGATCTGGCCTCCCCGTTCGGTGGAGGCGGCCAAATCGGCCGCCTCCAATTTCGGAGGAGGCGGCCAGATCTGACCTCCTCCGCCCGAAATAA